>OZ030397.1:37630305-38230305 GCA_964023965.1 Melinopterus prodromus | reverse complement strand
ATGTATGCATGTATGTATGTATAATATAATAATGTACAATTTGATGTTTTAAAATAATGTTTTATTTTTCTTTCTGTGCTTAATTAAATCCTCAATTATAAGTATACATTTCTAAAAATAACATGTTTAATAACTTCACTTAAATAACTTTACTTTAAATAAAAAAAAATACAAACATTTTTATTTCTTATGAACTCTTTGAAAAAAGATTAATTGAAATTTAATTCAACGAGTAAAGAAATATATAATAATTTTAAGAAAAAAAAATGTTCATAATTCATAAATAAATATCCATGATTAAAAAGATATTATTCATTATTATGTATTCTTCTTGATTAAGTTATGCTTCTTAAGATATATTTATTATATTAAAAATTGTTTATCAATATTGAATGATTTGAGTTTGGCAATATTTCGGAAAATGTCATGGTAAATCACTCATGAGATTTTTGATTTACATTTGCTACTTTCTGAATATCAATTTGTTACTTTCTGAAAATAATACGCAATAGATGAATATCAGTAGGTATGGGAAGTTCAATTTTTTTCTATCTAAAAGTGCTAAATTTAGACCGAACAAACAATTATAATTTTTTGAGAGATAGAACGTTCTAACGTATTCATGCTTATGCATTGGGATGTTCTGAATTCAACGGTGAGCTCCGTTTTCTCGTAACACGTACGGTTTGGCCAGAAAGTGGAAAATTATAATTTCCGCGGTTTCTCGCGGTTTTGTCGCGAACCGCGCATCTTAGAGCTACGCGACTTTCAGAAATGAATTCCTCGGCCAATTTTCCATCCGATACCGTTTGAAACGTCAACATCGGTCGATTGGATCGGACACAGTTTGCGTTCAAAGTTTCTAATATAATAAAATGGGTGTTTTTAGCATCATTTTTGATAACTGGGAACGTAATAACTGCCGAACCGTTCCAAATACGAAAAATCTGATTATACCGGCGTAATCAGCGTCAAAAGCTGTATCAAGAACCACAATCTTAATTTGATTGAAGGTAGTTGGGTTTTTGTCGACTGGCTAAAATTTTGTAAGAAATCACATATTTTAAACTATAATTTTGAACTGGCACACCTATCACAAAAACTAGGACCCGGATCAAAATGAAACCTTTGCTATCTTACTAAAATGGGTGCGCTGACTACAAATTTACATAGGAAAAGTCTCTGTCTCTACTTGTTATCGAGTTGTGCTGAAATTTCGTTTTTTCAAATAATACCAAAATAAGCGAAATGGACCACATAACTTGAAAATGGTAAGTCTTAGGCATATAACAGTATACATATTTTTGATAGACTCAACGAGAGCTATCATTTGGTAGTGGGTAAACCTTTCTATCACCAACTGTTGCATGCAAAGTTAAATTTTTTTCTATCTAAAAGTGCTAAATTTAGACCGAACAAACAATTATAATTTTTTGAGAGATAGAGCGTTCTAATGTTTTCATGCTTATGCATTGGGATGTTCTGAATTCAACGGTGAGCTCCGTTTTCTCGTAACACGTACGGTTTGGCCAGAAAGTGGAAAATTATAATTTCCGCGGTTTCTCGCGGTTTTCTCGCGAACCGCGCATCTTAGAGCTACGCGACTTTCAGAAATAAATTCCTCGGCCAATTTCCCATCCGATACCGTTTGAAACGTCAACATCGGTCGATTGGATCGGACACAGTTTGCGTTCAAAGTTTCTAATATAGTAAAATGGGTGTTTTTAGCATCATTTTTGATAACTGGGAACGTAATAACTGCCGAACCGTTCCAAATACGAAAAATCTGATTATACCGGCGTAATCAGCGTCAAAAGCTGTATCAAGAACCACAATCTTAATTTGATTGAAGGTAGTTGGGTTTTTGTCGACTGGCTAAAATTTTGTAAGAAATCACTAATTTTAAACTATAATTTTGAACTGGCACACCTATCTCAAAAACTAGGACCCGGATCAAAATGAAACCTTTGCTATCTTACTAAAATGGGTGCGCTGACTACAAATTTACATAGGAAAAGTCTCTGTCTCTACTTGTTATCGAGTTGTGCTGAAATTTCGTTTTTTCAAATAATACCAAAATAAGCGAAATGGACCACATAACTTGAAAATGGTAAGTCTTAGGCATATAACAGTATACATATTTTTGATAGACTCAACGAGAGCTATCATTTGGTAGTGGGTAAACCTTTCTATCACCAACTGTTGCAAAGTTCAATTTTTTTCTATCTAAAAGTGCTAAATTTAGACCGAACAAACAATTATAATTTTTTGAGAGATAGAGCGTTCTAATGTATTCATGCTTATGCATTGGGATGTTCTGAATTCAACGGTGAGCTCCGTTTTCCCGTAACACGTACGGTTTGGCCAGAAAGTGGAAAATTATAATTTCCGCGGTTTCTCGCGGTTTTCTCGCGAACCGCGCATCTTAGAGCTACGCGACTTTCAGAAATGAATTCCTCGGACAATTTCCCATCCGATACCGTTTGAAACGTCAACATCGGTCGATTGGATCGGACACAGTTTGCGTTCAAAGTTTCTAATATAGTAAAATGGGTGTTTTTAGCATCATTTTTGATAACTGGGAACGTAATAACTGCCGAACCGTTCCAAATACGAAAAATCTGATTATACCGGCGTAATCAGCGTCAAAAGCTGTATCAAGAACCACAATCTTAATTTGATTGAAGGTAGTTGGGTTTTTGTCGACTGGCTAAAATTTTGTAAGAAATCACTAATTTTAAACTATAATTTTGAACTGGCACACCTATCTCAAAAACTAGGACCCGGATCAAAATGAAACGTTTGCTATCTTACTAAAATGGGTGCGCTGACTACAAATTTACATAGGAAAAGTCTCTGTCTCTACTTGTTATCGAGTTGTGCTGAAATTTCGTTTTTTCAAATAATACCAAAATAAGCGAAATGGACCACATAACTTGAAAATGGTAAGTCTTAGGCATATAACAGTATACATATTTTTGATAGACTCAACGAGAGCTATCATTTGGTAGTGGGTAAACCTTTCTATCACCAACTGTTGCAAAGTTTAATTTTTTTCTATCTAAAAGTGCTAAATTTAGACCGAACAAACAATTATAATTTTTTGAGAGATAGAGCGTTCTAATGTATTCATGCTTATGCATTGGGATGTTCTGAATTCAACGGTGAGCTCCGTTTTCCCGTAACACGTACGGTTTGGCCAGAAAGTGGAAAATTATAATTTCCGCGGTTTCTCGCGGTTTTCACGCGAACCGCGCATCTTAGAGCTACGCGACTTTCAGAAATGAATTCCTCGGCCAATTTCCCATCCGATACCGTTTGACACGTCAACATCGGTCGATTGGATCGGACACAGTTTGCGTTCAAAGTTTCTAATATAGTAAAATGGGTGTTTTTAGCATCATTTTTGATAATTGGGAACGTAATAACTGCCGAACCGTTCCAAATACGAAAAATCTGATTATACCGGCGTAATCAGCGTCAAAAGCTGTATCAAGAACCACAATCTTAATTTGATTGAAGGTAGTTGGGTTTTTGTCGACTGGCTAAAATTTTGTAAGAAATCACATATTTTAAACTAATTTTGAACTGGCACACCTATCTCAAAAACTAGGACCCGGATCAAAATGAAACCTTTGCTATCTTACTAAAATGGGTGCGCTGACTACAAATTTACATAGGAAAAGTCTCTGTCTCTACTTGTTATCGAGTTGTGCTGAAATATCGTTTTTTCAAATAATACCAAAATAAGCGAAATGGACCACATAACTTGAAAATGGTAAGTCTTAGGCATATAACAGTATACATATTTTTGATAGATTCAACGAGAGCTATCATTTGGTAGTGGGTAAACCTTTCTATCACCAACTGTTGCAAAGTTCAATTTTTTTCTATCTAAAAGTGCTAAATTTAGACCGAACAAACAATTATAATTTTTTGAGAGATAGAGCGTTCTAATGTATTCATGCTTATGCATTGGGATGTTCTGAATTCAACGGTGAGCTCCGTTTTCCCGTAACACGTACGGTTTGGCCAGAAAGTGGAAAATTATAATTTCCGCGGTTTCTCGCGGTTTTCTCGCGAACCGCGCATCTTAGAGCTACGCGACTTTCAGAAATGAATTCCTCGGCCAATTTCCCATCCGATACCGTTTGAAACGTCAACATCGGTCGATTGGATCGGACACAGTTTGCGTTCAAAGTTTCTAATATAGTAAAATGGGTGTTTTTAGCATCATTTTTGATAACTGGCAACGTAATAACTGCCGAACCGTTCCAAATAGGAAAAATCTGATTATACCGGCGTAATCAGCGTCAAAAGCTGTATCAAGAACCACAATCTTAATTTCATTGAAGGTAGTTGGGTTTTTTCGACTGGCTAAAATTTTGTAAGAAATCACATATTTTAAACTATAATTTTGAACTGGCACACCTATCTCAAAAACTAGGACCCGGATCAAAATGAAACCTTTGCTATCTTACTAAAATGGCTGCGCTGACTACAAATTTACATAGGAAAAGTCTCTGTCTCTACTTGTTATCGAGTTGTGCTGAAATTTCGTTTTTTCAAATAATACCAAAATAAGCGAAATGGACCACATAACTTGAAAATGGTAAGTCTTAGGCATATAACAGTATACATATTTTTGATAGACTCAACGAGAGCTATCATTTGGTAGTGGGTAAACCTTTCTATCACCAACTGTTGCAAAGTTCAATTTTTTTCTATCTAAAAGTGCTAAATTTAGACCGAACAAACAATTATAATTTTTTGAGAGATAGAGCGTTCTAATGTTTTCATGCTTATGCATTGGGATGTTCTGAATTCAACGGTGAGCTCCGTTTTCCCGTAACACGTACGGTTTGGCCAGAAAGTGGAAAATTATAATTTCCGCGGTTTCTCGCGGTTTTCTCGCGAACCGCGCATCTTAGAGCTACGCGACTTTCAGAAATGAATTCCTCGGACAATTTCCCATCCGATACCGTTTGAAACGTCAACATCGGTCGATTGGATCGGACACAGTTTGCGTTCAAAGTTTCTAATATAGTAAAATGGGTGTTTTTAGCATCATTTTTGATAACTGGCAACGTAATAACTGCCGAACCGTTCCAAATAGGAAAAATCTGATTATACCGGCGTAATCAGCGTCAAAAGCTGTATCAAGAACCACAATCTTAATTTCATTGAAGGTAGTTGGGTTTTTTCGACTGGCTAAAATTTTGTAAGAAATCACATATTTTAAACTATAATTTTGAACTGGCACACCTATCTCAAAAACTAGGACCCGGATCAAAATGAAACCTTTGCTATCTTACTAAAATGGGTGCGCTGACTACAAATTTACATAGGAAAAGTCTCTGTCTCTACTTGTTATCGAGTTGTGCTGAAATTTCGTTTTTTCAAATAATACCAAAATAAGCGAAATGGACCACATAACTTGAAAATGGTAAGTCTTAGGCATATAACAGTATACATATTTTTGATAGACTCAACGAGAGCTATCATTTGGTAGTGGGTAAACCTTTCTATCACCAACTGTTGCAAAGTTCAATTTTTTTCTATCTAAAAGTGCTAAATTTAGACCGAACAAACAATTATAATTTTTTGAGAGATAGAGCGTTCTAATGTATTCATGCTTATGCATTGGGATGTTCTGAATTCAACGGTGAGCTCCGTTTTCCCGTAACACGTACGGTTTGGCTAGAAAGTGGAAAATTATAATTTCCGCGGTTTCTCGCGGTTTTCTCGCGAACCGCGTATCTTAGAGCTACGCGACTTTCAGAAATGAATTCCTGGGCCAATTTCCCATCCGATACCGTTTGAAACGTCAACATCGGTCGATTGGATCGGACACAGTTTGCGTTCAAAGTTTCTAATATAGTAAAATGGGTGTTTTTAGCATCATTTTTGATAACTGGGAACGTAATAACTGCCGAACCGTTCCAAATACGAAAAATCTGATTATACCGGCGTAATCAGCGTCAAAAGCTGTATCAAGAACCACAATCTTAATTTGATTGAAGGTAGTTGGGTTTTTGTCGACTGGCTAAAATTTTGTAAGAAATCACATATTTTAAACTATAATTTTGAACTGGCACACCTATCTCAAAAACTAGGACCCGGATCAAAATGAAACCTTTGCTATCTTACTAAAATGGGTGCGCTGACTACAAATTTACATAGGAAAAGTCTCTGTCTCTACTTGTTATCGAGTTGTGCTGAAATTTCGTTTTTTCAAATAATACCAAAATAAGCGAAATGGACCACATAACTTGAAAATGGTAAGTCTTAGGCATATAACAGTATACATATTTTTGATAGACTCAACGAGAGCTATCATTTGGTAGTGGGTAAACCTTTCTATCACCAACTGTTGCAAAGTTCAATTTTTTTCTATCTAAAAGTGCTAAATTTAGACCGAACAAACAATTATAATTTTTTGAGAGATAGAGCGTTCTAATGTGTTCATGCTTATGCATTGGGATGTTCTGAATTCAACGGTGAGCTCCGTTTTCCCGTAACACGTACGGTTTGGCCAGAAAGTGGAAAATTATAATTTCCGCGGTTTCTCGCGGTTTTCTCGCGAACCGCGCATCTTAGAGCTACGCGACTTTCAGAAATGAATTCCTCGGACAATTTCCCATCCGATACCGTTTGAAACGTCAACATCGGTCGATTGGATCGGACACAGTTTGCGTTCAAAGTTTCTAATATAGTAAAATGGGTGTTTTTAGCATCATTTTTGATAACTGGGAACGTAATAACTGCCGAACCGTTCCAAATACGAAAAATCTGATTATACCGGCGTAATCAGCGTCAAAAGCTGTATCAAGAACCACAATCTTAATTTGATTGAAGGTAGTTGGGTTTTTGTCGACTGGCTAAAATTTTGTAAGAAATCACTAATTTTAAACTATAATTTTGAACTGGCACACCTATCTCAAAAACTAGGACCCGGATCAAAATGAAACGTTTGCTATCTTACTAAAATGGGTGCGCTGACTACAAATTTACATAGGAAAAGTCTCTGTCTCTACTTGTTATCAAGTTGTGCTGAAATTTCGTTTTTTCAAATAATACCAAAATAAGCGAAATGGACCACATAACTTGAAAATGGTAAGTCTTAGGCATATAACAGTATACATATTTTTGATAGACTCAACGAGAGCTATCATTTGGTAGTGGGTAAACCTTTCTATCACCAACTGTTGCAAAGTTTAATTTTTTTCTATCTAAAAGTGCTAAATTTAGACCGAACAAACAATTATAATTTTTTGAGAGATAGAGCGTTCTAATGTATTCATGCTTATGCATTGGGATGTTCTGAATTCAACGGTGAGCTCCGTTTTCCCGTAACACGCACGGTTTGGCCAGAAAGTGGAAAATTATAATTTCCGCGGTTTCTCGCGGTTTTCACGCGAACCGCGCATCTTAGAGCTACGCGACTTTCAGAAATGAATTCCTCGGCCAATTTCCCATCCGATACCGTTTGACACGTCAACATCGGTCGATTGGATCGGACACAGTTTGCGTTCAAAGTTTCTAATATAGTAAAATGGGTGTTTTTAGCATCATTTTTGATAACTGGGAACGTAATAACTGCCGAACCGTTCCAAATACGAAAAATCTGATTATACCGGCGTAATCAGCGTCAAAAGCTGTATCAAGAACCACAATCTTAATTTGATTGAAGGTAGTTGGGTTTTTGTCGACTGGCTAAAATTTTGTAAGAAATCACTAATTTTAAACTATAATTTTGAACTGGCACACCTATCTCAAAAACTAGGACCCGGATCAAAATGAAACGTTTGCTATCTTACTAAAATGGGTGCGCTGACTACAAATTTACATAGGAAAAGTCTCTGTCTCTACTTGTTATCAAGTTGTGCTGAAATTTCGTTTTTTCAAATAATACCAAAATAAGCGAAATGGACCACATAACTTGAAAATGGTAAGTCTTAGGCATATAACAGTATACATATTTTTGATAGACTCAACGAGAGCTATCATTTGGTAGTGGGTAAACCTTTCTATCACCAACTGTTGCAAAGTTTAATTTTTTTCTATCTAAAAGTGCTAAATTTAGACCGAACAAACAATTATAATTTTTTGAGAGATAGAGCGTTCTAATGTATTCATGCTTATGCATTGGGATGTTCTGAATTCAACGGTGAGCTCCGTTTTCCCGTAACACGTACGGTTTGGCCAGAAAGTGGAAAATTATAATTTCCGCGGTTTCTCGCGGTTTTCACGCGAGCCGCGCATCTTAGAGCTACGCGACTTTCAGAAATGAATTCCTCGGCCAATTTCCCATCCGATACCGTTTGACACGTCAACATCGGTCGATTGGATCGGACACAGTTTGCGTTCAAAGTTTCTAATATAGTAAAATGGGTGTTTTTAGCATCATTTTTGATAATTGGGAACGTAATAACTGCCGAACCGTTCCAAATACGAAAAATCTGATTATACCGGCGTAATCAGCGTCAAAAGCTGTATCAAGAACCACAATCTTAATTTGATTGAAGGTAGTTGGGTTTTTGTCGACTGGCTAAAATTTTGTAAGAAATCACATATTTTAAACTAATTTTGAACTGGCACACCTATCTCAAAAACTAGGACCCGGATCAAAATGAAACCTTTGCTATCTTACTAAAATGGGTGCGCTGACTACAAATTTACATAGGAAAAGTCTCTGTCTCTACTTGTTATCGAGTTGTGCTGAAATTTCGTTTTTTCAAATAATACCAAAATAAGCGAAATGGACCACATAACTTGAAAATGGTAAGTCTTAGGCATATAACAGTATACATATTTTTGATAGATTCAACGAGAGCTATCATTTGGTAGTGGGTAAACCTTTCTATCACCAACTGTTGCAAAGTTCAATTTTTTTCTATCTAAAAGTGTTAAATTTAGACCGAACAAACAATTATAATTTTTTGAGAGATAGAGCGTTCTAATGTATTCATGCTTATGCATTGGGATGTTCTGAATTCAACGGTGAGCTCCGTTTTCCCGTAACACGTACGGTTTGGCCAGAAAGTGGAAAATTATAATTTCCGCGGTTTCTCGCGGTTTTCTCGCGAACCGCGCATCTTAGAGCTACGCGACTTTCAGAAATGAATTCCTCGGCCAATTTCCCATCCGATACCGTTTGAAACGTCAACATCGGTCGATTGGATCGGACACAGTTTGCGTTCAAAGTTTCTAATATAGTAAAATGGGTGTTTTTAGCATCATTTTTGATAACTGGCAACGTAATAACTGCCGAACCGTTCCAAATAGGAAAAATCTGATTATACCGGCGTAATCAGCGTCAAAAGCTGTATCAAGAACCACAATCTTAATTTCATTGAAGGTAGTTGGGTTTTTTCGACTGGCTAAAATTTTGTAAGAAATCACATATTTTAAACTATAATTTTGAACTGGCACACCTATCTCAAAAACTAGGACCCGGATCAAAATGAAACCTTTGCTATCTTACTAAAATGGGTGCGCTGACTACAAATTTACATAGGAAAAGTCTCTGTCTCTACTTGTTATCGAGTTGTGCTGAAATTTCGTTTTTTCAAATAATACCAAAATAAGCGAAATGGACCACATAACTTGAAAATGGTAAGTCTTAGGCATATAACAGTATACATATTTTTGATAGACTCAACGAGAGCTATCATTTGGTAGTGGGTAAACCTTTCTATCACCAACTGTTGCAAAGTTCAATTTTTTTCTATCTAAAAGTGCTAAATTTAGACCGAACAAACAATTATAATTTTTTGAGAGATAGAGCGTTCTAATGTATTCATGCTTATGCATTGGGATGTTCTGAATTCAACGGTGAGCTCCGTTTTCCCGTAACACGTACGGTTTGGCCAGAAAGTGGAAAATTATAATTTCCGCGGTTTCTCGCGGTTTTCTCGCGAACCGCGCATCTTAGAGCTACGCGACTTTCAGAAATGAATTCCTCGGACAATTTCCCATCCGATACCGTTTGAAACGTCAACATCGGTCGATTGGATCGGACACAGTTTGCGTTCAAAGTTTCTAATATAGTAAAATGGGTGTTTTTTGCATCATTTTTGATAACTGGGAACGTAATAACTGCCGAACCGTTCCAAATACGAAAAATCTGATTATACCGGCGTATTCAGCGTCAAAAGCTGTATCAAGAACCACAATCTTAATTTGATTGAAGGTAGTTGGGTTTTTGTCGACTGGCTAAAATTTTGTAAGAAATCACATATTTTAAACTATAATTTTGAACTGGCACACCTATCTCAAAAACTAGGACCCGGATCAAAATGAAACCTTTGCTATCTTACTAAAATGGGTGCGCTGACTACAAATTTACATAGGAAAAGTCTCTGTCTCTACTTGTTATCGAGTTGTGCTGAAATTTCGTTTTTTCAAATAATACCAAAATAAGCGAAATGGACCACATAACTTGAAAATGGTAAGTCTTAGGCATATAACAGTATACATATTTTTGATAGACTCAACGAGAGCTATCATTTGGTAGTGGGTAAACCTTTCTATCACCAACTGTTGCAAAGTTCAATTTTTTTCTATCTAAAAGTGCTAAATTTAGACCGAACAAACAATTATAATTTTTTGAGAGATAGAGCGTTCTAATGTATTCATGCTTATGCATTGGGATGTTCTGAATTCAACGGTGAGCTCCGTTTTCCCGTAACACGTACGGTTTGGCCAGAAAGTGGAAAATTATAATTTCCGCGGTTTCTCGCGGTTTTCTCGCGAACCGCGTATCTTAGAGCTACGCGACTTTCAGAAATGAATTCCTGGGCCAATTTCCCATCCGATACCGTTTGAAACGTCAACATCGGTCGATTGGATCGGACACAGTTTGCGTTCAAAGTTTCTAATATAGTAAAATGGGTGTTTTTAGCATCATTTTTGATAACTGGGAACGTAATAACTGCCGAACCGTTCCAAATACGAAAAATCTGATTATACCGGCGTAACGTCAAAAGCTGTATCAAGAACCACAATCTTAATTTGATTGAAGGTAGTTGGGTTTTTGTCGACTGGCTAAAATTTTGTAAGAAATCACATATTTTAAACTATAATTTTGAACTGGCACACCTATCTCAAAAACTAGGACCCGGATCAAAATGAAACCTTTGCTATCTTACTAAAATGGGTGCGCTGACTACAAATTTACATAGGAAAAGTCTCTGTCTCTACTTGTTATCGAGTTGTGCTGAAATTTCGTTTTTTCAAATAATACCAAAATAAGCGAAATGGACCACATAACTTGAAAATGGTAAGTCTTAGGCATATAACAGTATACATATTTTTGATAGACTCAACGAGAGCTATCATTTGGTAGTGGGTAAACCTTTCTATCACCAACTGTTGCAAAGTTCAATTTTTTTCTATCTAAAAGTGCTAAATTTAGACCGAACAAACAATTATAATTTTTTGAGAGATAGAGCGTTCTAATGTGTTCATGCTTATGCATTGGGATGTACTGAATTCAACGGTGAGCTCCGTTTTCCCGTAACACGTACGGTTTGGCCAGAAAGTGGAAAATTATAATTTCCGCGGTTTCTCGCGGTTTTCTCGCGAACCGCGTATCTTAGAGCTACGCGACTTTCAGAAATGAATTCCTGGGCCAATTTCCCATCCGATACCGTTTGAAACGTCAACATCGGTCGATTGGATCGGACACAGTTTGCGTTCAAAGTTTCTAATATAGTAAAATGGGTGTTTTTAGCATCATTTTTGATAACTGGGAACGTAATAACTGCCGAACCGTTCCAAATACGAAAAATCTGATTATACCGGCGTAATCAGCGTCAAAAGCTGTATCAAGAACCACAATCTTAATTTGATTGAAGGTAGTTGGGTTTTTGTCGACTGGCTAAAATTTTGTAAGAAATCACATATTTTAAACTATAATTTTGAACTGGCACACCTATCTCAAAAACTAGGACCCGGATCAAAATGAAACCTTTGCTATCTTACTAAAATGGGTGCGCTGACTACAAATTTACATAGGAAAAGTCTCTGTCTCTACTTGTTATCGAGTTGTGCTGAAATTTCGTTTTTTCTAATAATACCAAAATAAGCGAAATGGACCACATAACTTGAAAATGGTAAGTCTTAGGCATATAACAGTATACATATTTTTGATAGATTCAACGAGAGCTATCATTTGGTAGTGGGTAAACCTTTCTATCACCAACTGTTGCAAAGTTCAATTTTTTTCTATCTAAAAGTGCTAAATTTAGACCGAACAAACAATTATAATTTTTTGAGAGATAGAGCGTTCTAATGTATTCATGCTTATGCATTGGGATGTTCTGAATTCAACGGTGAGCTCCGTTTTCCCGTAACACGTACGGTTTGGCCAGAAAGTGGAAAATTATAATTTCCGCGGTTTCTCGCGGTTTTCTCGCGAACCGCGCATCTTAGAGCTACGCGACTTTCAGAAATGAATTCCTCGGCCAATTTCTCATCCGATACCGTTTGAAACGTCAACATCGGTCGATTGGATCGGACACAGTTTGCGTTCAAAGTTTCTAATATAGTAAAATGGGTGTTTTTAGCATCATTTTTGATAACTGGCAACGTAATAACTGCCGAACCGTTCCAAATAGGAAAAATCTGATTATACCGGCGTAATCAGCGTCAAAAGCTGTATCAAGAACCACAATCTTAATTTCATTGAAGGTAGTTGGGTTTTTTCGACTGGCTAAAATTTTGTAAGAAATCACATATTTTAAACTATAATTTTGAACTGGCACACCTATCTCAAAAACTAGGACCCGGATCAAAATGAAACCTTTGCTATCTTACTAAAATGGGTGCGCTGACTACAAATTTACATAGGAAAAGTCTCTGTCTCTACTTGTTATCGAGTTGTGCTGAAATTTCGTTTTTTCAAATAATACCAAAATAAGCGAAATGGACCACATAACTTGAAAATGGTAAGTCTTAGGCATATAACAGTATACATATTTTTGATAGACTCAACGAGAGCTATCATTTGGTAGTGGGTAAACCTTTCTATCACCAACTGTAGCAAAGTTAAATTTTTTTCTATCTAAAAGTGCTAAATTTAGACCGAACAAACAATTATAATTTTTTGAGAGATAGAGCGTTCTAATGTATTCATGCTTATGCATTGGGATGTTCTGAATTCAACGGTGAGCTCCGTTTTCCCGTAACACGTACGGTTTGGCCAGAAAGTGGAAAATTATAATTTCCGCGGTTTCTCGCGGTTTTCTCGCGAACCGCGCATCTTAGAGCTACGCGACTTTCTGAAATGAATTCCTCGGCCAATTTCCCATCCGATACCGTTTGAAACGTCAACATCGGTCGATTGGATCGGACACAGTTTGCGTTCAAAGTTTCTAATATAGTAAAATGGGTGTTTTTAGCATCATTTTTGATAACTGGGAACGTAATAACTGCCGAACCGTTCCAAATAGGAAAAATCTGATTATACCGGCGTAATCAGCGTCAAAAGCTGTATCAAGAACCACAATCTTAATTTCATTGAAGGTAGTTGGGTTTTTTCGACTGGCTAAAATTTTGTAAGAAATCACATATTTTAAACTATAATTTTGAACTGGCACACCTATCTCAAAAACTAGGACCCGGATCAAAATGAAACCTTTGCTATCTTACTAAAATGGGTGCGCTGACTACAAATTTACATAGGAAAAGTCTCTGTCTCTACTTGTTATCGAGTTGTGCTGAAATTTGGTTTTTTCAAATAATACCAAAATAAGCGAAATGGACCACATAACTTGAAAATGGTAAGTCTTAGGCATATAACAGTATACACTTCTGCGGCGTATGCGCGAAATTTGAAACCGCGCATGGCGGGAAATTTGGCCGACTTCCGGTCTGACGTTTTCAAAATGGCCGACTTGGGTTCATCGGGAAATCAGCCATCGTGAAAACGTCAGACCGGAAGTCGGCCGTCTTGGAAATTTCGCACAAAAAATAAATTCAAATTTCCCGCCCATCTTGAAATTCCCACCAAAAAATTGTAATTCAAATATCAAATGTCGCGACAAAAGTTCGCGCATGCGCCGCAGAAGTATCCCCATACCTACTATCAACTGCTACTTTCTGATACTAAATCGGAATAGATGAATATCAATTGCTACTTTCCAAAAATAATTCTAATTTTAACAAAATTCAGATATTGCAATGAATCAAAAACAAAAGACGTTGGTAATTGATACAGCTTTTTAACAGCCTACTCAGACACCTAATCAAGTTTTTCCTCACTGGGTTTCTTACACTTGGACCACAAAAACACACTTTCTCGCTATAGCAACTGTAAGAAGTTACTTTTCCAAAATTCCGAAGGCGGTTGATAATCATGATGAATTTGTTTACTATTCCCCGAAGGAATCATTAAAATCGGTGAAAGATTACCTCAAAGTGTCAAATTCCACTTTACATTTATCACAAAACATGCCATAACTTCAAAAGGAGGGGGCACCTAATTCTTTATGTTTCTTCAAGAACAACTATTACACAAACAAATCTCAAAAATTCAGAGACATGTTAGAAAATATTGGAGGTTTAACGTCATTTTTGATTTTATAGTTTGTGCCAAGGGGTTAAGAGAAATGATAACACTCATCGTGGTCGTCGTACACAGTCAATCAAACTAATACCACCGAACTAATTAGCTTTAAAAATCAATAATTAACCAATCAGCAATCGAACATTCCCGGAGCCCACTTAGCTTTTCTTAACGAGCTGTAATACTTATCGTTCGCCAGGTAATTACGAGGGCGTGCTTCGGACTCTTTAATATACAATCATTCCAAAGAGATACCGGTTAAATATAACAGGGAGACCGCGCGTAATTAATATCTCCGTACCTCGGCCACGGTGCCCATTAATGTTTCCAGTCCGTCTGTAATTGTATACAGCGGTACCGGTAATGTAAAAGCGATGTTTTCATTTATAACCGATCGGGGTTTCGTATGGAAGCGGCAAATAATTGCCAGCTGGCTGGGAGCTCAGCGGAACCACACAAAAAAAGGCAAAAAAAAGTTACAGCTCGGACTTCAGGTCCATTTACAACTTCTCGAATGACAGACATTGCGAACCAGTTGTCCGAAAACGCGTACGCGGTGTACGTGTCTGTAGTTACGTTTATATGGTGTGGCAGATCAAAAGCGGTCGCCGACTGTTATGTATGCAAATTGACGTAAAATGTTGTATTTAGCGCACAAATATACACCTCGTTCGAAAGGCTTTAAAGTCACGATCGTCCTGGTGTTCTTCGTGTTATGAAGAACGTATTGTTCGTTTTGTTCGTATTGTTACCGATAAACAACGTAAAATCTAAGTTTCAAAAATCCTCCTGAACAAAGTAAAATAGATAGAGGGCTGTACTTTTTAGAATTAATTACCCAATGTGTCTGATCCATAAACGTGTATAATAATAATTTGTATCCCAACTACTTTATTCGTAATCGCACATGAAGCGAAATCATAACATTCAACCACCGATAAACAACGTAAAATCTAAGTTCCAAAAATCCTCCTGAACAAACTAAAATAGATAGAGGGCTGTACTTTTTAGAATTAATTACCCAATGTATCTGATCCATAAACGTGTATAATAATAATTTGTATCCCAACTAATTTGCTCGTAATCGCACATGAAGCGAAATCATAACATTCTACCATCTAAAAGCAACGTAAAATCTAAGTTTCAAAAATCCTCCTGACCAAACTAGATTAGATAGAGGGCTGTACTTTTTAGAATTAATTACCCAATGTATCTGATCCATAAACGTGTATAATAATAATTTGTATCCCAACTACATTGCTCGTAATCGCACATGAAGCGAAATAATAACATTCAACCACAGATAAACAACGTAAAATCTAAGTTTCAAAAATCCTCCTGAACAAACTAGAATAGATAGAGGGCTGTACTTTTTAGAATTAATTACCCAATGTATCTGATACATAAACGTGTATAATAATAATTTGTATCCCAACTACTTTGCTCGTAATCGCACATGAAGCGAAATAATAACATTCAACCACCGATAAACAACGTAAAATCTAAGTTTCAAAAATCCTCCTGAACAAACTAAAATAGATAGAGGGCTGTACTTTTTAGAATTAATTACCCAATGCATCTGATCCATAAACGTGTATAATAATAATTTGTATCTCCACTACTTTGCTCGTAATCGCACATGAAGCGAAATAATAACATTCAACCACCGATAAACAACGTAAAATCTAAGTTTCAAAAATCCTCCTGAACAAACTAAAATAGATAGAGGGCTGTACTTTTTAGAATTAATTACCCAATGTATCTGATCCATAAACGTGTATAATAATAATTTGTATCCCAACTACTTTGCTCGTAATCGCACATGAAGCGAAATAATAACATTCAACCACCGATAAACAACGTAAAATCTAAGTTTCAAAAATCCTCCTGAACAAACTAAAATATATAGAGGGCTGTACTTTTTAGAATTAATTACCCAATGTATCTGATCCATAAACGTGTATAATAATAATTTGTATAGAAAAGCCAGTTTTTTGTGAAATTATTATCTAACACACCTATTAACTATATATAATGTTTAAAAACATTCCACTAGACATAGTAATAATTTCTATGAGAAAAAAGAGACTGAAATGATTAGAAGGATCAACTATCTGAAGAAGGTATATTTTTTCATTTAAGGGTAGTTTTCAGGGCACTATGCAGATGGGTTGGGGGCGTCTTCCTTGGAAAGTCCTCTACAAGTCCTTAAGTAATCTTAAGTTTTCTCAAACCCCGAACATTTATTTAAAAAATACCAAAAAATGTCTTCTTCCCAAACATTTTCCCATGTAAACAAAAAATATACCATCTGAAACACTAAATATTAACACAATTAAATACCAACGTAGAGAATCCGCTTTCACAACAATTTATTTATAACATGTATATGTATCTATATCTGCAAAGGTAAACTGTATCGGTATTTTCTGTATATACATACCTACGCATCAGTGTTAATATTTTAATAATGCATGCTCGGGATAACGCTTAAGTTTCTGAAATAATAAATACCGAAGTTCTCGGATCCGGAATTCCACCGAAGACGGGGTTAAAATAAGCATTATTATAGCGCCAGCTATATCTTACATTGTGGCGCCCTAAGTTTATATTTTACGCAAAATGTAAATAAATACCAAATTGAATGTATCTACATTTGCATCGCTACATCTGGTAAAGGCTATATATATATATATAGAGTTATTCTGTCAGTAAAACGTCAAGTCACAAGTGCAGTGTGCGACAAGAAGTACTCGCACAAAGAAAATATGTGTTAAAATCGACACGTTTTGCATGTTTTTTTTTAATTACAACTTTATATGCAACACGAAAGATATGTTTAATGACTTAATAACACCCAGTCGAAATACCAAATGGTGATTTCCTGTAATATCGTTGATTTATAACACGTATTAATACGGAGGGAAATCGTTTATTATTTATACTCGTTTTCACCTGAAATGGTAAAATTAATAAGCGTTTGCCGACAAATCAATTGCAGCAACAAACTATTACGAATTACCGCTTCCACGGATCTTGTGATTTCGATACGTAACACAGAGATAGATTTGATACCATAAAAAACACTTGGAAACGAATTACAAATAAACTACATAAACATGCCTCTTATTAAAATGTTAATTGCAACTGTTAGCACGTATAATGACTGCAGCTATACATTTATATGTAAAGTGTTTTTGCAGCGCGTCGGTACAAGAGCGGCAAACACATGTACTAACAATAAATTTCTGCGCGGCGCGCTGCGAACAATGGCAAAACTGTAATTATATTAGGTCCGTCTTATTGCTGCACCTTGAGAGCGGTTTTCCTAACGATAAATCACAATCTTCATGTACATTTGTAATTAACTAAAGACAATTCCAAACCACTTAAATTGCGCTTCAAGTCGCGGTCGTCTTTAACAACGCTCTGTCGAGTAAATCACTCCGGAAGAAGTAATTGGATGTCAACATGACCGTTCTTTGTGTTCGTAAGTGTTTTTAAATCCAGAATATTGAAGAAGTTGCTTGAATACTGGATTGATCAGGGTTTTAGGATATCTATATTAAATACCAACTTTTTGATGATTGACGTCTTGTGTTAACCGTGTTGTTTTTTTCTTTTTTGTAAACGTTGCGCGATAGGAAACTTTTGAGGTCAAATATATGTTACTGTAAAAGCCCGAAATACGGTCAATCCTAGGATTAATGCGTTAATCCTAGGTTAGACCAATATGAATTGGTAAATGTCTGAAAAATGGTATTTACCAATATAATTTTGGGCTTTTAGATGTATCTATTTGCCTGTGCTTAGTTTAGACCAGAGCAACAGATGGCGACACCAACAGGGAACAACATCTTGCGTAGCCGGGTGTCTCTACTGTGCTCCTTGACTCGACATTCGATACTTCGTCCTGTCTGTCCTACATAACATCTTTCACACGCACATGTTATCTTGTAAACCTCTTCGTTCTTCAGGAGTGGTGTGATATCCTTTAGACGTTTATCTTACTGATGAACGACAATATTTTGGAGACTGTGGCGAACTTAATAATAAAATTATAAACCCCTAACCACAACAAGTATTTTAGAAACCTAAATACGTATTTCAGCAACTATGTTGCCATCTTCAGTAGAAACTAAAAAGGAAAAGAGAGATTAGCACTTCATAGTATCTTTACTGGATATTGTCCAAGCAAATCACTAGTGGAAGTGACGTCCATGTTAAAAATTAGCCTATATATACCCATTTGTTGGTCACACCTCAGTGAATTTTGATCATTGAAGCGTAAAAAACATGTTTTAATTAAAGCAGGTCAAACAATGGCGAACTAGGTATAGGACCCCTGTCTGAATTTATTAATTTATCTCTATTCAAGTGAATAAAAATACTTTCCAAGCTGTTTAGTTCCCTATTATTTGACACAGCTTTTACAAGTTTTAAGTCATCTACAACTACTTTATGACCTGTGTCTAAAATATGTTGAGCCACACTAGATTTTTCAAAACGATTATATTTAAAATGAGCTACATGTTCTTTGAACCTAGTTAAAATTGTTCTTCTAGTCTGGCCTACGTATTCTTTTTCACAGTCATGACATTTGATACAATATATACCAGATTTATCAAGTACATCTACCTTATCCTTTGGGTTTCCAAGAAGGTTTTTTATGCTATTAGGAGTCGAATATGCTATACAGAGATTTTGTGATGTAAAAATACTTCTCAAACCCCTTGTATATGCACAATCGAACGGTATTTTAACATACTTCTTCTTTTCTACAACCAAAGTATTTAAAGTAGATATTTGATTTACATACATTTTTTGATTCTGCTTCTTAATCATTCTATCAACTATTTTCTCAGGGTACCCATTATGTATGACAACATTCTTAATAAACAATAATTCTTGCTGATATCTTTCTGCGGACAATGGAAATTTCAATAACCTATTTACTAAACAACTAATAAAAGACCATTTTTGTTGAAAAGGACGCTGCGAATCATTTGGATAAACCTGATTGTGTTAGTATCTTTCCGATACACGTCAATTTCTATTATATTTTTGCCATTCCTGACTACCAGAGTATCTAAAAATGGAAGTTGGCCGTTAACTTCTTATTCTACAGTAAAGTTAATGGTGTTGAATTTAGAATTCAAAACGAGACGAAAATCTTGAATACTGCACTTCTTGGTGTCAAAAATGGCAAAAATATCGTCGACATACCTAACCCAAGCCTTAGGGAAATATGGTGCTATAGACATTACATTGGTTTCAAATCTGCTCATAAACAAGTTGGCAATAAAAGGTGAGAGACAGTTGTTCACAATGGCAACATAGTTGCTGAAATACGTATTTAGGTTTCTAAAATACTTGTTGTGGTTAGGGGTTTATAATTTTATTATTACTGATGAACGACAAATATTTTTTTTTTGCTGAATAAATACGATCGAAACTCTACAACAGCTCGTAGGTTTAGAACTGACAACTATAGGCGTCAACCGATACATCACTGTCTACCACCACTCGCTTTTATTCGCATATAATAAAAAGCACACTAGCCATAAAACTAAAGTAGTTTGAATGGCAAGTCCTATAAATGTAATTGAAACAGCGTGCTTTACGAGCTTTGGTATAGGTACACACTAGGTAAACATCAGGTACTCTGGCCCATTCACATTAAATCTCTTAATCGGAGATATATATATATATATATATATATAGAGGTATTTATGTAAATGGCGTAGGATAGCTCTCATTAAATCAACGCCGAAAATAAACAGCCAGTTTACTATGTTAAACAAACGCAATTAGCTGCCTGCGATTTTCGTACAGATAAATCCCAACGAGAGCAAACGTCAGCCCGTTCTGTAGCAGCAAGAGCGAAAAATCTATTTTTAGACTATTAAATCTGCCTTTATTTGTCTATAAAAATCGTAATTCTTTATCAAATATAAAAAATCGTGAGTACTTTTATAGATAGTCTATCTAGCAAGGTAAACAGAGCAATAGCAATTATCTATTCCTCCGCTGTTAAATGAAATAATTATTACATAAATAATGCCAATTACTACAAGTCCACCCTAGTGTTGTTTACGCCATTTAAGCAAATAAGAACACTGTTGCGACTCCATTTTTAATCTAAACCTCACACGAGGCTAGTATCCTTCATGTAGAGCATTTATCGCATCTCATTAATATACCTATTTGAGGCGTTGACCTGATGATTTCTGGCTGATATAAGCTTCTCAACCGTATAAAACATAGATTTCTCGCATATTCTCCTCGATTTTATGCTGAATTAATCTACTGGGTCACAATGAGCGTAGCTAAATGGTTGACTGTATCGCGCTTGACTAACGATTGGGTCTAAAGTGCCGATTCTGGGTTTATTGCCGTGGAAATCTTGCACGTAAAACGGTGATTATGGGTTTCTGGCTTGTATGCGCTCAAAGGTGCGAAGAACTATTCATTCTCGTCAAGGCAAGAAGAAAAAAACTTAACCGCCTGCCGACGAGGTCTCTGGTTAAGTACGCCGAAAGTCACGGACGATTTGCTTGTTACGAGTGATGCTATCATTAAAGTTTAGTACTTATCTAACAAGTTCAACTGAAAATTGTTCATTGAAATTTGCTTTTGTTTAATTATAGTTAATTAAGTCAGTGCAAATCGTATCGACTGATCACCTGAGCCCTGAGCCATGCGTCCTATGGCTATGGCTGAATGCACATAAGTTGACGGTCTTAAAAAGGGTTGCAATTTTGTATTTTGACGATAAATGTGAATTTTTTGTTATACATTCTTTAGAACCAAGTATGAACTATCATTCGACATTATTTTGATTAAAATTTACCCACAATTTTGTTTATTGCAGGGCCGAGAACATTCGCTGTTATAAAAAAAAACAGTTTTATGCAAAACTTGAGTGTTTTAGTTTAGTGTTTAGCTTTGTTAAGCTTTTGAAAGTGGATCAAATTATAGTATACATATTTGACATTACAATTACTGGAAAATCTGCTGTGGATAGGTGCGGATGCGGTTTTTGTGGTTTTATTTCTAATACGTTGTAAAGGAAAATCCAAAAATTGATGTAGCAACTTATATGTAATTAGGTGCAATTTCTTGATACCGTGATAGTAGAGGTAATTTAGAACATATTTAACCATATTTAGCTATATGCAAAAGGTTACGGTTATCGATATATTGACAACTTTATGTTCAATGCATCTTGTATGTTGTAAATGCCGTTATGTACGTTTATTTTTCCGTTTTGGATCATGTATAGCAAACAACCCCGACGACCTAGACTCTTAAAAATCATCCGAAAGAACCTTAAACTTTGTACTTGTATATTGATTTCTTGGAAATTGGTTGCTTGAAGCCAATCGGATTCATATTCAAGGCAAGAAAATACATCGAAAGAACCTACTCGCATACACAATTCACTTGTTTAAATTGGATTCTTGTTGAGGAGAGACAATAGTAAGTTTGTGAATAGAAACTGGTTAAGCGTTTTCGATAAATGTGTTTATGCGGAATGCGAATGCGGGTTCAAAACATGGGTATTACGGTCATACAACTAAAAAACGACAGTTTCAGCTTGAAGTACGATCAAATTTCGAAAGTTTTTATGGAAACAATAAGTATAAATAGTCGACAATTTTGAAATAATACTAAAAATAATAGCATTTATAGTGATAAATATGGTAAAATAGGTTCTTAATTGCCTCTACTATTGTATCTATTACGCATCGAACGGCATGAATAGCATATGTACCGTTTCAGTACACAATATCGACTGGTGTAAACTTTCATCTTCTTCCTCTACCACTGGTCATTAAAAATAAAACTTTTTTCAGGATTTTCTTATAACATAACAGACCCAAACATGTTATCTCATATCACTCTAAAACGACATGTGTTGTTCAATTTTAAATCCGTATATGCTGCGTATTTAAACTGGACATGCCATATATTATTTTATGAATTTGACACGGTAAAACATAATAGAAATAAAATCAGAAAAAAAATATTAATGACAAATGTTGTAGAAGTAATTAATTTACAATAGGTGTCGTGCAGCGAAGAACAATTTTTAATACAGTTTGCTTTTTCCTATTTTGTACTGTTTTATTGTGTTTATTAAGTTATTAACCTTCAAATTCTTAGTATGAAGGTTAAAATGTTATACATAAATAAAACAACACATCTAAAGCCTTTTTAGGTGAAAAAATAATTTTGGCCAGGTTTTCAGGTCAAATACCCCACTGTGCGTCGGTTGAGTGGGGCAGCCAATTATAGTGGGACTGCCGACTGGTGGGAGAGCAGGTCTGGTCAGGTCAGTCTAGTGTTGGCTCAGGAAACTTTTGCAGAGGACAGTATTCGTAGAATGGAATTTTGTGAAATTGTAATGGAAAAGGCGAACGCAGATGAAAATGTTATACAAAATATTATTTTTACTGATGAATCGACTTTTCCGTTACATTGTAAACATAATCCTTCCATTCTTCGATATTGGGTCCAACAAAATCAGCACCGAAGTTTTGCTTACCGTACTGGTTTTCTAGGCAATCATTTAGTTTGTCCATTCTTTATCAAGTTGAGAGCAAAAATTACAGAAGCTGACAACACTGTAACAGCCGAAACGCTCTCTGGCGTGAGGGACAAGATTCCGCGCAAGGCGGAATCTTTGAGCCCGAGTTAAAATAATTTTTATTTAATTGTTGTTCGTAGTAAAATATTCGCTAATTTATATATATATATATATATATATATATATATATATTTTAAGAATAGAATATGTGAAAAATAATAATATGCGGATGTCAAAATCCGTCCCAATGTGCCCCGGTGTCCCCTATTTTGGTTTAGCCGCTCTGTATATATTCCCTCGTATACTATAATGTCCACTGAGGATAATTAATTGGAGTAAGTTGGCCGTGGTAGGTCCGTCTTGTTGTTATTTATGTTAACCGCTTTCTAAGAAAACGCCTGCTATGCATAAATACTCTTCAAGAGTAGCGAGCATCAGCTCTAGTAAGCGCGCTGTTGACCTGTGTTAAATTTAAAGTCCACATAGCGGTCGATACCGATTTAGATTACTAAGTACTATAGAGATTATTTCTATATAGATAATTAGCACGCAACGACCAATCAGAAGTAATTAATTTTTTATTTTAATAATAAAAAAAATCTGATGTGGCCAGGCACATGACTTTATCATACAATATATAAAATTAATAGTTTAGCTGCATGAGAATCTATTCTATTGAGATAAATCGTAGGTATTGTCAAAGCATCAGCATTTGACAATACCTACACTACGTCATTAGAATAATAGTTATTTATTTCACAAATGCCGAAAGTATGGAATAGGGCGACGAGCGGTGATGCGGCGCGTCACCGAAGGCGGAGTGTCGCCGTCGCATGTGAGCGAGTCGCGCTATCTAGTTTTTGGCAGGAGCGACATCAACGTTTATTGTGTTGCTTTTTAAGGAACACGTATTTAAAAAAATAAATAAATGATTTCTGTATAGTAAATGCTAGGTTGGTACCGCTTTGACGAAACGTCAAGTTTAAAGGTGCGTTCCGATTGGTAGGTAATGGTAGCTAATGGCGGTGGTAGAATACGAAATTATAGTATTTCTTACATATCGTGATAATGACACATATTAGTTTGCATGTACATAAACATGAGTCACTAGCAATTTTCTATTGGAAATACTATAACGGCGTCTGCTACCACTGCCATTATCACTAATGAAAACGCACCTTAAAAACGTAATTCGAATTCTGACAGATTTATATTTGTTCATGACACATCCCTACCAACATACTAAAATAAAACTACACTCATCGCTATACTTTATTTATAATTTTCTCCATTTATCGTTTTTAGAATTAGATATAAAGACGGGTTGATATTTCTTATCAACAAACAATCAAATTGGTGAACTTATTTTATTTGAAATTTGTATTTTATAATTTGCCGCACTACAGCGGCAACGTTCCATAATGGTTCTCCAACCTCTGATGAGATCAGCTGTTTTCGAATGTGACGACACAAACAAATATTTGTCAAAATCCTGGCTACTATGTAATTTCATATCAATGCAGATGCGACCGATCTCGATCAAATAGAATTTGCTCTTGAAGCTAAACTATTAATTTTACCAAAAAATGTCATAGGCATAAATTATTCAAAATTTCCTCTACTTTAATTTATTAATTAACTATTTTATCGAAATTACAGAAATGGCGGCCCATTTGCAAAATCCTTCAAAAAGGCTAAGAATAAACTACCAGTTCCTTTGGACCCTTTTCAACCAAAAGCTTTTCAGCTCTAAGTTTGGTAACAAAACTTCTAAATATGAACTTTCGTTCCGATACCTTTAGTAGTTTCTACGGAATCGTCGCCACAAAAATCGTTTACACACAGACATACATACATACACACACAGAGACATTTTTTTGTACCTTGGTCAAAAATGTTCAGGGGACCCATAAAGACCTATTTCCGCTAAAGTCTCAATTTTTTTTTTCGGCACGATTACAATACTTCATCATACTGCGTATGATAAAGTAAAAATACTGTTTTTATCGTGCAGACTGACTGCAAGGCAAAAATATGCGATCTGTAAATAGAGTGGCAGTTGAAAAGTGCTAATTATGAAAATTATGATCTCACACATTCGTAATTTGTCGGCAGCTTTGGCGTGCTTTATATCGCTGTGTCGCTCTCCGCCTGTCCTTCGCAAGTGGTGGGTGGGTGGTCGTTTTAATAATAGAAGGTTAAGGTCAATTTATCAGTGGTTGTTTTAGCACTCGCTTTATTTTAAGTTAAGAGTTTCCCTGCCGTCATAACTTTAACACTTTTGCTGATTTACTGCGCTCACTCGTTGACTGATGATTATTACAGCGAATTTTTCTCTCCTCGAAATTTGGTTGATTTAACGCTGATGCTTTGATGGTTAATTCAAGTCATAATTCTTGTTTACTGCGGTTGATCTTCAGCCAAAGATATTAAGATATTTTCATAATGGAAGACTTAAGCGGAGAATAGATCCAAATGGGCTCTACTTCAAGCATGTTTGTTGGTAAATTTATTACTTAGTGTAAACATACAAGCTACATTAATTCCGTAATTTTATTGTTAAGACTCTTGGCACTGGAAGACAACTTAAAAGTCTTTCCGGGCACTTACAGCGCGAACAACACCTACGAAACGTAGATCAGGTGATTTTTATACATCATAGTCATTTATAGAGATTGTTTAGAGATAACTAAATTCGGGGAACACTTTTTCGAAACCTGGGAATTTTTGAATAATAGTTCTAGTTACTTCTAGTTCACTCTGGGCTTATGTCAGTTCCTGTACGGTTAGTGGCGGATTAGGGCGCTTGCGAACACGTCGGTCAAGCTGATCCCACACGTGTTCAATAGCATTCAGGCCAGGACTTAACGCCGGCATTTCCATGTCTATACTCAAAACTGTAAGTTGAAATAAAAATTCTTCATCCGTACATCTTCTGAAGATTTAGGATACCACACACAGAGAAAGGAATGCTCAATTCAAATAAAATTGCTTTGCATCAAAACAACGGTTGATTTCCATATCCACGAAATAACTATCCACTTCAACCGAGACAATATTTTCTCAGTACAAATGTGTTAAGTGCTTCGTTCGAGATAAAATTAGTTGCAACGAGTAAACTATTGACTTGCACCAAATAGTCATCAACTCGAAAGGACTATAATGTTGTTTTGAATGAAACTTTGTAGTATTATTTCAAATATTTCAACATTTGGACCAAACTAATATTGTTTTAATGCAACCATATGATGTCTTAAAGAGAGTAATAGAGCTATCGGAATAAGTAATAGGTTATTTTGCTTGGGAGAACCAATGTTTCAGAGAAACATTTGTAATTTTGGTTCAACACCTTTAGTGTTCTGAATAGAGTATTTTGTTCTCAAAGCAAGTAACTGTCATTTTAAACGAAGTGCGTTAAAAATTCAAAGCAAGTAATAGTAATTTACATTCAACATAATATATTGATTTGAAGTGAATGTTTTTGTTGTTTTGTTAAAACTATCTACCGCTGCTGCAAAGGTTACATAAAAAATAAGTCTATCAAAACAAATGCAGAAAGAACTACACGATTATAATAGCACATTACTTTCTTAATCATATTTACTAGCAAGAATAATTCTTCGGGCTGACAAATCTAATCAAAACATAATATGTGGTATTACATCAAAGTTCTTTAAGCAATTATTTTGTAAGACATATATTTTTTTTAGTCATGTAGCAAAGACAATGGGTAAAAAAAGTTCATATATACCAATACATTAATTTATTCTAAAAATAAAAATACATTTCAAACAAGTAGGTGTCATACTGATATAAACCCAATAACTTGTTATAAAAGAAAAAAAATACATTTAAAATACAATCAAAAATACAAACAAAATTCATCCTGATACAGGAATTAGTACAGTTAAGAGCTAAGCAGTCAACAAGACTTGATGGGCCTTTCTGCAACTGGCCATTATAATACGGTTTCTCACCTTAGATGTTTCTAAATCTCCTCTTAGCTTCACCGCTTCCCGGAAAACAATCCGATCTCCAATAGCCGGAATAAGTTCTTTTATCTCTTCTTCTGTAAGTTTTGTTATGTTTTGCACAGTTATTTTATGGTCTGCAAACATAGAATGCACATAGTGTATTAACATTCGCATAAAAAGTAGATATACGCATATACTTACTGTCAAATATCGTTTTAAGATGATCTGATGAAATTGAAGAATCATCCACGCTGTCCATTATCACATGTAAAACTGCAGATACAATCAAGCGTATATCAAAGCGACACTGCTTACCACTATAAGCAATATATTTGCATGGAGTTAACGTTGTGAGGGTTGTGAGTGAGACTGGAGAATGTAGTCCTCATATACTGCGTATCTAAAAACTGTCGCCGTTCTACGTCGCGTCAGTCTGGTGCCACAAACCGCGCAAACTCTTAAGTTTTCCGCACAATGAAACCACCCGATATTTTAAACTAAGCATTTGGTTACTTGGTTCACAGAAAACGTCTCTTGCGTCAACCAACTAGTTTTACTTGTTTTGAACACCATATTTTACATATATGATCTTGTTTCAATGCAATAGTTGTTTTCATTGGAATATATTGAATTGTTCAATGCAACACACTATATTCTTAAAAGAACTCATAAGAACTTTTAAAATTATCCAATGTAGTTTTACTTGGAAACAAAATGTTGTCGCTTCAAAGGAGAAATTTGTGAGTTTTGATTCAAAAAGCTCATCTAAATTGAAAACTTTATTGATTTGTTCGGAGTAAATTTCGGCGAGACAACGAATGTCTTAAACATTTCTCTGTGTGCAGCAAGTGAAAGAATCATCAAAATGGTTGGGGTGAAAATCACCTTTAAATTTTTAACATGTTTAACTTTAACCCCTAAATCTTGTGACCAGTTTAGTTCAGAATTAGCCACAATCTCTAAATACAGAATGATGAAATTTTTAAGCAGTGTATTAGTGTTGAGTCCTTTATTGGATCGTTTCTTAGATCTTCTGTTTCAAACCCTTATATTCCATTTATCATTAGATATTTTTGGTTTGCTGTGTTTATAAACTAAATGACATTCAAATACCTGATCAACTGTTAAATACTAATTCTCTAGCCACTAAAATACCCATTACAAGCAAATAGATATTCAATTCAAGTATTTTCTAAACCTCCACACACTCTACCAACCAAATTAAATAACCGTACAATTTTTACGATTCAAAAATTGGCCGTTAAACAGCGGATAATAGAAAGCAAATATCCGTTGGCATGGCTACGATGTCGACACGCTCGCTCGTGAGCGACGTTTCGGCTCGTAAAATCTTGGTTTTTAAGATCTTGTCCGTGAAAAATAGCCAACTAAACTCGGCCCGAATGGGCATTAGAGAGCACAGGAATTATATGAAAGCGTTTATGAAATAACCCCGACGCCTTTTAATAAATCCATACCGCAGGGTAATAAAAACCGGGCGTATTAACGAACAAACCTACGCGCATTACTGGACCCATGGGGTTAACATTACCTTCCTGATCGTGATTGAGTTCATATAAGTGATATACAGGAGGCGTTTCATATAAACTTCACATTACGACGCCGTAAACGTAAGTAATACGCTTACTTATGGAACGATCCCACTTCTGATTTTTCCACTGATCCCACTTCTGATTTTTTCCAATATAAGTCGGAATGCGCGGTACATAGTTTAATTTGATTGTCAATAAGAAAGACTTTAACGACTGGATTTTGTGATTTTATGTCTGCAATTTTAATTAGGATTCTGTTAATATTCTAGCTTCTAATCTCACATTCGCTGCGTCTCTTTTGTAAAGACTATCGTGAAACGGAACTTATGCAATTGTAGAATGATTTCGATTACAAACTCGTAAAAGAACGGGATAGGTAAACGAGGAGGTTCATAAATAAATACTTTAGGTACTTCAGAGACGTTCGATTTTTATAGTTGGATTTGTATACGCGTAGCATTTCCTGGTTTATTCTTAATATAAGAAGCACCGATCGAATTCAGGTTGCTCGCTTTTTGGAGCACGCGCGCGTTTTCATATTCTTGTGAAATTTTCCACATACGTGTTGTAACTGGGCAGCTGCTTTTTCCCAATTGGCACACTTCAGGCTCGTTTATTTTCACGCAGATTGAAAGTTAATAGGTGTGCTTCCTTCGCATATACTTATTTGACTTCAAAAGTATACTTTGATTTAAAAGAAATAGGATGCTCCACCTGCCCATCGCGCTGAGCTGTATAAACGGTCATTCTCTAACCAGGTCAGTCACATATGCGATGGTCTCAGGGAAGATATGAAAAAATTATCGTTAAACAGTTTTGGGAGAAAGGTTTTGTTGTCTGTTTGCTCAACAGGGGGGACTTTAGGCATTGAGCGTACATCGGAGGCTGTTTTAATTTTAATTTTTTATGGGCATGTGCGATGTTTTGTTGAGTTATTTACTGCAATTACGTGTAATTAGACTCTAGAGTATTTTTTGTGCTTGTTGTTGTTTTGATAAGTTATCGAAATGAATGGAATTATCCAATAGCTAGATCGTTTTTATATATTCAGACGTTCTTTCTATATACATTACTGACATAAAGATAAAGAAGATACTAAAGATTTGGTAATGTACCAACTTTTATCTGCTATAAAAAGTAGTTTTATAGTATTTGAAATCAAAAGGCATTAAACGACAAATTAAGCTCGAAATAATTGGTAGATGATGAAACTTCATTTCCACAGACAGTTCGTTTTTTTACCGATCGCAATACATTTAACAATACAATTAACTTAACATACATAATACTTACTTGTCTGTATTGAGTATGTGTCTCTTCGTTTTGCTAATTTCAAGTTCAAACTTGTACATCACGTTATGGAGACATTTTTGTGAAAATTTGGTATCGATTGTGTTTTTAATAACTAGAAACGCTTTTGAAAAACGTTCTTTCTATCAAACAAAAAATTAACTTAACTCATTAATTACACAATTAGGAGAAAAAATATCGAAACTAACTTTGTTTTTGTTTTACTAAATTTAACGTCTACATAGCGATATTAAATATAATATTTTCATTTGTATGTTCTATCTCCATTATCATTATATTCATAAAATGAAACATGGATAAACCGTGGTGTTATGAACATAACCCAAAAAATATAATTTGAATTAAAACAAAATCTGATGTGGCCAGCACATTACCTACTTTATCATACTATACAGCAGTGCCTCGTCATGGCAATCTCGACGTATCTGCGTGTCGAATTCGCGTGCAACGCAAACGCTGATGTTCTGACAATACCCTCAAAAGAATCAAAATATCTGTCAAAGCCTGGCTAACTAGTTTTAATGCAGACAAGATCTCGACCAAATAGAATTTGCTCATACAACTAAACTATGAATAATAGCAAAACATTTTATATACATAAGTTATACAAAATTTCCTATAGTTTAAGTTACTATCTATCTTGACAAAATTACTGAAATGGCGGCTCATTTGCAAAATCGTTGAAAAAATGCTAAGAGTAAACATCCATTTTACAAGAAATCCTAACCAATCTTTATGTAATTTAGAAAAGATTTTTTTTCCATTAAAAACAAACGTTTTCATTAATTGTTTATTGTAAAAATATTACATTGTTTTTGGGTTGTTATGTATGTTTTGTATGTATTAAAACACCGCACAGGTGTTATGTATGTTTCATTTTATAAAACTAATAATTATTAGATGGCAAGTTAAAATTGTACACGGAATAACCGTATTTGAAACTAAACATACGGCGTAATGGTACTTATCTACTGAAATACAGCGTAAAAGGTACTACTATTAAACAATGTTGATTATCGTAGCAACCAAAAGGAAAAAAAAATATTGACAATTGTACAGCATCTAATTCTACTAAATAAGTGTGCAAAAAGAATTTTTATTATATGTCGTATTACGACAGTTTCTTAATCAATAAAATAATAAACAAGTATAACGACAAGCAGTAGAACAAGACGTAGGATACATATGATATAACACACATATTCTTATACATATTATAAGGGTTTAACCTATTACTATGATCGCCTTTCCTCAAACGCGCGCGATTTGGTATATTTGAGGTTATGATTGTAACTAGAATTATATTTACACTATGAACTGATTTATTCAAAGAAAATAAAACAGTTCACCTCCCTGTCAAACCAATTTTTATGACTCAGTTATAAAGTTTTATTTAGCTGACACCAAAACCACAGAGGAACGACAGGACTAAGCTGTACGATACACGTAAATGCGCTACGGGTTGCAGAACTTAATGCACACTATAATCTCTCCAGGGCGCGTTATAATTTTCTCATGGCACAATTTAGATTATTGAATGCTCTTACCAAATTTTCAAATGCTGATTTATTTAAACTATTGAACATATATTTTTTAATTAACAATTATTTTTTGAGATGCACATTATATTTTTATAGAGGTAACGATTGTATTGTATATTTATTTATTTAAGTCCACAAATATATTATGAAGGGAACATTCAAATATATAAACGTACAATTATTTATTCTGATGCACATATTATAAATATATTGCACATTTATGTGCAATAATATAATAAATGCTCGAGATATTTTTTGCATTGCTCAAATATTTTTTGTATTGGTCAAATGTTTTTTGTATTGGTCAAATATTTTTTTAAATACTTACAATAAATGCACGTTTCACTTTATATATGCGCAAATAACTTGTACTGATTTTTAAAAAACGCATTTTTATCTGCAAAAAAATATCTCTTTGCCTCTACTGAAACAACAGATTTCTTTGAATCAATGCATATTTATTTGAATTAAACTAAATTATCTGTGTAGTTACCGCATATGAATTACTTATGAATTACTTATGAATTACATATGAATTGGCACATAAGCCAGAATAATAAATCAATTGTACCGTAATAAATGAAATGTGCAATTAACAATTCATTTTAGTATGCAGCGTAGAGGAAGGCGCCTATGCCGGGTCGTGATTGAATGTCGAATGCGACGTCGAAGACAACTGAAACGTACATTATTTCGCATTTTAATTGTTACATAATTGCGACGAACGCTGGCGAACAGAATTTCTAATTGGTCACCCTCCCATACGCGCTACTGGTTTCATATGTAAATAATTCGCGACACCATCGATTTCATTTGCCACGTCTTAATATTGCTTTTCAGTACTACTCGTTCCTCTTACTGATACTTACGCATACAAATGACTTATTATATACCTCGCCATATATGTACAAATTTGCAAATTTAAATTTTTTGTGCGAATACCTCATAAAAATGTATTGTTAGATGGCGCTGTAAACGCTCTTCTCGCAGTTTGGCCTTATCTTGAGTATAAATAGAAGACTGGTGAAAGCCTACCGCTCAGTTGATATCATGCGTCTGGCTAAATTGCTAAAAAGGCCGTGTCAACGGCAGTATAGAGCACAGTGCAAGCAGGTTCAAGTTCCGATTCCGAATCAGCGTACACTTTGCTACCCTAACCTTGACTATATGTAGGTCTGGGAAAACCAACCATCACCGCACACTGGGGTGACCTAGACTCTTAAAAATCATTCGAAAACAACCTTAAACTTTGTACTTGTATATGCATTTCTTGGAAATTGGTTGCTTGAAGCCAATCGGATTCACATTCGAGACAAGAAAATACTTCGAAAGCACCTACTCGCATACACAGTTCACTGGTTCAATTGGATTCTTGTTGAGGAGAGACAATAGTAAGTTTGTGAATAGAAACTGGTTAGGCGTTTTCGATAAATGTGTTTATGCGGAATGCGAATGCGGGTTCAAAACATGCGTATTAGGGTCATACCACTAAAAAACGACCGTTTCAGCTTGAAGTATGATCAAATTTCGAAAGTTTTCATGGAAACAATAAGTATAAATATTAGACAATTTTGAAATAATACTAAATAATAGATTTTATAGTGATAAAAATGATAAAAACGGTTCTTAATTGCGTCTACTATCACGTCTTAAAAGGAATGAATCGAACGGAAAACAGCATGAATAGCATATGTACCGTTTCCATACACAATATCGACTGGTGTAAACTTTCATTTTGTTCCACTACCACTGGTCTTTAAAAATAAAACTTTTTTCAGGATTTTCTTACAACATAACAGACCCAAACATGTTAATTCATATAACTCAAAAACGACATGTTTTGTTCAATTTTAAATCCGTATATGCTGCGTATTTAAACTGGACATGCCATATATTACTTTATGAATTTGACACGGTAAAACATAATAGAAATAAAATCACAAAAATATTTCTCGGCATAAATTCAATATCCGGGTTAGTCGCTTAATCGATCATTGATATCTCCCGGCAAGGAAGGGCAATTTTCCGTTCAGTAGGACGGACCGCGATAAAACGACGATATATCGTCGCATTTAACGCGTCGATAAATTAATTTACCGTGAGGTATTTTGACGTATAATTGTCCGGAACACACAATTCTAATCCTTCTCGGACAACATATCCAATCTCGGCCGATAAGATTTACTCCTTCTCAAGTTACCAGCGCTAATAAAACACCACGAGATCTCTGACGATCCCTGGCAGTCATTAAATTATGTTTACCGGGTTTATAGCCTGATTTATCACCGAGGAAAAGTGGGTCATTTATGTATGTATTATAATGTATAGGCATTTGATAACGGTATATCAGTATAACTAGAAAATTCTTTGAGTTTTTCTAAACCTGTACAAAGCTGGATGTTGAAATAAAGATTATTACTACTATGTACTATAATACAAGTTTTAGAAGACAAAAATTGCTCTGCTACACATGCCACATAAAAAGTTCTGAAAATATGTAAACATTTTGAAATATATTTCCTAAAATAAAGATAATTAATATGATGTTTTGATAATATATATTTTTGCCCTCATCTACATATCATCCACATGTAATGTGCGGATTTATTAAGCCTTAGATTAGTATAAAGTTGTATTAAAAATGAGCTTATCAAAACTACTTGAGTATGTGGTACGTAACTGCTAATATAAAAAATCTAGCCAAATTACCTAAATATTTGACAAACTAAGGTTTTGAAAGTTTTATTATATTTAAATTTATATTACCGCGAACATGTCAGATGCTTGGAGGAACTATCGCAACACACCAAATAGGTGGCGGCATTTATAACCACCAGGTGATAGTTCACGAACAAAATTTTGTGGGTCCAGAAAATCAAAACATACACACACACAAAATGTGGAATTATGTGAATACGGGCAAAAGGAAAACTTCGGAAGCAATTCGGCACATCGAGAGTGCTTTTTCCCTCAAACATTCAAGAGTTGTTTTGTAGAAATAAATTCCAAAATTCCCGTTATGTTCTGAATTTTTACAGAAATATATCTTTTTCTTTTCTGTATCAGACTAATGATTTTCGCCGCAAATAAACTTCATTCGAGTATTCATTTTTTCAATTCGGTAAAAAGTTAGAGCTGATAAAAATATCAATAAAACCGTATTTTAAACGGCTACTACTTCTTAAGGAATTGAGAAAACCGATATGTCAATATGAACCTATATGAACTAAATATTGTTATCGTCAAAGAAACAAGTGATCATCCAAAAAAAATTCAAAATATTTGTTCAAAACAAGAAATCTTTTCTGTGTGTGTAACAAGTATTCGTTTGATACGCATGTCAACGCATATCTGACTCCAAACGTTGCATGTAATCCATCATGTGCTCGCACGGTATTCCCAACACATGTTCGCTTGAAATTACACAGCACACTCGAATAATCTTAGCGTCGTTAGCGGTCCTCGTCAACAACTTCATGCCCGGCGCCGAGGCTAAGCTCCGGAGCAACAAGCTCGCTCCTTTTTCTCGCTAATCCGGATCAGTATCGCATAACTTCGACATAATTCCGAAACTATGCACTAATTTACACGGGCCATTAGCATAAATCGTTATAGCCCATATCGACTTCTACTACTTTCACTTTGGGATAGTTTTTACTACGCTCAATTTGTAGCAGCAAATTTGTTACAACAGTTGTATATAGGTATGCATTATTAAAACATTTGTCTGTGTTCATTGCGGAACAAATTCACACTTCAAATAGACAAATGGGCGATTTTAATTATTACAGATTATATCTTGGCTATTTGCGACGTTATTATTTTCAATTGAGATTGTGTTGTTGTAAGTGAATGCCCTGCGGCATGATTTAATTGATATAAGCTTTATATGGTAGTAGAATTGAGTACACAAATTCCTTCTATAGCTTTTGAGTAAGCGAAATCCGAGCCAGGCAATCTGAAGGAAGGCCTAATGCCTATTTTGCTATATTTTGATGATCTATATAGGCAAAACTGGGAGAGCTGATGGTGATTCATCCCTTAAAATCGTATAAACCAAGATATAAACGTACCGCGTGAATTGGTTCTTAGCTGTGTATAATAAGTTGCCTACTATGTAGTTCGTTCAAGTTAATATTTAATTATTAAAAATACTGTCATTTAATTGTGATAATTGTCCTATCTAATTTATATATCCATCATTAGCATGTTTAACAGAAGCAAAGTGAAAACATACCAACGAAAACATCTTGTTCACATCACACGTTCGCGCTCGAATTGGAGGTTAGGTTGCTACCGCTGTCATTCGTTCTTATGGTTCTAAGAACAGACGTACTTTTTTGTCTTGCCCATTTAAATTATACAGCAGACGTATGAAAAGTATGCTATTTCGTTTTAACACGCGTCAATATTTAGAAATATTCTGTAACGTATGTCTAAAATAACAGCTGAAATCTATGAGTAATCTTCAGCTCTCCCAGTTTTGCCTATAACTTCTGTAATCTTAAAACGAATTGCTTGTATTGTGTTATGTTGTATTGTATTGTGTTAAAGTTATGTTGCTTTATGTTTCTATGCAAAGGTTTAATTCAACTGCATTTTTAAGCGAAAGCAACAAAAAAAGGATGTTTCAAAATTTTACCCTGTATGCTAAAAAATCACTATACGATGCTATAAAATCTCTATTGCTCCTTTTGACCAAAAGAAAACAAATGTCGTTAGCTACTAATTTCATTACACCTTCCATTTCACATTAAATTGACCCGATATTATCAGAAATGTTGCATATAGCAACATAAAGCAATATTACATTGGATTAAAACGTTCAGTTATTACAAATAAGGTATGTTTTCAATCTTCACAATATAAGCAATTAGTTTATCAAAGAAATGCTTGAATTTACTTAATATCTATAGAAATATGAGCAGTTGATAATTTGTACCTTTTTTTGGCCCACAGTGTATATTGTAAAGAAAATCATCAAACATTAATATAAAATCAAAGTGTTAAGAATTGTGATGGATAAGGAATTGTAATGTGAGTGTTTTCAGTAAAAGAAAAAAGTTATCTAAATAGTCAGATTATTATATTTTAACGGTTTTATAAATATATTTTTGAATATCAGCATACAAGTAGGAAGCTATAGTACATTATAAAGTGTTGAGGATTTCTTAGTTTAAATAACGTATAAGTTTTCGGTAACATTTTGGACCGAATTCTGCTCATCACATATAATTTTACTAAGTATAATTTATTCTAATAAATTTTTACACCAAAATTAGAATTTGCTTTTAAACTTTTACAATATAGTAAAAATATTGTATAATCAAAAGAGCCACAACATAATAGAAATGTGTCACATCTTAGCGACTAAAATCCAAACCGTTACACGGCCATTAGGGCATCCACTTTGGCCGATATGCGAAGCAAAATGTCATCGAGAATTCTATGAGAGTATATAGCAGATAAGGATCGTATCCTATTTTTGCCGTCATTGTTGTGTGGCCCATTTATATGCGCCGGCACCGGCCTTGCAAGGCCTTTCGTATCACGGGATTGGCTTTTTTCATTCGTACATGGAATTTACATTCACCTGTATCTGTTACACACGGAATTTATGAGATATGCCTCTGGAAGCGGCCTGGCTATTGGAATAGTTCCGTAATCCGCCGGCTACCTGAATGCAACCTGGTCTGCAGCACCTTGATCAAGAGATAATATACCTATATACATGCAGGTTGCTAAATTACCAGCTCATATGTAGCAATATGGTATATAAATAGTATTCGATGATAGATAAGGTTTATATTGTTTATAATTTTTAAAATTTGGGACTATTGAGTATGGTATTATTGAAATGCAAAATGCAAACATTGTAAAATGTTTATGCTTATGTTTTCGTTGATTATTTTAATATGTAAGTTGTTCAGATGATAAGAAATGTCCCAACAATATGTTTGAGTTAGTCTAAGGCAGTTCACACAATAATATCTTACTGGTCTGCCATGAAACAGTATTTTTTAAATCATGGAAATGACGACAGCGATACCGTTATTTGAAAATTTTATTATTAGTTGGACTATACACAGATAGAAAAGATTTCTTGTTTCAAAGAAATGTATTTGTTTGAATTTATTCTTTTGGGTCAAAACATATTTCTTTGACGCCAACAATATTTACTTCATTGAATACTCTAGTTTATTTGCTTGCAGAGATTAATTTATTTGAAATATTTATTTAAGTGGAATAAATATATATAGATACAAACAAAAATTACTTTCCGTTAAAGCAATATTTTAGTTTTGATTTAAAAAAACGTTTCTTTACACCAATGAAATATAATTTAGATTCTAACATATAAATTTGTATATAAGGAGAGATTTATTTCGCTTAAAGTAATATTTTGTCTTTGGCTTAAAAATAGGTTTACTTCCGCCAAAGAAATCATATTTTGATTAAAATAAATATATTTGTACACAAGAAGAGATTTATTTCCTTTAAAGTAATATTTTTGTTTTGGCTTTAAAATAAGTTTACTTCCACCAAAGAAATCATATTTTGATTCAAATAAATATATTTTTAATGTCATCCAACTGTATTGTTAGATGGCGCTGTAAACTCTCTCCTCGCACTTCGTACATATCGAGAGTATAAAGCCGCGTGATCGACAGTATAGAACTTATAGAGTACAGTGCCTGCAGGTTCAAGTTGGGATTCCAAATCAGAGTACACTTTACTAAGTTAACCTTGACTATATGTTGGGATGGGAAGACCAAGCACTGGTCGAGGATGTGCGGCATCCCAAAAAGGAGGTGACACATAGCTAGTCTTCCGAAAAATTCTAGTCTATTAAATCCTTCAACAAATTAATAATTTTAAGCATTTTAACTCGACCAACAATTTTGTTAATTAAAAAAAATAATTCTTTCACTCAACACAATCATAATTATTTGAAGTAAATAAATCTCATTTCTTATAATACACAAATTGCAAACTTTTTAACTGGAAACATAAGTTGTTTGACACAAATCAACGTTCTTTCTACCAAACAAATATTTCAAATAAATGCGTTTTTATCCGCAAATAAATATTTCTTTGCCTCTATTGAAACAACAAATTTATTTGAGTCAATGCATATTTATTTGAATCAAACAAAAATTTCTCTCTGTGTATATTTACAAAGACTGAGAGATATAGTTATCGTTTTCGACTAGAGACACATTTATTATGGGAGTTTATACAAAACGCCAATATTGTCGGAATAAAATGAAAATTTAAAATTAGTTAGGGAACGTCTAGATAATTACTTCAAGCAAAAACACATAATCTCTTTAAAAATGTTCTCAATACATCAAAATTATGCTTGGTTTAGGTGGTAATATTGGCATATTCTCTCGTGTTGGTTGTGATATAAATATATTCAAATAAAATTTCTGAAATATATTCCAGCAACATTTGGCGTAGAGGCAGAAAACAACACATTTTTTGTCCAGCCCCGGCCGTACGGTTCGAGCATTTGAAACGTTTTTTGTAATACGACATATGCGTTGTTGTGAATTGAAAAACATCTTTATACTTTAGGTATTTTATTCACAATTTTATACATAGTCCTACAAAAAAGCATACCTGAATTATTTTTGACTTGCTGTTATGTCCAGACTCTAAAGTAAATTGATTTATTTATTAGGGTAATAAATAGATAGAAAAGATTTTATCTTAACAACTTAACTCCCACCTTGATTCTAGTAAATTATTTCTTTGTTTTAAAAAGGAGTATACTCAATGTAACCGTTTGATGATATTTGTATTAATTAAATTGAAGATGTGACTGGATGAAGCTGTTATGTTACAAAATCAAACTTTGAAGTAAATTAAACTTTTTTCTTAACAATTTTGTTCAGTTTCAATTCATCTAATCAATTATATGTTTGGGGCTACATAAGTTCAGATAATTGCTTAGATAGACTGAGGCTGACAAAACTGATTAAAAAACTAACTTATCTCAAAGTTTGATTTAGTAACAGTGACATATAAATAAATCTTACAATAGTACAGTCTCTCTGTACACAAACACCACAAAACACTAAACAAAAAAACTAACTATGTAAATAAAATATGCAAATGATATTGTAATTTTTTTAAATTTACGATTTTTCCCAGTATTTATTAGGGTAGAACTGCCGCGTGAATTTAGAGAAACGACATCTGCGCCCTTGAGGCTTTGATTGTTGTAGAATGTATGGATTTCATAGTCATACCAATGCAAAAAGTAAATTATCAATTATAGATTTTTAATTTTTTGTGGATTGAGGTTTTAAATTTAACCAAAACGTATTATATTTATTTTAGATTTTAATCGATATTTGCGTTTTCAAATAATACATGAAATTTTCGAATTGGACCTCAGTCATACAATATGTAGTTAAAAAGACAAATGCGCATTCAACTGAATTTTAACAAAATTCCATTATTTGGCAATATTATGCATTCAGCGTCTAATAACTCGACGCTGAAAGCATATTAACACTATTCTTTGGAAATGAAGCTACAAAAAAAACAAAATGACAAACACAAGGAAAGAACAGATTTTGCAGTAACTTTAAACTTCTTAAAAATGTTACGAAAATCTATTTTGAAGATGAAATAGATTTTTGACGATTAAAATTAAAGAACATGATTTCATTATTGAAAATGTTTATTTCTGTACCCCCTCAGAAAATTGTTATTATCGGATTTCAAATAAAAACAATCATAAACTTTATTGTTCCAGAAATCTCTGGGTCAGAATTTGTGAAAAACATGTTATACTGTCTTTTTCTATCCAAAAACAAATATTGAAATATGGATGCAAAAAAGACAATTCAACTGAAATTTAACAAACAAAATTCCATTATTAGTCTATATGGGCTACATTTGTAAAGTTTATTTTGCAGTCTTCCATGAGACAACCCTTTTCTCTGGAAGTGAAGCAGTAAAAATATGACAAACAGAAAAGATTTTGCAGTGTGAACAGTTTGCCATGTTTTTTGTTTCAGTTTTAGATCAATGTGCACATCCAAACTTCTTAAAATGTTAACATAATAATCAAATTGTCCACATACTTAACTCAGTTGAATATATGAACTATTTAAAACAAGAAACACAAATCTTCAATCCATTAAATAAATTGATAAAATATTATTCTTGTAGGTAGAAACATGTTACATTTCCAAGTTACCTAGTAATTATCTTCACATTCTGATCCACAGTGGTTTTCAATTGGCAAATAATAGCCACGCATTAGCATAGATCTCCAATCAAAGCACGTCCAGATCTGAATAAAACGTCTATTATAAAAAACGGGAACCCCCGCAACTAGATAATTACAGATTTATATGTTAATTCCAAATCGCCCACACTGTGATGTTACTACGTTCATAGTATTGTCTGTCTTCTGTACCATCAGTTTCTCAGTAAACGTGGAGACCGGATTATATTCTGTTTTAATAGTATTTAGGTCAATGATCAAGTGGTGTTATTTGCGGTAATAGAGATATATCTGTCGACGTGTTATATAAATAGCTGTTAACTAGTCGGAACGCGTATTTCTATCACAATTTTCGAGATTAAATCTTGATGTATCGCTGCAAATTCTTTATTTGATGATTTAATTGCATAACAGCGCTTTAAAATGAGAGAAAAATGACATGACGCTAAAACAAATTTAATTAAAAATTCTTAGTAAATACAAGACAAAGCATACTATTCATAACAATTATGTCATTTTTACAAAAGAGACTTATAAAACTAAGTGATCTTCATACGTTTCTGAAGTTGATATGGTGTAACATCTTATTACACCTTCTGTTGGTTGAGGAGAGAATTTGTGGAAACTTCTAGTTCCTTTTATCTGTTCGGATCTCTGAATTCTATCATAAAGGCTGGTTTTGTGTTCTGAAACCTCTTCTTTTGCCACTAAGATGTACTTTACCCCTGGTAGGTGTCCATTACAAAAGGAGAACATATCTTCTACATTAAGGATTTGGCCATTAAGTGGTCTTTGAAGACTGGCTTTAGCCACTAGTCGCTTCGTTGTCCCCCCTATACCGTCGCATGCGTTTTTTCCATGTGCACATTAAAAAAATGCCATTCTGCATCTAACCCAAAATCTTTTTTATTATACGATAAGTTTGCAAAGTTATTTTTGTTCTTGTATTGACTTTCTGCACCACCAGAGAAATATATAAGTTTTGATATGCTTGACTGATTTTGTTTTATATAATTAGTTAAATGTTTCTGAAAACAGTCACATATAACTGGCTTCTGGCTCAGCTCATTAGTTAGCCTGTTAGAATAGGCTCACAACTAAGGGAGCGGTGGGGACAGTCCAGTAGTAGCCAACATTACCATATTGAAAACATCTAAGCCTATTGAACTGTTTATTTATTTACATTATATTTTTATAGAAGCAGTAATATAACATATTCTTACTGATATTATATGTATATTATTTTTTAGAAATATGTTTGTTGTACAATTAAGTAATTATTCTATTATAATTATTTTAAGCTGAATAAAGTTAATAACATTGTAATAAAATGTAATAAATTTAAATAATAGTGCTTTTCCAACTTCTGGACGGAATTATTGTGTTTGTTAGTAAGCGCTGATTAACGTTATAAAAAGGTGAATTAATTATGAAAGTTTTAGATTTTTTGTCCTGGTCCCATCACAGATATTTTACATTAAATATCGCAAAAATGAGAAATGTTGAAATTTCAATAGCTTGTTATCAATAGTGGGAAGGAGTAAGAAAGCAATTTTTTTTATTACAAGGACTTTGCATACAAGGTTATAACTAAAAAATATTGAATGAACACATGAAGTACCCCTTCATGTAATATAATAATTGAACAAAAATATTTTTTTTCTGGAATGGTCAGGCGACCACCTCTGGACCACTTCAGATGGATTGACCCCTGTGCTTTTATAATAGAACATGCCTTATTTTGTTATGCTTTTGCCCACATGGGTTGCAGCTGGACATTCAGTGGCACTCGATAAAAATCGTATAGGTATTAAAGGACCACACAGAAGAGTTGTTTATTCATTTTGACATGGATATATGTGTGACACGCGTGCTATAAAGAATAAACTACCATTTGACTTCGACATCGCATGAAACCATGTAAGCCTTCACATTTAAACGTCTAAAGCTTGTTTTGTAATTTTTTTTTTTCGGAATACTTAACGAAAAGTGTGGGTGTAAAGATGAAACTGAAGCAATAAAAAGAAAAAAAAACAATAAACGATTCCTGTCTAATGGATTATATAGTGCTATAAATATTATCAAACATACATATCGCATTAACTATGTCATCATTTCATTTGAGTAGGTTGGTGTATGATTCATACATACACTAAAATATGTGACATTTGAATAGCGTTTTATGGGTCCATTTCATGATAATGGTTTAATGTTCAATAATAAATAATACAACTAAAGTTCGATAGCTCATAATCATTACATTTCTACACAAATAGATACACAGATTTCTTGTTTTTGAGAAATATATCATTTTGAATTAATTTATTTGGTATATTTCAACCAACAATTTCGTTAATTTAAAAAATTTTAATTTTTTCTCGTTCGGTATAATACACAAATTGTATATTTTAACTGAAAACAAGTTGTTTGACAGAAATAAACCAGATTTCTTTGAGTCAATGCATATTTATTTGAACTAAACGATATTTTCTATCTTTGTATGTGGAGACTTTCTTCCGTGGGTTCAGTTCTTCATTGGATTAATTTGTCCATTTTTTTTTTTTTAAATTATATTGAAGTGAACTGAAGCTCGTTCTCAAACACATTAAAACAAAAATCTGTCGTCACATTACAGTTAATTAGCTGCGATAGCGATCTCGAGAGGAAATGAACCTAAAACAGTCGAAGGAGATATATATATGCCGCGATAAGTAAATTTTTCAACAGGCACCAATTATTGATTGTTATGTGAAAAAAAAAGACAAGGTAATTTGGTATAATCACTACGGATTTCGTTGTTTTTAAATGCAATTAAAATAGTCGGTTGCTAATTACATTAGCCTAGTGTGTGATGAAATATTTATTATCAGGAAAATAATTAATTTCTTATATAACTTCCCTGAATGTATGGTACTGAGTAGCACTCTTATACAGAGAAATAAAACTTTTTTTAAAGGAAAGACATTTTTCTCCTTTATTAAATATAAATTATTAAATTTAAATAATTATTAAATTTCATGCTAGTAAAAGTAAAAGTTAGTTTCAAGCTCAAATTTGCCTCAATAATTAATTTTGTTAATTTTGCAGTGAAGTTATCTGGTATACTCAAAGTTTTGCTGACATGCTGACAATAAACTACATTTATTTTTAATAATTTATTTTTATTGTCGCGTTAATTTTACAATAATAAAATAATAATATAAACAGTAACAATAAACGACCATTTCTCCCTGCAAAACTAAATTTATATTATTCAACTTTCCGAAAATATCAGCTAAATATGTTAACCGGACTATCCACAATTCATCAAAGAAACAATATTCGAAGTCGAAATTAGCTTCTGCATGGAAAACTTGAACTTCTGATTTAAGTACAAAGAGACAATGTTATCTTTTTACTGCTTGATCCAAAACTGTTTTTAGTCTGTCTGGTATAGATTTTGCTACTAGAAAATCCCGATGGATTTTGCAGTGAGTGAATTGAGCTTCTGGAGCTACTGTTTTATTTTTTTATGAGGGCCGCGATTCTTTTCTGTTAAAGCCCGAGCTCCATCAGTGCAGACACCAATAAATTTCTTCCATGGAATGGAATTGTTAAACAAACAATTATTTTTGCCATAGCCATCAACAAGTTTTTAATAGGTTACTAAAAACTATAGACCGTGCAGGTCAGCAGTCATCATCGGTTATTCAAGTGAATTTCAATTCTGCAAATATTTACTCAACACTCAGTATCACCATCTGTCATTATATGCTATTAGAAGGCAATAACAAGATGAATTTTGCTTGCCTGTACTGCAAGCCCCGGCGTTCTAAGAACTTATCCCCACTCGAGTGAGGTCAAGTCTTGTATACGTCTTTCAGTTTTTGGACCATAAAGAATAGATGAACATGGTCAGTGACACAACGGGCTTAAGACGCGCACCACCCGCCTAGTGTCCCCCTTCAAGAAGTGTTAATATTTTATCTATTCGTGTCTTAGTTTTTGTTTTGTCTACGAGTTTTTATTTGAGTGCTGTTTTTTTGGTTTCCTGATAAATGGATACACGCAAATTTTTGTTATAGACTACAAAAAAAGAACAGGTACGATTTTTTCTCCCTAAGATTTATTTTCGCTATGTTTACCTGACCTTAATACTTATTTAAAGGATTTATCTTATGTCTTGAGGTATCTCCAACAGCATTGACATGTGTATATTGGATAATTTATGCTTCTACCTGTTCCGTGTGATGAGACCGCCTCCTAGGCGTTCTGCTACAACTTCAAGACTGTTTGTTTAACGTTTCCGTTCATATAACGCTTGTAATTGACGGCACACTCACAGCCAACTGTAAATAAGACAAATTAAAAGCGCACTTGACGATTATTTGTCGCCGTGTTGCGTTTACCTGCTTGATTTTTCCTTTGGTTGTAATTGAAAACGCTCAAGGAATACCGAAATTGAGTTTCAGCATCTTACGCAACAACCTGGGAATTTTCTTGTTTGATAGGTGACTGGGGATTATATAAACTTTGGAACGGTCACGTGTTTCGTGTCCAAACTCTCGAAATATGCGTCAATATTAACTTTTTTTAAGCGAGTATTTGTGAATGTTGACCCAGAAGAGTTGACCCAGCAAACACATCAAATTTTTATTACTTGTCTTCAAAAATTTTGTGATTAGACATATTATTTTCGATGTTTCCCCAATCAAATGTCTCGGTCCTTCTGAGTGATTTTTTTAACATTTTAAGAAGTTTGGATGTGCACATTGACCTAAAACTGAAACAAAAAACGTGGCGAATTGTTCATACTGCAAAATCGTTTCTGTTTGTCAGTTTTTTACTGCTTCACTTCCAGAGAAAAGGGTTGTCTCATGGAAGGCTGCAACATAAACTTTACAAATGTGGCTCATATTGCCTAATAATGGAATTCTGTACAGAAATATTCATTTTCACATTTTCAATTATGAAATCATATTCTTTAACTTTAATGGTCAAAAATCTATTTCATCTTCAAAATAGATTTTCTTAACATTTTTAAGAAGTTTAAAGTTTACACTGCAAAATCTGTTCTTTCCTTGTGTTTGTCATTTCGTTTTTTTTGCAGCTTTATTTCCAAAGAATAGTGTAAATATGCTTTCAGCGTCGAGTTATTAGACGCTGAATGCATAATATTGCTAAATAATGGAATTTCGTAAAATACAGTTACATGCGCATTTGTCGTTTTAACTACATATTGTATGACTCAGGTCCAATTCGAAAATTTCATGTATTATTTGAAAACGCAAATAAAATCTAAAATAAATATAATCCTTTTTGCTTAAATTTAGAAACTCAATCCACAAAAATTTAAAAATCTATAATTGATAATTTACTTTTTGCATTGGATTATTTATTTGATAATAACACATTGTTTAATGTCTTTCCTTTTAAAATCTTTATTCAAGACTTCAAAGTACGATTACTACAACATATTCAATTTAATACAAAATATCTCACTGTCTAAGAGTGCTACTCAGTACCATACATTCAGGGAAGTTATATAAGAAATTAATTATTTTCCTGATAATAAACATTTCGTCACACACTAGTCCGAAAATACACAGAGAGAAATTTTTGTTTGATTCAAATAAATATGCATTGACTCAAAGAAATTTGTTGTTTCAATAGAGGCAAAGAAATATTTATTTGCGGATAAAAACGCATTTATTTGAAATATTTGTTTGGTAGAAAGAACGTTGATTTGTGTCAAACAACTTATGTTTCCAGTTATGGTCGAGTTAAAATTATTAATTTGTTGAAGGAATTAATAGACAAGAATTTTTCGGAAGACTCGCCATGTGTCGCCTCCTTTTTGGGATGTCGCGCATCCTCGACCAGTGCTTGGTCTTCCCAACCCAACATATAGTCAAGGTTAAGTTAGTAAAGTGTACTCTGATTTGGAATCGCAACTTGAACCTGCAGGCACTGTACTCTATAGGTTCTATACTGTCGATCACGCGGCTTTATACTCTCGATATGTACGAAGTGCGACGAGAGAGCTTACAGCGCCATCTAACAATACAGTTGGATGACATTAAAAATATATTTATTTGAATCAAAATATGATTTCTTTGGTGGAAGTAAACCTATTTTATGGCCAAAACAAAAATATTACTTTAAAGGAAATAAATCTCTTCTTGTGTACAAATATATTTATTTTAATCAAAATATGATTTCTTTGGCGGAAGTAAACCTATTTTTAAGCCAAAAACAAATTATTACTTTAAGCGAAATAAATCTCTCCTTATATACAAAATTATATGTTAGAATCAAAATTATATTTCATTGGTGTAAAGAAACGTTTTTTAACGTTTTAAAGGAAAGTAATTTTTGTTTGTATCCATATATATTTATTCCACTTAAATAAATATTTCAAATAAATTAATCTCTGCAAGCAAATAAACTAGCGTATTCAATGAAGTAAATATTGTTGGCGTCAAAGAAATATGTTTTGACCCAAAAGAATAAATTCAAACAAATACATTTCTTTAAAACAAGAAATCTTTTCTATCTGTGTAGTTATACGACAAGATTAGCAAAATTTCAATTACGTGGTCTGAAAACCACTCATTCGCCAGATATAAATCTACCATGGCACTATTATGCGGTCGAATTTCAATACCAGGGCCGACCGAAAACATCCGATTTTAGCGAATGGACCCAATAAATTGACAGGTAGAACGAACACATTATCTGGAACCCACTCGGCAGACAGGACAATAGTAGACAAGTCCTTAGTAGCGCGGAACATGGCAGGGCGGGGCCCTGTTTGCACAGAAAAGGCACGTGTTGTCCCGTCGCCGTTGACGGTTGCCAATTTGTACCTAACCTCCAGGGTATAGTGTCCATCCGAGAAAAAGGCGGGTTCTAACCTTTTTTTTGGTGGACAGATAGAAGGTTTATTGATGACTATACGTGTGTGGTCGAAGCTACTGATGAGTTTCCCAAACACTTCCGGTTTTTTCTTCTTCTAAGGGCATGAATAATTGTATTTCTGACTTATGTTTTTTTTTTGTGCAATCACAGAGGTCAGAGTTGGACACCATACGTTCACACGGGTTTAGAACTTGCTGGTACAGCAGAAGCTTGTTATGTAATGACAGTTATTTCTTACAAGCAGTCAATCAAGCAGTCTGTATTAAATTCATAGGTTCTCTGTTTTCATTTTGACATGGGCTTTCCAGTGGAGCCTTGCGTTAAATTTCATGCCGAGATACTTGGCTGTGTTTGCATACATTTATTTCATGGAGGAAGATGGAGTCGCTATACGCTATACTTTTAACGGCGAAAAACTTCAGAAAGTTCCTTTTTTTTGGAACTGAGTGTGTTTGTTGGTAAATACAACGTTGGCCTGTCCGTCCTCTATAGCGCTACAGGGTGACCGCGAAAGCATCATATCGTTTCAATGCAAATGCTCCCTGATGAATCTCGTATAACTTGTCACTAATGAGTGACGCCGTAACCGTAAGTGACACCGAGAAGTGTTTGCCACTTATCTGATCAGAGCGGTCAACCTCAGCGGCACCGGTATTCTTCTTGCTGTTGGTCGAGTAGCCCCGTCATTATTTATGTATGCAAATTGATCGTGACCCTGTGTAGTGGCGATCTCACCGCTATAGTAAATTAACGTTTAATTGCTTGCATCACGGAGGCTTGCATTTTTAACAATCGCCGTTCATACATGTCGTCCTGAAACCTGAAGAATACATTGAAACATTGGAGCAGGGGCGCCGCACATTGGGGTATTAGACCCAAAAAGCTGGCCATAAATCAAATTTCTAAATTGTTAAATTCCAAAAAGTAAACCAGTTTCTGGGATAGGTAAAAGACCGATGTATTAAAAGGCGGCAATATTTTTTCACCTGAGCCCTGAGCCACGTGTCCCTGTCAGCCAAATGTTATATTTTACTATGGCTGAACATAGATGCACATAAGTTGACGCTCTTAAAAACGGTTGCAATTTCGTATTTTAACGATAAATGTGAGTTTTTTGTTATACATTCTTTAGAACCAAGTATGAACTTTCATTCGACATTATTTTTATTAAAATTTACCCATAATTTTGTTTATTGCAGGGCCGAGAACTTTGCTGTTATAAAAAAAAAACAGTTTTATGCAGAACTTGAGTGTTTTAGTTTAGTGTTTAGCTTTCTTAAGCTTTTGAAAGTGGTTCAAATTATAGTATACATATTTGACATTACAACTACTGGAAAATCTGCTGCGGATGGGTGCAGGTGCGGGTTTTGTGATTTTATTTCTAATACGTTGTAAAGGAAAATCCAAAAATTGATGTACCGGCTTCATATGTAATTGGTGCAATTTCTTGATACCGTGACAGTAGAGGTACATTAAAACATATTCAACCATATTTAGATATATACAAATGGTTACGGTTATTGAGATATTGACAACTTTATGTTCAATGCATCTTGTATGTTGTAAATGCCGTTATGTACGTATATTTTTCCGTTTTGGATTATGTATAGCAAACAACCCCGATGACCTAAACTCTTAAAAATCATCAGAAAAAACTTAAACTTAGTACTTGTATATGCATTTCTTGGAAATTGGTTGCTTGAAGCCAATCGGATTCATATTCAAGGCAAGAAAATACATCGAAAGCACCTACTCGCATACACAGTTCACTGGTTTAAATTGGATTCTTGTTGAGGAGAGACAATAGTAAGTTTGTGTATAGAAACTGGTTAGGCGTTTTCGATAAATGTGTTTATGCGGAATGCGAATGCGGGTTCAAAACATGCGTATTAGGGTCATACCACTAAAAAACGACCGTTTCAGCTTGAAGTATGATCAAATTTCGAAAGCTTTCATATAAGTAACTTTCATATAAGTATAAATATTAGACAATTTTGAAATAATACTAAAAGTAATAGATTTTATAGTGATAAATATGGTAAAATAGGTTCTTAATTGCCTCTACTTTCACGTCTTAAAAGGAATGCATCGAACGGAAATCAGCATGAATAGCATATGTACCGTTTCAATACACAATATCGACTGGTGTAAACTTTCATTTTCTTCCTCTATCACTGGTCTTTAAAAATAAAACTTTTTTCAGGATTTTCTTCTTACAACATAACAGACCCAAACATGTTATCACATATAACTCCAAAACGACATGTATTGTTCTATTTTAAATCCGTACATGCTGCGTATTTAAACTGGACATGCCATATATTATTTTATGAATTTGACACGGTAAAACATAATAGAAATAAACTCACAAAAAAATATTGATGACAAATGTTGTAGCAAAAGTAATTAATTTACAATAGGTGTAGTGCAGTGAAGAACAATTTTTAATACAGTTTGCTTTTTCTTATTTTGTACTGTTTTATTGTGTTTGTTAAGTTATTACCCTTCAAATTCTTAGTATGAAGATTAAAATGTTATACATAAATAAAACAACACATCTAAAGCCTTTTTAGGTGAAAAAAATAATTTTGGCCAGGTTTTCAGGTCAAATACCCCACTGTGCGACGCCCATGGCTACCTCGATGCTCAAACCCTTGACTGTAAGTCAAACCTTATACTCTACCAATAAAACGTAATTTATTAACGTATTGGGATTTATTAACAAGCCAGCAACTAAACAGCTGTAATGTACAGCCAATTAAATAGTTTCGAATGCAAAAACAGGCAAGAGATCGTGTGAAAATTTGCTAGTTGTTGGTGTGATTAATAGTAGTTTGGAACGTTCCATGATATATTGCTGGATGTTAATATTAATCATTGCGAGATTAAGCAGCGCGCTTAAGGAGCTCTCAGAGATGTCTCACTATTTTATTACTTATTTTTATTGAACCTAGGCTGGTCTACGCTGGCTATGTATTTATTTGATTATTTATTTTTTACTAAAGCATGAGTTATTTCTCTTCATTGGTATGAGACATGTAGCGTATTATCTTACAAGTGTGTCTGTCGGCAACTCTTGTTGAAAGGATCTAGCTGAACAATCTATGACAGTGAATTATGAGCTGGACAATGAGCTTTATACAGACCAGTGACTCACTGGTCTTTTTGGGTGTACACGCCGCTTTGTTATAGACACGTTGTTTCGCAGAAGATCACCTTCTTAATTTCAAGGGTGAAATCTCAACCATTTGACCTAGTTATGTTTCTGCTGATGTCATATGCGCCAATTATATATGTAATTATATTGACTGCTGATGTTTTTGTTTCAGGAAATGATTGAGATAAGCTGTCGATGACAAAAAGATATGTAAGTACATACTATTTTTTATAATTTACAAAATAAGGGTAATCGCCGATTAGGCTTTCCCTTTTAGGGTGACTACCATGATTAATTACCTACAATTTGAGACATGTACAATGGTCATACAACAATTAGAAAACCTATCTTTTTCTATTGTGGAGTCTATATATAGAAGGCAAATTGAATGGATTGAAACATCTATCGGTTCGAAATTTAGAACGTTAGATACAGTTAGAAGGCTTTGGCATTTTTTAAAGGCGTTTAACAAATACATATTTTTAGCACCTAATAAATAAGCTCTTCCACTCACTCTGTTCTTAAATAACAAACTGCACTATTTTTATCAAATTAATTAATTGACAATATGTGAAATGGTTTGATATCTCACTCAAACTCGAAAGTTAGTTGATTTTATTTCCTATTATCTTAAAAATCTGATGTGGCCAGGCCATGACTTTATCATACCATATATTAATAGTTTAGCTGCATGAGATTCTATTTGATCGAGATCGGCCACGTCTGCATTAAAATAAAACTACTAGAACTAGACAGATATTTTGATTATATTTACAGTATGTAATGTCGAAACATCAGCATTTGACACTACCTACTGTGATTAGAATCACAATATCTGACAAATCCTGGCTAACTAGTTTTAATACTAGTGTTTTAATGCGGTACGAGCGATCCCGATGAAATAGAATTTGCTCATGCGGCTAAAATATTTATTTTACTAAAAAATTTCATAGTCATAAATTATTCAGAATTTCCTCTACATTAAATTACTATTTAACTATTTCGACGAAATTCCAAAAATAGCGGCTTATTTGCAAAATATTTCAAAAATGCTAAGACTAAACTTCCTTGTCATACTACGTATGATAAAGTAAAATGGTTATTGGTTCTGATGATTAATATATTATATTGGCTTCTAGCATACAATATTTTTGGGTTTTACCCCGTCTTCAGTGCTAACTACAAAAGTTCATAAAGAATTATGCTCAATATTCCAAATAAGTTTTAATGTTACCATACCGTCTTACAATCTTTCTTGTATTTATTCGCGAAAACATAAGAACATGGCTATCCGCAATCGAAATACACATTGACACCAAGATGTTTTAATATTGGTGCACTGTACGTGCGCGCGTGTTTCTCCTCTTCATCGCATTCTCCATGCATTTGCGTGTTGAATTGACGTTTCGCAACCGCTGACGTTCTGAACACTGTCAAAAGTTTCAAAATATCCTGGCTACCTGCTATTAATGCAGACACGATTTCGATCAAATAGAATTTACTCCTGCAACTAAACTATTAATTTTACCAAAAAATGTTATAAACATAAATTATACAAAATTTCCTCTACTTTAATTTATTATTTATCTATTTTGACGAAATTACAGAAATGGCGACTCATTTGCAAAATCGTTGAAAATGCTAAGAGTAAAGAGCCAGTTCCTTTGGACCCTTTTGAACCAAAAGCTTTTCAGCTCTAAGTTTAGTGATGAAACTTCTAAATATGAACTATCTATCCTCGACTCTCCACAATGACCGCAGCATTAGAGTAGACGAAAACTTGTGATGTAAAATCACCGTTTTTCTCACAACCATACAACACTCGTATATTTTTCAACTTTGGGTCCATCTAGCCTAACCACTCGACAACATACCCAACTTGTTTATTTGGAAATATTTACACCATATACCATCGTCGAGCCCTCCTCAACAAGTTCCCCAGCAGTAGTAGCAATAGTAGAACCCTCTTCAGTTTCTCAGATATTCTCATATCGTCTGCATAGTCCGTTACCACGTGCACTTGACACATTGTTGTCTTCATGGCGCCACGGTCTGAAGAAGGTCCCCGGTCAAGCACGTCGGCCGCACACTTGCCCCGACTTATGATGACTCGTTGTGCAATTTATTAATAAGCGCGTAATTACAGCTTCGAGAGTAACGACATCAAAGAGACATATCCCACTTCTGACTTCGCGGTCTATCCCACTTCTGATGTCGTAGTCGTGGAGTATTTATCAATTTTAATTATTGCCTCTTCTTTGCGCGTCTGCAAACACTGCCGTGCGCTAAAATATGCGGCCGACGATGTCTTGAATTGATTTTTAAACTGGGGACATTTCGCGTACGCCATCTGTTTATCAATTGGCTAAGGACTCAAGGTGCGTAGATAAATTGAGTCTCTTGGTATGGTTTGTGATGATGACTTGCGACCTATGAGGATATTTATAGACGCCGAACCACAAGGATTTTATTCCTTTTTTCGTTGTTATTTTGTTACCTTGGTTTGGGATAAGTTTAGGAATATAAATGTGGTAGACAAAAAACAAGAAAATGTCGATGGGGTGCACCTTTGCACAGTGATTCATGTCCAACTTTTAGCTGGACAAAATTATTTTTGCCTTTAGATGCGGTGGTTGAATGTTATTATTTCGCTTCATGTGCGATTACGAGCAAAGTAGTTGGGATACAAATTATTATTATACACGTTTATGGGTCAGATACATTGGGTAATTAATTCTAAAAAGTACAGCCCTCTATCTATTTTAGTTTTTCACGAGGATTTTTGAAACTTAGGTTTTACGTTGTTTATCGGTGGTTGAATGTTATTATTTCGTTTCATGTGCGATTACGAGCAAAGTAGTTGGGATACAAATTATTATTATACACGTTTATAGATCAGATACATTGGGTAATTAATTCTAAAAAGTACAGCCCTCTATCTATTTTAATTTGTTCAGGAGGATTTTTGAAACTTAGATTTTACGTTGTTTATCGGTGGTTGAATGTTATTATTTCGGTTCATGTGCGATTACGAGCAAAGTAGTTGGGATACAAATTATTATTATACACGTTTATGGGTCAGATACATTGGGTAATTAATTCTAAAAAGTACAGCCCTCTATCTATTTTAGTTTGTTCAGGAGGATTTTTGAAACTTAGATTTTACGTTGTTTATCGGTGGTTGAATGTTATTATTTCGCTTCATGTGCGATTACGAGCAAAGTAGTTGGGATACAAATTATTATTATACACGTTTATGGGTCAGATACATTGGGTAATTAATTCTAAAAAGTACAGCCCTCTATCTATTTTAGTTTTTCACGAGGATTTTTGAAACTTAGATTTTACGTTGTTTATCGGTGGTTGAATGTTATTATTTCGTTTCATGTGCGATTACGAGCAAAGTAGATGAGATACAAATTATTATTATACACGTTTATAGATCAGATACATTGGGTAATTAATTCTAAAAAGTACAGCCCTCTATCTATTTTAGTCTGTTCAGGCGGATTTTTGAAACTTAGATTTTACGTAGTTTATCGGTGGTTGAATGTTATTATTTCGCTTCATGTGCGATTACGAGCAAAGTAGTTGGGATACAAATTATTATTATACACGTTTATGGGTCAGATACATTGGGTAATTAATTCTAAAAAGTACAGCCCTCTATCTATTTTAGTTTGTTCAGGGGGATTTTTGAAACTTAGACTTTACGTTGTTTATCGGTGGTTGAATGTTATTATTTCGCTTCATGTGCGATTACGAGCAAAGTAGTTGGGATACAAATTATTATTATACACGTTTATGGGTCAGATACATTGGGTAATTAATTCTAAAAAGTACAGCCCTCTATCTATTTTAGTCTGTTCAGGAGGATTTTTGAAACTTAGATTTTACGTAGTTTATCGGTGGTTGAATGTTATTATTTCGCTTCATGTGCGACTACGAGCAAAGTAGTTGGGATACAAATTATTATTATACACGTTTATGGGTCAGATACATTGGGTAATTAATTCTAAAAAGTACAGCCCTCTATCTATTTTAGTTTGTTCAGGGGGATTTTTGAAACTTAGACTTTACGTTGTTTATCGGTGGTTGAATGTTATTATTTCGCTTCATGTGCGATTACGAGCAAAGTAGTTGGGATACAAATTATTATTATACCCGTTTATAGATCAGATACATTGGGTAATTAATTCTAAAAAGTTCAGCCCTCTATCTATTTTAGTCTGTGCAGGAGGATTTTTGAAACTTAGATTTTACGTTGTTTATCGGTGGTTGAATGTTATTATTTCGCTTCATGTGCGATTACGAGCAAAGTAGTTGGGATACAAATTATTATTATACACGTTTACAGATCAGATACATTGGGTAATTAATTCTAAAAAGTACAGCCCTCTATCTATTTTAATTTGTTCAGGAGGATTTTTGAAACTTAGATTTTACGTTGTTTATCGGTGGTTGAATGTTATTATTTCGCTTCATGTGCGATTACGAGCAAAGTAGTTGGGATACAAATTATTATTATACACGTTTACAGATCAGATACATTGGGTAATTAATTCTAAAAAGTACAGCCCTCTATCTATTTTAGTCTGTGCAGGAGGATTTTTGAAACTTAGATTTTACGTTGTTTATCGGTGGTTGAATGTTATTATTTCGCTTCATGTGCGATTACGAGCAAAGTAGTTGGGATACAAATTATTATTATACACGTTTATGGGTCAGATACATTGGGTAATTAATTCTAAAAAGTACAGCCCTCTATCTATTTTAGTTTGTTCAGGAGGATTTTTGAAACTTAGATTTTACGTTGTTTATCGGTGGTTGAATGTTATTATTTCGCTTCATGTGCGATTACGAGCAAAGTAGTTGGGATACAAATTATTATTATACACGTTTATGGGTCAGATACATTGGGTAATTAATTCTAAAAAGTACAGCCCTCTATCTATTTTAGTTTGTTCAGGAGGATTTTTGAAACTTAGATTTTACGTTGTTTATCGGTGGTTGAATGTTATTATTTCGCTTCATGTGCGATTACGAGCAAAGTAGTTGGGATACAAATTATTATTATACACGTTTATGGGTCAGATACATTGGGTAATTAATTCTAAAAAGTACAGCCCTCTATCTATTTATTGATACTTGTCAATTCTGTAATTCTCTGTGGTAAACCACCGGATGTTTATATCACTAAGGTGGATTTTTTCCCACCTCAGCTAGTTGAATAAAATACCATCTCGTATATTTCTTCTCAGCTGATTACCAAGCATCGTAATAAATAATTTTCAGCTTTCATATTAAAATTTATCGTCACGTCGGCTACAGGAAAACGCTACGCGTAGACTGACTACGCTCAACTCCGAACACCGTGCATATCTATAAACCGATTCTAGGGAAACCAGTCGCATCGTAGCGGTTCGGAATACAAATATATAAGCATTACTAGTTCATTAAGAAGAGATCACGTATAGAACGGGTTTCAGATACAGACGGAGTGTGTAAATCTGCTCGCAGAGCACCAGCGGTGTCTCTTCCGCTATTCCAGTATAAATTCTAACGTTCGATTCCTAATTTAAGAGGATTTTCGTTTCACGATAGACAAGTGGAAGAATAATGTCCACCTTAGCCAGCCGTTGTTTATTTTCGGGCCACCATTCAACCCATACAAAAGTTTTAAATCACTTACCCAGTGAGACTTGAACACCGGTGTCTATTGTTTCGTTAGCAACTGTCCAATTACAAGAGAATTTATTGTTTTATACAGTTATTTTTTTGTGTTGAACACTAAAAAGAATAAAATAATGCCAAGAAACCTGAAACTGAAGACAATATTGAGAAAGATGATCTACTGTTGTTCGTTTTTTGTTTTTGACGGCATTCTGCAGTTTTAGTGTTGCTCCTTCAACATTTGTATCTACTGCCATGATAGCAGTGTCACCAGCAAACGTGGCAACGGTAACACCATCTGGTTGCGGAAGATCATGTGTGTATAGAAGGTAAAGAATTGGGCCAAGTACACACCTTGTGGTACTCCAGACTATAGAGGAGCATACTTTTTTTTTCTTCTAATGTTCGTTCTATTATCAGTAATAATATAACAAGAGAGTGAGAATAAATTGAAAATAATTTGACAGATTGTTTGAAAACTTATTGCCAGTTTGTTAGTTTGTTAGTCACGAGAGCCCGCAGGGCTCGAGTGGCTATTGCCAAATGGCAACAAGTTTGAACAAAATCTGTCAAATTACTTTCTAATTTATGGAACTCTCGAGTTATATTTGACTAGATTATTTTTTGATTCACAAATTTTTACAATAAAAAAGATCAATAAAACTATCATAAAATTATTGAAAAATGTAATTTAATTAATTATTACTTACAATATATGAAAATATCGTTGACACATTGTGAATATATTAAAAGAATTAACAATTTAAATTAGTACAATGAAAAACGCAATTATTAAAAATATTTCGAGACTCATTATTTATTGAGGATTCGGAATTGCTTGTTATATTAAGTGTTTCCTCCTGCGTATTTTCTCTAAGATTATTTATTATATTTGAATGATGTTCTTGGTTCAATTGTAAGTATGGTTTAATCGAACTTGCAGAATTATGACCAGTGACCTTGATTAGTTCTTGTTCTCCTACACCAGCTTTTGAAAGGTTACTTACTGCACTTGATCTGGCAGAATGGTTAGTTATTTTTTTAGTAACTGTGTCTAGACCTACTTTTTCCGCGGATTCTTTCATCCATTTTGAAATGGAATTTATTCCCACAGGAACGTTTTTATACCAAAAACCATGAGTTTGCCAAGCCGGATTTAGAGTAAGAAACAAGCGTTCGGTTTTAATATTTTCTTCACGTTTACTCATTAGTTTTTCAAAAAGACGAACAGGGCAAATATCTGGGTTATTTATGTTTGGAGTCAACCATTTACTATTAGCGCACCTTTGTGCTCCACCCTGTGCAGTTTTTGTAAAGATGGGATTGTATTCAATACGGCCAGTATTTAATCATTTTATGTCGGTTTCTTTTTTAAAATAGTGAACTAAACATTTCGTAGCTTCTCCTCCCCTCCAAGCTAGTTCATACGATGCGACGTGAAAAAAACTTTCTTTGCAATCCACAAGGTGTATCTTCGTCCTAATAGTTAAAAATTTGCAACAATTCTGTATTAGAAAGTGCCACAGAACTTTGTTTGTGCTTTTCAGGATGTTTTTGTAAAGTTTTTCTTTTTGCATCTCTTGCATTCCGAGCATTTCTGAATTTTATATCATGGAAAGGACCAAAGGACCTGTTATACTTATTAAAGTAAAGTTCTTGAACTAATTTTGCCGTTTAATTCCACATTGTCTTTATTACTGCTTCTTTATAATCATTTCCGTCTTTTCTTTTCATGTTATAAGCCCAATCTTTTAAAATCAATGCCAGAGTAGCTGTTGTAGTAGAATGATCCAGAATATAATTTCTTTCGTTGGTGAAGGTCTTAAATTGTCTCCATATAGACTGATTACTTATTAGAGTATTTTTCGAGGTAGTTTCTAAAATCTTTTTTGTAATTTCTGCATCAGAAAAGGTACTAAACCGATGACTTTCACCCATTTCGCGTTGACACAATTAAGTAATTATTTTGACAAGTATCTGACAGTTTCTAGGCAAATAAAAGCTACAGTGATTATTCCCGAGAATAATCACAAGAGATTTGATCTCACTATAATAATGACATAATTGGTTGAAACTTACCCTTGTGACAAATAAAGAAGCATTTCATTGGTTTTAAGAAACGTCAAAAAATAATCATTGTTATTCTGTGCACCTGATCAATTGTCGAATGTTTGTTTCTGAATCCAAACTGATAGGCGGGTTTAATGTTTCTTTCGTCTAAGATTGGCTTCAGTCGTTTTGCAAGTAGTTTTTCAAACAGTTTGGAGAATGTGGGCAGTAAAGAAATCGGCCTGTAGGAGGATGTTTCATTTGATGGTTTTCCTGGCTCGGGAATCATCACTCCCTCCGCAGTTTTCCAAATAGTTGGCACATATTTAAGCCTAAAAATCCTTCTCTTTAAACTCTAAAAACAATACTTTTTAATACTTTAACAATGTTTTTCTCTAAAATCTGACAGATGGAGAGAAGTTTAGACACAGGTTTCATATTCAATGGAAAAGGTGTTCCAAAAATTTGTCACATGAAATCAATGTGCCGTAAATTTGACTTAGTGGGATGATAAAACACGAAAATTCCACCTTATGTCAACTATTTAGTTTCTGTAGTGACCCGCGTTGTTATAGGAATATCCAAATAACAAAGATTACTGTTCTGCTGCTTCTTAAGCAACAAGATTTCATACACCAAAGAGACCGAGAGCCCGCGACAAAATTCTACCCTCATAAAACATCACTCTCATTCTTTTGTGACTTATAGATAAATACATGTTCTCTCATAATACCTTGGTGTGCCATTTGGCCGGAAGTACTTGGCACACCTCCCTGAAGGGCAGGACAGTCGGTGTACCAATACCTTCATCGAACATCACGCCCATTTTTTATAACAAGAAACTTTGAGTCTTCTTATTACCCAAAACGTTGGTGTGCCTAGCCGGAAATGACCGGAACTGGGTTGCAGACCAGTTATTTAAAAGACGATGGTATCTGCGTTACCTCACAAAACACATGTGTCAAATTTACCACAGTTATGGAGCTGTTGTATAAGTTCTTTGCAAGTAGCAGCACTGGTGACCAATTTTTGAAGGAGGTGACAAATTTCACTTCAAATTTAATTCCGCCGTGCTGGCGCTCATTCCAGCAGAAAATATTGAGAACAATATTTATAAATTCTATGTGGGAAAATGTTATACCCATCAAAATTGCACAGTGCTACAGCCAGACCATTGTGGATGGAAATGTAATCAAAATCAACAACTGGAGCCAGTCTGATATGTCGGGGATCCGACTCCACTACGGGTAGACGACATCATCAAATCCTCAATAAATGAAAATGATTCCGATCATGATGACCATATACATCACCACGATGGTGATTCAGAAGAAGAATTATAATTTAAGAGGCACCAAAAAAATCTTACTTATTTAATTAATTAGTAATTATTTAAAACAATACTTTAATATGTTGTTTACAATTTTTTAAATTGTAATAAAGCTGTTATTTTAAAATCTATTTTTATTTTTTTTTAATATTGGTTGAATATTGAATCATCAACGCTGGAAGAAAAAAAGAACGCCAATTAAACAAGGCAGTCACGGTACAAAAAATGTTTTGGGCAGGTATTTTCCTCAATTTCGGGCTAGACACAACATCGGTTTTATAATAAACAGGCTAAAACATTCTTATGCAAAAAAGTGATCGAGATGTTCGATGATTGTGATGGTATACGGACGATGCTAACGATGAAGTCGGTGTGCCACACCGTTCCGGCCAACTGGGGTTGGTTGGACTAAACTACTATGAAAGTACATATATTCTTCTGTATTTGTTGCAAATTTGACACATGTGTTTTGTAAGATAACGCAGATATCATCGTCTGTCAAATAAGTAGTCCGCAACCCAGTTTCGGCCATTTCCGGCTAGGCATACCAACGTTTCTGGTAATAAGAAGACTCAAAGTTTCTTGTTATAAACAATGGACGTGATGTTCGATGAGGGTATTGGTACACCGACTGTCCTACCCTTCAGGGCGGTGTGCCAAGTACTTCCGGCCAAATGGGGTTAGGCACACCAAGTTATGAGAGAACATGTATTTATCTATAAGTCACAAAAGAATGAGAGTGATGTTCTATGAGGGTAGAATTTTGTCGCGGGCTCTCGGATTAAAAGGTCCTTCCAAAGTAAATAATAAAAAACTGTATACAAAAAGGTTTTCTATATTTATTGATTAGATTCTATTTTAATACAATCTTTAGCAAGGCTGTTAAATTACACAATGAAATGCGTACCGGAGTTTTCACTGACTCCTACTACGTTGTCCTTGTGGTGATGAAAGGGTTAAACGTTGCGGGCTTAGTTTAAATTATGCAAAAACAGATCTGTTTTTGTATAATATAAACTAAGCCCGCAACGTTTAGCCCGAGATCGCAATGGACAAATTGCTCGATGAAATGAAAAATCAGGAGAGGAACACGTATTTTCCATACAACCATGTCATCAGGCTCCACCAGAAGATGGTAATGTGTATGGCTTTTATCCTATTTATGTCGATATTGATCCTCCTGAAGTTCATGAAGTTCTTCACGTACACCATTGCCGTTGCAACAGCGCTGCGCCGAGCAATTTCAACGTATGTCCTCCTATGGATTGGGGCGGTCTCCTTTCTGGCTTGCTGGGGCACAGTTGCCCAAATATTGTATGGCGCGACGTTCATAGAGTTTACTGATTGGTTGGATGGACCGGTCATTTTTCTTCATATGTTCATGCAGAGCGTCGACTGGGCGATATGGGACAGACTACAACATGAAGGAATTGTTGTAGTTTGGACATATGTCGCTGCAGTATTTGTCTTGGCATTATTGCGGCTATTCTTCTTGGTTGTTGCTATTTTTCGGCCATGTACGACGCTAAGATGCAGTTGTTGGGCGAAAAATACAAATAAACTATGACATGACCACTTGAATTGCTGACAATTTTGGTGTGAAAAGATTGACATTCACGTTGGACCTACGCCTACTCAGACGAATGTCACTTTTGAAAACACGCAAAGATCTCTTTGATTCCTTGACCCAACTATACTTGTTCGTTAACATAACGCATTTTTTCACCTAAAAGGGTTCTAGATGTGTTGTTTTATTTATGTATAACAATTTAACCTTCATACTAAGAATTTGAAGGTTAATAACTTAATAAACACAATAAAACAGTACAAAATAGGAAAAAGAAAACTGGATTAAAAATTGTTCTCCACTGCACTACACCTATTGTAAATTAATTACTGCTACAACATTTGTCATCAATATTTTTTGTGATTTTATTTCTATTATATTTTACCGTGTCAAATTCATAAAATAATATATGGCATGTCCAGTTTAAATACGCAGCATATACGGATTTAAAATTGAATAATACATGTCGTTTTTGAGTTATATGAGATAACAAGTTTACACCAGTCGATATTGTGTATTGAAACGGTACATATGCTATTCATGCTGTTTTCCGTTCGATGCATTCCTTTTAAGACGTGATAGTAGAGGCAATTAAGAACCTATTTTACCATTTTTATCACTATAAAATCTATTATTTTTAGTATTATTTCAAAATTGTCTAATATTTATACTTCTTGTTTCCATAAAAACTTTCGAAATTTGATCATACTTCAAGCTGAAACGGTCGTTTTTTAGTGGTATGACCCTAATACGCATGTTTTGAACCCGCATTCGCATTCCGGATAAACACATTTATCGAAAACGCCTAACCAGTTTCTATTCACAAACTTACTATTGTCTCTCCTCAACAAGAATCCAATTTAAACCAGTGAACTGTGTATGCGAGTAGGTGCTTTCGAAGTATTTTCTTGCCTTGAATATAAATCCGATTGGCTTCAAGCAACCAATTTCCAAGAAATGCATATACAAGTACAAAGTTTAAGGTTGTTTTCGGATGATTTTTAAGAGTCTAGATAATCGGGGTTGTTTGCTATACATGATCCAAAACGGAAAAATATACGTACATAACGGCATTTACAACATACAAGATGCATTGAACATAAAGTTGTCAATATCTCGATAACCGTACCATTTGTATATAGCTAAATATGGTTAAATATGTTCTAAATTACCTCTACTATCACGGCGTCAACTTATGTGCATCTATGTTCTGGCACAGTGATTTAGAGTTATAGAAGTAGTACTTTCTTCATAATATGGATTGGCATCTTGCAGACCATACCTATTTTGTACCCGAGAAGAAAACGTCAAGGGGGTTTAGTACAGGGGATCGATCGGGCCAATAAACAGGACCGCCCCGCTCAATCCATCGGTTAGCAAAACGTTCAACCGAGTACCAAAACAGCTTTTTCGGGACAACTAAACTTTTCAGCACTTGAAAAAGAAGTAATTTTTAGTAGTATGTAGATATATTAACTTATCACGTCTTTCTTCATCCGCGCCACAATATTTACACAATTTAATCAAGTTTTAAGTACACTTGGCACGAAGGCTTGCCAACTATTGTCCACCATAACCTCAAATAAAACTGTCAACGCGAAAATTCCTCGCAGTTTCCCCTCATTATTACCTCTACTTTGCGCAACTTTCAGCCACCTGACCGTGCAATAAAATGCAAATATTGCGACGGTAACGCCACATAAACAACAGAACAACTAGAACTAACTTTAGCTAGCTTAACCGTCTTCAGATTGTGTAAAGTTTGCCGACTTACCTCGGACTTTAGCCAGCGGACATTTGTCAGGTGGACCGCGAAAAAAAAAAAAGAACGCCGTAATTTTACGATGTGGCGCTTAACGGCGTCCCAAGTTGACGGCTCGGATATTAACGATAGCAATAAAGACAATTGCAGCCACCGGGTATAAATTAGTAAGCGTTATTTTTCTTTCGTAACGTTTTTACAGCCCGCCGCTTTTATGAACTTGTGGGTACCGTCACGGCCTGTCTGATTTACTACGATCGCTTACCGACTTTGAACATAATTCACGAGACAGGGAAGTAAGTAGATTGCGCTCTGTATCGTTGGACGACGCTCTAGTGTCTTGAGCTATTTTCGTACGCGTTTATTCGTGCTTTTTCAGGCTTGTTTCAGAGTGATTTGGGAGCCTTTGTGATTGTTGAATTTATTGTATTCTATTTTCTGTGCACACAGAATAATTTCTGTATGGAATATACAGTTTGTATACGCGATTTTACGTTGTTTATCGGTGGTTGAATGTTATTATTTCGCTTCATGTGCGATTACGAGCAAAGTAGTTGGGATACAAATTATTATTATACACTTTTATGGATCAGATACATTGGGTAATTAATTCTAAAAAGTACAGCCCTCTATCTATTTTAGTTTGTTCAGGAAGATTTCTGAAACTTAGACTTTACGTTGTTTATCGGTGGTTGAATGTTATTATTTCGCTTCATGTGCGATTACGAGCAAAGTAGTTGAGATACAAATTATTATTATACACGTTTATAGATCAGATACATTGGGTAATTAATTCTAAAAAGTACAGCCCTCTATCTATTTTAGTTTGTTCAGGAGGATTTTTGAAACTTAGATTTTACGTTGTTTATCGGTGGTTGAATGTTATTATTTCGCTTCATGTACGATTACGCGCAAAGTAGTCGGGATACAAATTATTATTATACACGTTTATGGATCAGATACATTGGGTAATTAATTCTAAAAAGTACAGCCCTCTATCTATTTTAGTTTGTTCAGGAGGATTTTTGCAACTTAGATTTTACGTTGTTTATCGGTGGTTGAATGTTATTATTTCGCTTCATGTGCGATTACGAGCAAAGTACTTGGGATACAAATTATTATTATACACGTTTATAGATCAGATACATTGGGTTATTAATTCTAAAAAGTACAGCCCTCTATCTATATTAGTTTGTTCAGGAGGATTATTGAAACTTAGATTTTACGTTGTTTATCGGTGGTTGAGTGTTATTATTTCGCTTCATGTGCGATTACGACCAAAGTAGTTGGGATACAAATTATTATTATACACGTTTATAGATCAGATACATTGGGTTATTAATTCTAAAAAGTACAGCCTCTATCTACTTTAGTTTGTTCAGGAGGATTTTTGAAACTTAGATTTTACGTTGTTTATCGGTGGTTGAATGTTATTATTTCGCTTCATGTGCGATTACGAGCAAAGTAGTTGGGATACAAATTATTATTATACACGTTTATGGGTCAGATACATTGGGTAATTAATGCTAAAAAGTACAGCCCTCTATCTATTTTAGTTTGTTCAGGAGGATTTTTGAAACTTAGATTTTACGTTGTTTATCGGTGGTTGAATGTTATTATTTCGCTTCATGTGCGATTACGAGCAAAGTAGTTGGGATACAAATTATTATTGTACACGTTTATAGATCAGATACATTGGGTAATTAATTCTAAAAAGGACAGCCCTCTATCTATTTTAGTTTGTTCAGGAGGATTTTTTAAACTTAGATTTTACGTTGTTTATCGGTGGTTGAATGTTATTATTTCGCTTCATGTGCGATTACGAGCAAAGTAGTTGGGATACAAATTATTATTATACACGTTTATGGATCAGATACATTGGGTAATTAATTCTAAAAAGTACAGCCCTCTATCTATTTTAGTTTGTTCAGGAGGATTTTTGAAACTTAGATTTTACGTTGTTTATCGGTGCGGTGGTTGAATGTTATTATTTCGCTTCATGTGCGATTACGAGCAAAGTAGTTGGGATACAAATTATTATTATACACGATTATAGATCAGATACATTGGGTAATTAATTCTAAAAAGTACAGCCCTCTATCTATTTTAGTTTGTTCAGGAGGATTTTTGAAACTTAGATTTTACGTTGTTTATCGGTGGTTGAATGTTATTATTTCGCTTCATGTGCGATTACGAGCAAAGTAGTTGGGATACAAATTATTATTATACACGTTTATAGATCAGATACATTGGGTAATTAATTCTAAAAAGTACAGCCCTCTATCTATTGTAGTTTGTTCAGGAGGATTTTTGAAACTTAGATTTTACGTTGTTTATCAGTGGTTGAATGTTATTATTTCGCTTCATGTGCGATTACGAGCAAAGTAGTTGGGATACAAATTATTATTATACACGTTTATGGGTCAGATACATTGGGTAATTAATTCTAAAAAGTACAGCCCTCTATCTATTTTAGTTTGTTCAGGAGGATTTTTGAAACTTAGATTTTACGTTGTTTATCGGTGGTTGAATGTTATTATTTCGCTTCATGTGCGATTACGAGCAAAGTAGTTGGGATACAAATTATTATTATACACGTTTATAGATCAGATACATTGGGTAATTAATTCTAAAAAGTACAGCCCTCTATCTATTTTAGTTTGTTCAGGAAGATTTTTGAAACATAGATTTTACGTTGTTTATCGGTGGTTGAATGTTATTATTTCGCTTCATGTGCGATTACGAGCAAAGTAGTTGGGATACAAATTATTATTATACACGTTTATAGATCAGATACATTGGGTAATTAATTCTAAAAAGTACAGCCCTCTATCTATTTTAGTTTGTTCAGGAAGATTTTTGAAACATAGATTTTACGTTGTTTATCGGTGGTTGAATGTTATTATTTCGCTTCATGTGCGATTACGAGCAAAGTAGTTGGGATACAAATTATTATTATACACGTTTATGGATCAGATACATTGGGTAATTAATTCTAAAAAGTACAGCCCTCTATCTATTTTAGTTTGTTCAGGAGGATTTTTGAAACTTAGATTTTACGTTGTTTATCGGTGCGGTGGTTGAATGTTATTATTTCGCTTCATGTGCGATTACGACCAAAGTAGTTGGGATACAAATTATTATTATACACGTTTATGGGTCAGATACATTGGGTAATTAATTCTAAAAAGTACAGCCCTCTATCTATTTTAGTTTGTTCAGGAGGATTTTTGAAACTTAGATTTTACGTTGTTTATCGGTGGTTGAATGTTATTATTTCGCTTTATGTGCGATTACGAGCAAAGTAGTTGGGACAGAAATTATTATTATACACGTTTATGGGTCAGATACATTGGGTAATTAATTCTAAAAAGTACAGCCCTCTATCTAGTTTAGTTTGTTCAGGAGGATTTTTGAAACTTAGATTTTACGTTGTTTATCGGTGGTTGAATGTTATTATTTCGCTTCATGTGCGATTACGACCAAAGTAGTTGGGATACAAATTATTATTATACACGTTTATGGATCAGATACATTGGGTAATTAATTCTAAAAAGTACAGCCCTCTATCTATTTTAGTTTGTTCAGGAGGATTTTTGAAACTTTGATTTTACGTTGTTTATCGGTGGTTGAATGTTATTATTTCGCTTCATGTGCGATTACGAGCAAAGTAGTTGGGATACAAATTATTATTATACACGTTTATGGGTCAGATACATTGGGTAATTATTTCTAAAAAGTACAGCCCTCTATCTATTTTAGTTTGTTTAGGAGGATTTTTGAAACTTAGATTTTACCTTGTTTATCGGTGGTTGAATGTTATTATTTCGCTTCATGTGCGATTACGAGCAAAGTAGTTGGGATACAAATTATTATTATACACGTTTATAGATCAGATACATTGGGTAATTAATTCTAAAAAGTACAGCCCTCTATCTATTTTAGTTTGTTCAGGAGGATTTTTGAAACTTAGATTTTACGTTGTTTATCGGTGCGGTGGTTGAATGTTATTATTTCGCTTCATGTGCGATTACGAGCAAAGTAGTTGGGATACAAATTATTATTATACACGTTTATGGATCAGATACATTGGGTAATTAATTCTAAAAAGTACAGCCCTCTATCTATTTTAGTTTGTTCAGGAGGATTTTTGAAACTTTGATTTTACGTTGTTTATCGGTGGTTGAATGTTATTATTTCGCTTCATGTGCGATTACGAGCAAAGTAGTTGGGATACAAAATTATTATTATACACGTTTATAGATCAGATTCATTGGATTATTAATTCTAAAAAGTACAGCCCTCTATCTATATTAGTTTGTTCAGGAGGATTTTTGAAACCTAGATTTTACGTTGTTTATCGGTGGTTGAATGTTATTATTTCGCTTCATGTGCGATTACGACCAAAGTAGTTGGGATACAAAATTATTATTATACACGTTTATAGATCAGATTCATTGGATTATTAATTCTAAAAAGTACAGCCCTCTATCTATATTAGTTTGTTCAGGAGGATTTTTGAAACTTTGATTTTACGTTGTTTATCGGTGGTTGAATGTTATTATTTCGCTTCATGTGCGATTACGAGCAAAGTAGTTGGGATACAAAATTATTATTATACACGTTTATAGATCAGATTCATTGGATTATTAATTCTAAAAAGTACAGCCCTCTATCTATATTAGTTTGTTCAGGAGGATTTTTGAAACCTAGATTTTACGTTGTTTATCGGTGGTTGAATGTTATTATTTCGCTTCATGTGCGATTACGACCAAAGTAGTTGGGATACAAATTATTATTATACACGTTTATGGGTCAGATACATTGGGTAATTAATTCTAAAAAGTACAGCCCTCTATCTATTTTAGTTTGTTCAGGAGGATTTTTGAAAATTAGATTTTACGTTGTTTATCGGTGGTTGAATGTTATTATTTCGCTTCATGTGCGATTACGAGCAAAGTAGTTGGGATACAAATTATTATTATACACGTTTATAGATCAGATACATTGGTTAATTAATTCTAAAAAGTACAGCCCTCTATCTATTTTAGTTTGTTCAGGAGGATTTTTGAAACTTAGATTTTACGTTGTTTATCGGTGGTTGAATGTTATTATTTCGCTTCATGTGCGATTACGAGCAAAGTAGTTGGGATACAAATTATTATTATACACGTTTATGGATCAGATACATTGGGTAATTAATTCTAAAAAGTACAGCCCTCTATCTAGTTTAGTTTGTTCAGGAGGATTTTTGAAACTTAGATTTTACGTTGTTTATCGGTGGTTGAATGTTATTATTTCGCTTCATGTGCGATTACGAGCAAAGTAGTTGGGATACAAATTATTATTATACACGTTTATAGATCAGATACATTGGGTAATTAATTCTAAAAAGTACAGCCCTCTATCTATTTTAGTTTGTTCAGGAGGATTTTTGAAACTTAGATTTTACGTTGTTTATCGGTGGTTGAATGTTATTATTTCGCTTCGTGTGCGATTACGACCAAAGTAGTTGGGATACAAATTATTATTATACACGTTTATAGATCAGATACATTGGGTAGTTAATTCTAAAAAGTACAGCCCTCTATCTATTTTAGTTTGTTCAGGAGGATTTTTGAAACTTAGATTTTACGTTGTTTATCGGTGGTTGAATGTTATTATTTCGCTTCATGTGCGATTACGACCAAAGTAGTTGGGATACAAATTATTATTATACACGTTTATGGATCAGATACATTGGGTAATTAATTCTAAAAAGTACAGCCCTCTATCTATTTTAGTTTGTTCAGGAAGATTTTTGAAACATAGATTTTACGTTGTTTATCGGTGGTTGAATGTTATTATTTCGCTTCATATGCCATTACGAGCAAAGTAATTGGGATACGAACTTTTTAATTCGTTGAAATCTATAGATTTTTCTTAGAATTTTAACTGAATGCTTTCGTTACTTGACTACTCCGCAGGCTATACACTTAACTAGAGGGCCATATTTCTTTCGTTGAGTACAAACGATGACGATGAAGTTATTCATATACCAACGCTACTCGACGCGTATTATATCAAAACAAAGACTGAATTATGTCCACATTAGTGTCACAAAACTTCCCGGCGGGCCTTAAGCAACTTGTCATCGGCCGGGCAAAGTCAGAATACCACTCTACGCATTGATATTGTCAGTTTTGTCCTCGCAACAGATGTTATTAACAGTGTTGATGGCTGCTAAGTGACAATTGATAACCGTTGACGTCACATAAGTAAGAATTTAGGAGTAAGACGAAGTGTAGTGTAACAAGAAAAAATTGATTTACTTTAAAATTGCAGCTGTAAATGTAGCTGGTCTCAATTGAAAAAAAAGTGACAGAATTACCATCGTAATTATTACTGTAATTTTACAGGAAGATTATTGTAATTTTACAGGAAAGTTACTGTAATTTTACAGAATTACTGTAATTTTACAGGAAAATTACTGTAATTTTACAGGACAATATGTAATTTTACAGTAAAACTAATTTTCAACCATTGAACTGAGTTTGTTCACAGACAAATGTTGAAACACGCTGACCTAGGTCCTAGGTTCATCCACAACGCTTAGTACGCATTAACTTTTGACAAAGAGGGCGCTAGTTGATGCCCGTATCGCTTCCACTGTTTCATCCGGCGGTGTCAAAACAAAGCCGGCTTAAATAAGTCTTAATTCCGGCGCGTTCTCGAGCCCTGTAATTATATAGAGGCAGACTGGGGAAGTGGCAGGCCATTCGGCCACCGGCCAACACACTGACGGACAGCGAATGGCCCGAAGGCACCGAAAAGAGTCTGGCACGATCTGCAAATTACGACGAGGCCGCCGTCTTGCAAGATAAATGTCCGTTCGATTAAATCAACCTGTCCATTCAATGAGGCTCGCATAGCAGGGCTGCTAAGACTTGAGGATATACCAGAAGTTATTGTTTTTTTTTTGTATATCGCGCGTTGTGGTGAACTGAAGCGAGCGCTTTTGGTGTTTAATTGTGCTATAAATATCAGTTTTCTACTTTGAATTCACGATGCATACTAGGGCGGTTATCGTGGTTGCCACGTGCCACCGAGCACCTCAAATTTCCCATTTGAAATACATTGCAAAAATGCATCTTTTCCTTTTTTTTTTCACGTTTCGGATTTAGAAAAAATGTTGCGGGAGATTATCAGGAATTGTTCCGAACTTTCCATGGAACAAATCCAGAACCAGTATTTTTTTGTTAACCACCCCTACCCTCCCCCATAGTACCCTAAATATGAGACAAAAGTTTCCCCAAATTTACAATTTTATAATGATATTTGTTTTATTATTTTTTTCTGGCAGAGGTGATTATTATTGGATTATTGACATACTTTTTGTCATTTATTTATTTAACTAATTTGAAATTGTTTAAACAATTAGCATTTGTTTAAACTAAAATATAGAATGGTTCGAACATATTTTTCTATTTTTTGCAGAAGGTATTAAATTATTGGCTTTTTTATCATTTATTAACTAATTAGCAAGTGTTTAAACAAATACCATTTGTTTAAACAAAGATATATACATTTTTGCGGACATATTTTCTAGGAGCATGTTTGGCAATTTACTTGTTTACAAAAATATACAATGTTACGGACATATTTTTCTTTTTTCGTGAGAAATTATTATTAGATTGTTGGCATTGTCTATTTTGCAATTGTTTAAATAAATACCATTTGTTTAAACAATAATATACAATGGTACTGACGTATCTTTTTGGCAAATTTTTTTATTGTATTTCTAGTCTCTCTTTCTTGCCAAATTTGTTAATTAGTTTTCAATTATAACATATAATAATAATTAGTGTTGCTACCACAATACTTGTTTGACCGATATCGTAAAACCTCCAAAATTAAAAAAAGAAAAACAAGAAATCCTATAATCATTTTTGTCAAGAAATACGTACTAAAATTGTATATTATTGTTTAAACAAAGTTATTTATTCAAACAATTGCACATTAAGTAACAAATTTTTAAAAAAACTTGCCAACAATGTAACAATAATATGTTCTATAACAGGAAAAACAAACAAATATTTGATTAAAAAATGGAACTTGTTTAAAGAATTGCAAATTCGTTAATAAATGACAAAAAATGCCAATAGTTTAATTAGGTTTCTTCAATAAATATAAAAAATATGTCCGTAATAATGTATATATTTGTTTAAACAAATGGTATTTGTTTAAACAATTGCAAACTAGTTAAAAAGTGACAAAAAATACCATAAATCTAATAATTTTTGCAAACTTAGATTAATATGTTCGTAACTTCCTATATTTTTGTTTAAAGAAATGGTAATTGTATAAACAATTTTTCAATTAGTTCACGAATGACAAAAAACATGTCAATAATCAAATAATAGTAATTTCTGTCACAGATATAGTGAACTCTACACAGATAGAAAATATTTCTTGTTTTAAAGAAATGTATTTGTTTGAATTTATTGTTTTGGGTCAAAACATATTTCTTTGACGCCAACAATATTTACTTCATTGAATACTCTAGTTTATTTGCTTGCAGAGATTAATTTATTTGAAATATTTATTTAAATGGAATAAATATATATGGATACAAACAAAAATTCCTTTCCTTTAAAGTAATATTTTAGTTTTGATTTTTAAAAAACGTTTCATTACACCAATGAAATATAATTTTGATTCTAACATATAAATTTGTATATAAGGAGAGATTTATTTCGCTTAAAGGAATATTTTGTTTTTGGCTTAAAAATAGGTTTACTTCCGCCAAAGAAATCATATTTTGATTAAAATAAATATATTTGTACACAAGAAGAGATTTATTTCCTTTAAAGTAATATGTTTGTTTTGGCTTTAAAATAGGTTTACTTCCACCAAAGAAATCATATTTTGAATCAAATAAATAAATTTTTAATGTCATCAAACAGTATTGTTAGATGGCGCTGTAAACTCGCTCCTCGCACTTCGTACATATCGAGAGTATAAAGCCGCGTGTTCGACAGTATAGAACTTATAGAGTACAGTGCCTGCAGGTTCAAGTTGCGATTCCAAATCAGAGTACACTTTACTAACTTAACCTTGACTATATGTTGGGTTGGGAGGACCAAGCACTGGTCGAGGATCCGCGGCATCCCAAAAAGGAGGTGACACATGGCGAGTCTTCCGAAAAATTCTTGTCTATTAATTCCTTCAACAAATTAATAATTTTAAGCATTTTAACTCGACCAACAATTTTGTTAATTTAAAAAATGTAATTCTTTCACTCAACACAATCATAATTATTTGAAGTAAATAAATCTCATTTCTTATAATACACAAATTGCAAACTTTTTAACTGGAAACATAAGTTGTTTGACACAAATCAACGTTCTTTCTACCAAACAAATATTTCAAATAAATGCGTTTTTATCCGCAAATAAATATTTCTTTGCCTCTATTGAAACAACAAATTTCTTTGAGTCAATGCATATTTATTTGAATCAAACAAAAATGTCTCTCTGTGTAGGAAATTAAAATTTCCTGATAAAAATTGCCGATCGATATGTTTTGTGTTCAGAATGTCACCCTGATTGAAAGTATCACACAAATATTACATGGTGCATTTAAAATTTCAATATTGACGTCATTTCCGGAAAAACCGGAAGTCACACTAACATAAGAGTATCCCAAAACTGGCACTTTTATCTATTAGCACTTCTCAAAATTTAATTTCTCCAGCGTCGTAAATAAAAAAATAAATAAACGGGAGTACCTATGGCGTGGATCACCCTGTAGACTAGTTACTAAGTTAGGTACATAACCGCATAAATAAATGCTCGAAATGTCTTCGTTAATGTGATTCCATTGCTTTGCCGCGAGTACACAAGGTACTTTTCCATTTTCAAACTGCAGAACGTCAACACTTACAAATGGCGCTGTCTACAGCAGTGAGGCGAAACCGTGTTTAACATATAATTATGTCCGTAAATAGGTGTGACAAGCGCCGGCGTCTGGTCTATGGAATGTCAGCAATGCCGGCGCTTGGGAACCCTTTCATATCTGTATAATTATCCGCACAATTGTCCACTGTGCGCGCGCTCTGTTGTCTTGACGATCACACCGAGGGACATTGGAAGGAACACCAATAAAAATCAGCATTGCATCAGCTAGAGGTGACGTTTACGTACTAACTATTTCCGTAAAGTTGTCGGTCTTTGAAATTATAATGAAGCGCGTAGCTATATCTGCATGATTAATCGTTGTAATGGAATAGCATATATTAGCATTGTTTAATTTTGACTCTGTTGATTGATTGGGTATTATTTGTGTTAATGAATATTCGTTTGTATTAAGTTTAGATCTGTTGATACTTCAGTGATTTTGCATTCTATGTTTATCTTTTGATGGATTAGAACACTTCCCTGGATAAAATAACAGATAAAATAAGTTCGTACATGGACAGATAGAATTTTTTTTTAATTCAAATGAATGTGCTTTTACTCAAAGAAATATGTTGAAGTGTGTTTGTTTGGCAGAAAGAACGTGAGTTTTCATATTACTAAAAACAAAAACTCTCAAAATATTGCTACTTGTTTTGATTTGCAATAGGCACTCCCATCACCCTTATTAACCACTTCTAAAGTATATTTGCACTTTTGATCATACGAAAAATTCGCGGAGCACCAAAAGCATTGACGTAACTTTTACTCAAAATTAAAACGATTATTAAATAACAGTTACAAAATAACATTAATTAGAAAAATATAAATATATTAATACACTACCTTTCTTTCAGCAGAATTAATGTTTAGAAATCAAATGTCATTCTGAGTATAATGTTCTATATGGTCTTATATGTCTTTTCTATTCCTTAAGAACTTACAGCCGTTTGAAATGTTAACAAACAAAGAAAAATAAAAGCTAAAATACATATCAAACAATGCGAAAACGAAAAATTAACATAATCAATACCCATTACAACAATAAAAAGTAAATAAATTTAAGTAACAAAATAAAATCCACATAAAACTTTTTACAGGTTTTCTTCTAAAAACTAAATGTCATTCCGAGTAAAGACGTTCATATTGACTTATTGGTTTTCTCGATTCCTTAAGAAGTTGTAGCCGTTTAAAACACGGTTTTATTGATATTTTTATCAGCTCTAACTTTTTACCGAATTGAAAAAATGGATACTCGAATGATGTTTATTGGCGGCGAAAATCATTAGTCTGATACAGAAAAGAAAAAGATATATTTCTGTATAAATTTAAAACATAACGGGAATTTTGGAATTTATTTCTACAAACCAACTCTTGAATGTTTGAGGGAAAAAGCACTCTCGATGTACCGAATTGCTTCCGAAGTTTTCTTTTTGCCCGTATTCACACACACAGAGAAAGGAATGCTCAATTCAAATAAAATTGCTTTGCATCAAAACAACGGTTGATTTCCATATCCACGAAATAACTATCCACTTCAACCAAGACAATATTTTCTCAGTACAAATGTGTTAAGTGCTTCGTTCGAGATAAAATTAGTTGCAACGAGTAAACTATTGACTTGCACCAAATAGTCATCAACTCGAAAGGACTATAATGTTGTTTTGAATGAAACTTTGTAGTATTATTTCAAATATTTTAACATTTGGACCAAACTAATATTGTTTTAATGCAACCTTATGATGTCTTAAAGAGAACAATAGAGCTATCGGAATAAGTAATAGGTTATTTTGCTTGGAAGAACCAATGTTTCAGAGAAACATTTGTAATTTTGGTTCAACACCTTTAGTGTTCTGAATAGAGTATGTATTTTGTTCTCAAAGCAAGTAACTGTTATTTTAAACGAAGTGCGTTAAAAATTCAAAGCAAGTAATAGTAATTTACATTCAACATAATATATTGATTTGAAGTGAATGTTTTTGTTGTTTTGTTAAAACTATCTACCGCTGCTGCAAAGGTTACATAAAAAAATAAGTCTATCAAAACAAATGCAGAAAGAACTACACGATTATAATAGCACATTACTTTCTTAATCATATTTACTAGCAAGAATAATTCTTCTGGCTGACAAATCTAATCAAAACATAATATGTGTTACATCAAAGTTCGTTAAGCAATTATTTTGTAAGACATATATTTTTTAGTCATGTAGCAAAGACAATGGGAAAAAAAGTTCATATATACCAATACATTAATTTATTATAAAAATAAAAATACATTTCAAACAAGTAGGTGTCATACTGATATAAACCCAATAACTTGTTATAAAAGAAAAAAATACATTTAAAATACAATCAAAAATACAAAAAAATGTCATCCTGATACAGTAATTAGTACAGTTAAGAGCTAAGCAGTCAACAAGACTTGATGGGCCTTTCTGCAACTGGCCATTATAATACGGTTTCTCACCTTAGATGTTTCTAAATCTCCTCTTAGCTTCACCGCTTCCCGGAAAACAATCCGATCTCCAATAGCCGGAATAAGTTCTTTTATCTCTTCTTCTGTAAGTTTTGTTATGTTTTGCACAGTTATTTTATGGTCTGCAAACATAGAATGCACATAGTGTATTAACATTCGCATAAAAAGTAGATAGATATACGCATATACTTACTGTCAAATATCGTTTTATGATTATCTGATGAAATTGAAAAATCATCCACGCTGTCCATTATCACATGTAAAACTGCAGATACAATCAAGTGTATATCAAAGCGACACTGCTTACCACTATAACCAATATATTTGCATGGAGTTAACGTTGTGAGGGTTGTGAGTGAGACTGGAGAATGTAGTCCTCATATACTGCGTATCTAAAAACTGTCGCCGTTCTACGTCGCGTCAGTCTGGTGCCACAAACCGCGCAAACTCTTAAGTTTTCCGCACAATGAAACCACCCGATATTTTAAACTAAGCATTTGGTTATTTGGTTCACACAAAACGTCTCTTGCATCAACCAACTAATTTTACTTGTTTTGAACACCAGTTTTTACATATATGATCTTGTTTCAATGCAATAGTTGTTTTCATTGGCATATATTGAATTGTTCAATGCAACACACTATATTCTTAAAAGAACTCATAAGAACTTTTAAAATTATCCAATGTAGTTTTACTTGGAAACAAAATGTTGTCACTTCAAAGGAGAAATTTGTGAGTTTTGATTCAAAAAGCTCATCTAAATTGAAAGGAAACTTTATTGATTTGTTCGGAGTAAATTTCGGCAAGACAACGAATGTCTTAAACATTTCTCTGTGTGCATTTTGTGTGTGTGTGTATGTTTTGATTTTCTGGCCCCACAAAATTTTGTTCGTGAACTATCACCTGGTGGTTATAAATGCCGCCACCTATTTGGTATATTGTGATAGTTCCTCCAAGCATCTGACATGTTCGCGGTAATATAAATTTAAATATAATCAAACTTTTAAAACCTTCTTAGTTTGTCAAATATTTAGGTAATTGGGCTAGATTCTTTATATTAGCAGTTACGTACCACCTACGCAAGTAGTTTTGACAAGCTCATTTTTAATACAACTTTATACTAATCTAAGGCTTTTCTAAGGACAGTTTCTGATTTTCGGACGTTTACCTTAAGTCTTCTATCACGTTTTCCGAACTCAACGTCCACAATTTAACGTTCCTCCTTACGAATTTAAACTCACCGATTAGCAAAATACTAAAATTATCTGCTATACCGTCCGTCGGGCAGTGCCTATAAGTAATACGCGCCGAGTATATAGTTCTCGACCGATTTCTATAATCGGCAATTAGACGTGGCGCTTGCGCAGTACGCCGACCAACGAGCTAGTGCTACTTTATGAGTTAATGGATACGTAGATACGGTAAATATGCAAATGCGAGTGAACGGGCCGCGACGGAATAGGCGTGACATCAAACGCTATATCCAATGCGGGCGAATCTCGCCTATGCTAGTATTAAAATTCCCCGCTAGACGCGGCTACGGTCCGTCGTATAGTCGGAGATTTGCAGATTTACGTACCGCTCTTGCGGCGTTCAATCTCCCGATTCACGGCATCGCGATGCGATAAAGTAGCGAATCCGTTGAGAGATGTCCGTAGACACGCGGCATCTCGATAAAAGTTCATTAAGAATTTATGTGATATTATCTGAAATGTTACAGGAAGTATACGATGTGTTGAAGTGTGGAAATGGAAAGGAGTTTTTCTGAACCAGTAGAGAACATTCTACTAGTTGAGGACTTTTAGGAGTATAAAGTAAAATCTAAATTATTTTCTTATTTTTTGTTCCTTGAAAGCGCGTTTAGAACTGGGTCTTAGAGTCATTACGCATATCTTTCTTTTTGTAAATAATTATTGTTTACAGGACTTTTTCTGAACCAGTAGAGAACGTTCTAGTAGTTTAGGACCTTTAGGAGTATCAAGTAAAATCTAAATTATTTTCTTATTTCTTTGTTCACTTGAAAACGCGTTTAGAACTGGGTCTTAGAGTCATTATACCTATCTTTCTTTTGGTAAACAATTATTGTTTACAGGACCTTTTCTGAACCAGTAGAGAACATTCTACTAGTTTAGGACTTTTAAGAGTATAAAGTAAAATCTAAATTATTTTCTTATTTCTTTGTTCACTTGAAAGCGCGTTTAGAGCTGGGTCTTAGAGTCATTATACCTATCTTTCTTTTTGTAAACAATTATTGTTTACAGGACTTTTTCTGAACCAGTAGAGAACATTCTAGTAGTTCAGGACTTTGAGGAGTATAAAGTTAAATCTAAATTATTTTCTTATTTTTTGTTCACTTGAAAGCGCGTTTAGAACTGGGTCTTAGAGTCATTATACCTATCTTGCTTTTTGTAAACAATTATTGTTTACAGGACTTTTTCTGAACCAGTAGAGAACATTCTAGTAGTTCAGGGCTTTTAGGAGTATAAAGTTAAATCTAAATTATTTTCTTATTTTTTGTTCACTTGAAAGCGCGTTTAGAACTGGGTCTTAGAGTCATTATACCTATCTTGCTTTTTGTAAACAATTATTGTTTACAGGACTTTTTCTGAACCAGTAGAGAACATTCTAGTAGTTTAGGACTTTTAGGAGTATAAAGTAAAATCTAAATTATTTTCTTATTTTTTTGTTAACTTGAAAACTTGTTTAGTACTGGGTCTTAGAGTCATTATACCTATCTTTCTTTTTGTAAACAATTATTGTTTACAGGACTTTTTCTGAACCAGTAGAGAACATTCTAGTAGTTTAGGACTTTTAGGAGTATAAAGTAAAATCTAAATTATTTTCTTATTTTTTGTTCACTTGAAAACTCGTTTAGAACTGGGTCTTAGAGTCATTATACCTATCTTTCTTTTTGCAAACAATTATTGTTTACAGGACTTTTTCTGAACCAGTAGAGAACATTCTAGTAGTTTGGGACTTTAAGGAGTATAAAGTAAAATGTAAATGATATTCTTATTTTTTTGTTCACTTGAAAGCGCGTTTAGAACTGGGTCTTAGAGTCATTATATCTATCTTTCTTTTTGTAAACAATTATTGTTTACAGGACTTTTTCTGAACCAGTAGAGAACATTCTAGTAGTTTAGGACTTTAAGGAGTATAAAGTAAAATGTAAATTATATTCTTATTTTTTTTGTTCACTTGAAAGCGCGTTTAGAACTGGGTCTTAGAGTCATTATATCTATCTTTCTTTTTGTAAACAATTATTGTTTACAGGACTTTTTCTGAACAAGTAGAGAACATTCTAGTAGTTTAGGACTTTTAGGAGTATACAGTAAAATCTAAATTATTTTCTTATTTTTTTGTTAACTTGAAAACTTGTTTAGTACTGGGTCTTAGAGTCATTATACCTATCTTTCTTTTTGTAAACAATTATTGTTTACAGGACTTTTTCTGAACCAGTAGAGAACATTCTACTAGTTTAGGACTTTTAGGAGTATAAAGTAAAATCTAAATTATATTCTTATTTTTTTTGTTCATTTGAAAACGCGTTTAGAACTGGGTCTTAGAGTCATTATACCTATCGTTTTTTTTTTTGCAAACAATAATCGTTTTAGGTTAATAATATGGTGACATTACAACAACATTGACATTACAAGCGAGATGCAAATAATACATTTTCATTAATAATCATTTTATTTAAAATAAAAACAGTTAGTCTACTTGTATAATAAACATCCATGACGTAAGAATTCTAAAGTTATCCAATTTTATCTTAAAGGAGTAAACAAAAATTCTTCAAAATATTTATTGGCATCAATATTAAAAATTGCCGTAACTATTCTTGAAACATTTTTAAAAGATGTAAAATTTTTGAGCAAATTTAAGATGCAAGAGTAGGTTATTATTAATATCTAATAGAATTTAAATTTTGTTTTATTATTGTATTATTAATGTCAATACGCACTGAGTCACTTTGACACCTTTTACCTTTTAAACCGTCAATTTTGGTTTTCTACTTGTAAATTAAAATTTAAAAAAATCGTTGGTCTAAAAAAGCACTTTGTAATGTCCATATAACAATTTGTGGCAAAAGAAAAACTGGAATAAGTGTAATTATTCATTGAAACTCTCGTATTTTTCGCTGAATGTAAATAAAGCATACCACATATTTTATTTTGCAGAACAATATTGCTGTTACTATTGGTGTTAAATAAGACAGAAATAGTGCGTCATCTCGGAAGCCGTTGGAAATACTCATATTTTAATAATTATTTTTTGTAAACGTTGCAAATTTAAAGCATTGGAACCTTTACACCTACAAAATTGACGTTTGTTTTCTTTTATATATATTCACTTTTGTTAGAATATTAAATTGTGTATGGTAACAATCATAGCATGTATTTACAAAATGTTCCGAAATCGACTACCAATGAATTTAACCCCCATTAATGATCTTTAATTTGACGCATGACAGAAAATTATACAACAACATTTAGAAAAGTTATAACATTTTGCTAAAGCAGAACAAAGTAATGTTCAGTTGAAGTCACACAACATAAGTACAATATCGTTATTTAGGGGTTCTTCGCCTCAGAGCAAAACATTTTGCATTCATGAATAGGACTACCGCATCTAATTACCTATAATTTAGTATATGGTGGAAAGTTATATAATAATTTTTGAAAAAGTTATAAACGTGTTGTTATAACAGCCAACCAAAATATCAACTCCCTCCACTTGGTGTCATACATAATATCGTAAAGTGGAGGCTTTTCAGCTTTTAATGTAATCATTTAAAGTATAATCCCAATCAATAACCTACAATTTGGCCTAAGAGAAAGAGATTTAAACAGTTTTTGTAAAAGTTATAAACATTTTTCTGTTGTAAAGATATGTAATTTGTACCGCAATACTCAAATAAGTAGTGTGATTTAGGGGTTGTATCACACATAAAAATACGGAGTTAGATTTAACACCGATTCGACACCGCTATGGATCTCCCTCGCGACCGTTTGCGCATGTAGTTAAATCAGACGGAGTTGAATTTTTACAGAGCTCATTCACTCTTTTTATAGTTATTATTATTTGTAACGGAGTTGAAAATATATGTTTAGGGAAATGCAGGTTTACTCCTTTATAGACATAAAATAATCTCCCCGCGTGTCAAACTTCCGCGTTCCGGAGTGCAAAAGTTCTTCTGTAGTAGTGAAATACATCCGTGGCGATGTTACGTAACTCCTTTATTAGTGTTAAAATTACCCTGTTGCGGGTTGCTTTTCTTTTATTGGCGAAATTATTCTTTCCCTAAAAGAGTTGTTTGTGTACGTAATGAAGTTAAATATGTACCAAATAGAGTTTTTTTTTTTTCAGAGCGGTTCTTATCTTTAGTAGGAATATGACGGGGACCAGTAAAAATCAAAAATACATTTTAACAATTTATTTTTCGAAAAAACAAGTAAATGAATATACGTGTTTGCACAATACTCAATAAATAAAATACAGTTTATCCTAAATATAACAATAATCTCCGTATTAATATTAATAATAATAAATTAATAACTAATATCAAATATAACAGACTACATAAAGTCTAGAGTACTTTCATTAATAACTAAGTACATATAATATAATTGGCAACTATATACATATCATTCGCCTTATTATAAGGAATGTGTATAAGGATTTGTATTAACATCGTCATCCTCTTCGCCCGTCTTTATTACCAAAGTAATTCCTCGTTGACTGTGCCATATGAAGTCTACCAATAACTCCTTGTCGATTTCATAACTCGCGTCATCATAATACTTGATATCTTGATATTTTGTCTCTGCTATTTTAAATAGCTTGCCAACTGTACATAAAAAAAAGAAATATGTGCAGAATTGTTGTATTTTTATATGTTGTAAGGCAAATAGAAAAAAACGCATTGCCGGACAAAGGAATACACACTACTTCATAAAAAAAAACACAAACATCGACATGCATTCTGTAGGTACAATGCAGTGTCATACTCGGTATGAAGGTACCACAAATGCGGCAACAAACGTACTGCGCATTTGACTAGCCGGTATCTTCACAAGCTTTTACTATAGTACATTAGTAGTGTGCGTAACATTTTTATAAACTACAAAATTATAAAAGCATGTGAGCACAACGAATAAGTAATGTACACGCATACATATGTCTACGTACATACATACATATGTAGTAATATAAGTAACTTACCTGTAGTATTAATTGTGTCGAAATTTAATACATCGTTGATAATTCTGACCCATTTTTTTATTTGTCCGTATTTAACTCGTATGAAATTACACTGCTCCATTTGAAATAATGATGTAAATACTTACATATAAAATATTAAAAGTAATGGAAATGAAACTCACTCTCAACTGCACCCCGCAAACTTAGGAGTATAAGTGACGACCACAACACACTGCGAAGCAAACTGCAAACCGTCTTGGTGGCGACATGTTGACGCCTGTTGTTGTCAAACCGTAAGTTTTTGCCTTTACAGTATAAATCTTACCTTTTTGGAGATTATTCACTCCAAAACGGAGTTAGAAATCAATATTACACAGGGAATTAATGTTTACTTTTAGGAGTTTTATCACTCCGTCACAATGTTCAGTCATATCAACTCCAAAAAGTGTACTTTCTCTCATTTTGTCAGTTATTTCAACACCCTGCATGGTGTTAATTTTCATTTCACAGCTCCAGTGAAAATTTTCACCATTTCGGATATGAACTATTTTCAACTCCGTGCTGTGTAGTTAAATTAACTCCGATATTACGTATATCAACAATTTTTAGCACACAATCAACTGATTTTCGGAGAAAAAATCACTCTTTTTTGTGTACAACTAACTACGTGCAAATTCTCTCCGTAAAATTTTTGTGTGTATGCCACAAACCAAATTTCTCAGCATAAATGAGTAAATACAACGATTAATTACCTACGAATTTGTCATATGAAGCAAACATATGTAACAATTTTGTAGTAGTAAAATGAAAGCATTTTTCTTGGCGAAGAACATATGTTCTAGAGCCTCAAAAACATACATCCATTTCCACTACCGTAGAATAAACGCATAATAGGCACAAGCTTTTAACCTCAAAATAGGACGCTCGAAAGTGTTAAAAATACCCTATACCCATCGTAAAGTTAATGCAGAAAAATGACCTTAATAAACGTTTAAGAGCTCTTAAGCCTTTAATCTATCTAATTACCATTAGTAATTCCGTAACAGTAGAAAATGCGGGACGCTAACGATCAATTTAATTAGCAAATTTACTATGAAGAGCGGTCTCTAAGCGATCTCCTTATAGTCATAATCTACCATGCTCTTATCCTGTTATATGTCGGCGCGATGCAAACCAGAATGAACGCATAATTTGCACATAGTTTACGGTCATTCGATTCGTTACGAAATATCTATATATTAATAGCTGTGAAAAACTTGAATAGACTTCAAATGCGGTAAGTGAGTGTGACAACAGCCGCGGACTCGAGGCATAACCACTAATTTCATAGTATTGCGGTTTAATAATAATAGGAAAATAACAGCTGAGACGCTTGCATGTTTTGCATAATGACTTGTCAGTGGTTTTAAGACCGTAGCCCGTACAAAACGAGACATTTTTTGCTTGTTTCTTAATGAGTGAAATAGTATTTATTATTAAGGTAAACGCCTTACTACTATAATTAACAACCAAATAAGTTAATACAGTTAACATTTAATAAGACATCTACAATATTTTGAGACAGTTGTAGAATCTTCTTTAAATTATATGTGTAGGTGCCTATTTATTGCCAGAGCTACTAATAAAACTTTCATTGTTGTGGGTCAAGATATTGATCTTTTGGTCCTTTTGAATCAATTAAATTCAAATAATCATGACATTTATTTTCTCACGCCAGGTGCTGGAAATATAAAAGATCTATTTTTCACGTCTAATAGTTTCAAATATAAATCCTTCAAAAACATCGTTGCATTTCTGTTTTGTTTTTCCGGTTGCGATACAACATCTGGATTTGCCGGAAAAGGAAAGAAAAGTATCGTAAACTCAAAATGCAAAAATACCAATTGGAAAAAATTAAATCATCTTTCATATTGGCAAATCTCCCACCCACAGAAGGTGCAGCAGAACAACGTTGTTACAGAGCATATTATCAGCTTCAAACTTGGCTGGGTAACGAACTGACAGCAACAGATTGGGGCTGGAAGCAACATCAACGTGGCATTATGCCCAAATTTACAGAAAAGGGATTAATTCCGGAAATATTGCTCAAAACTATTTGCTGCAGCTGTGAAACTGGATGTAACAGTTTAAAATGTGTCTGCCGAAAACATGGTTTCAAATGCACAAATTTATGCTCAAATTGTCATTGTTCTGAAAAATGCTCCAATGTGGAAGAGAAAAGCTACGAGGATGTTTAGTGATTCAGATGAAAAATATAAAAGAGAATAAATATGTGAATAATAGTGGTTAAAAGAGTAGTACACAGTATTATTATGAAAATATAGCGCATTTTTAGTCAGCCTAAATAGATATTATTACAATTTTCTTAATTACTGTTATCCTGTAGCGATGTAACAGTACACAGAGAGAAATTTTTCTTTAATTCAAATAAATATGCATTGACTCAAAGAAATTTGTTGTTTCAATAAAGGCAAAGAAATATTTATTTGCGGATAAAAACGCATTTATTTGAAATATTTGTTTGGCGGAAAGAACGTTGATTTGTGTCAAAAAACTTATGTTTCCAGTTAAAGTTTGCAATTTGTGTATTATAAGAAATGAGATTTGTTTACTTCAAATAATTATGATTGTGTTGAGTGAAAGAATTACATGTTTTTTTTAAATTAACAAAATTGTTGGTCGAGTTAAAATGCTTAAAATTATTACTTTGTTGAAGGAATTGATAGACAAGAATTTTTCGGAAGACTCGCCATGTGTCACCTCCTTTTTGGGATGTCACACATCCTCGACCAGTGCTTGGTCTTCCGAACCCAACATATAGTCAAGGTTAAGTTAGTAAAGTGTACTCTGATTTGGAATCGCAACTTGAACCTGCAGGCACTGTACTCTATAAGTTCTATACTGTCGATCACGCGGCTTTATACTCTTGATATGTACGAACTGCGAGGAGAGAGTCTACAGCGCCATCTAACAATACAGTTGGATGACATTAAAAATATATTTATTTGAATCAAAATATTATTTCTTTGGTGGAAGTAAACCTATTTTAAAGCCAAAACAAAAATATTACTTTAAAGGAAATAAATCTCTTCTTGTGTACAAATATATTTATTTTAATCAAAATATGATTTCTTTAGCGGAAGTAAACCTATTTTTAAGCCAAAGACAAAATATTACTTTAAGCGAAATAAATCTCTCCTTATATACAAATTTATATGTTAGAATCAAAATTATATTTCATTGGTGTAAAGAAACGTTTTTTTTTAATCAAAACTAAAAGATTACTTTAAAGGAAAGTAATTTTTGTTTGTATCCATATATATTTATTCCACTTAAATAAATATTTCAATTAAATTAATCTCTGCAAGCAAATAAACTAGAGTATTCAATGAAGTAAATATTGTTGGCGTCAAAGAAATATGTTTTGACCCAAAAGAATAAATTCAAACAAATACATTTCTTTAAAACAAGAAATCTTTTTTATCTGTGTAACAACAGTAACATTAGTAGAATAAGAAACGATTGTGGTACCTTTCATCCAAGAAAAAGTTTTGAGTAATGTTTGTTCGTGTACCCAATTGTTTTTTTTTTCATATTTTCTGTATAATCTTCCATAATATAAATCAAATTGGAATATAATCTATCTCCCCTTGGCTTCGAGCCGATTCTAAACGTCTAGGCGTTCGGAATCCACCGTCATTCTCCATAGGTGTCGGTCCCGATGGGAACCGGAGGCCCGAAATCAAACACACGGTGGTCCGGAACGGGGCCGGGTCGCTAAATACCAGGTAATTTGCGTGAGAAACCCACAATAGATCTGTTTTAAGTTCGGAGATAATTGTCGGTTCTGACGGTCCCCGGGACAAGCCGGGCCACGCCCTTTTCACACTTTGACTCAGTGTGGCCCAACGGCACGATGACTATACACGATAATATTTGACAACCCGTGAAAGAAACGTACTCATCTCCACGTTATAATACATCTACACCATCACGCATTTTTATTTATTTGTTCGGCGGGTTTGTTGTCCGTCGCGTCGTTGAAGTCTCCGCGAAAATTTTGATTTTTAAAGGGTTTTATGATTGAATTTGGGTAATCTATAGATTTTAAGTCGAATAGAGCTAAGTTATTTATATGAAAAATTGGTTAGTTTTTGAGTTATTGCTGTTGGAAACACAGTAAAAGTTTACGAACTTGTAATTTAATCCTTTCTGCATTGACAAACAACCAAATCAACACGTAATAAACCATTCTTAAGAATCCTAGATCGAAATGTACTGATCCTATAGCAATCTCGCTACATCATCGGTTAAACGGTGACCGTATCTAGGAGGGAATAAAAAGAATCCTTCTGAAGGACGAGGGGACACTCGATAGCCTTCTGGGTAAAGCCGATGTCGGCCCAGCTCAATGGTTAGAACCGTTGCTAGGAAATTTCTGATTTGTTGATGGAAGTGTTGGTGCGGACAGATACATTGTGTCGTGCCTCCTTGTAATTTTATTGTTATTGTCTTGTTGTGTGGTGATATGGCCGACGCGGAACTTTATACTAACCATAAGGACTGTCGGGGCAAACGTATAAATTTCGCTGTCAATCATATCGCGGTTAGATCTGGTGTTCTGGAACGCCCACCCATGCTATAGATAGCTATGTAATGTCTGGTGTTGAACAAGCATATTTTCTTGGTATGGAGACAAGTAAATTGTGTGCTTATCTTCCGCAAATGCAGCATTGAGATCGAAGTAATATGTTTACTAACTTAACCTTGACTATATGTTGGGTTGGGAAAACCAAGCACTAGTCGAGGATGTGCGACATCCCAAAAAGGAGGTGACACATGGCGAGTCTTCCGAAAAATTCTTGTCTATTAATTCCTTCAACAAATTAATGATTTTAAGCATTTTAACTCGACCAACAATTTTGTTAATTTAAAAAAATATAATTCTTTCACTCAACACAATCATAATTATTTGAAGTAAATAAATCTCATTTCTTATAATACACAAATTGCAAACTTTAACTGGAAACACAAATTGTTTGACACAAATCAACGTTCTTTCTACCAAACAAATATTTCAAATAAATGCGTTTTTATCCGCAAATAAATATTTCTTTGCCTCTATTGAAACAACAAATTTCTTTGAGTCAATGCATATTTATTTGAATTAAACAAAAATTTCTCTCTGTGAGATATGAAATTGTATTCTGTAGAAGTTTCTTGACTAAACTTAGAGCTGAAAAGCTGTTGGTTCAAAAGGGTCCAAAGGAACTGGGTGTTTACTCTAAGCCTTTTTCAAGGATTTTGCAAATTAGCCGCCATTTCTGTAAAATCGTCAAAGAAGTTAGATCATAATTGTCATTGATTGTCAATTGTGGAAGTTATTTCTCAATTCCTATAGCGCTTGAAGAAGTGCCCAGGAGGACACAAAACATGTAGCGATTGCTAAAATAAAATTAAGGAATCCGACCTCTTTTTATTGTATTAATATATTGTATTTATTTAATATATTGTATTATTAATAGCTTATGAGTCTAAGACAGCTCTACGTGCACTCTGTACTGAACGTCTCATATGCGGATTCTGAGTTGATAAGTACATATTCACATTCTTATTTTACAAGGGGCGGAGATATGGGTTTGCCTTATGGAGCGAGCAAGTCGATTGTCCAGAGATCATTTCTGTGTGTTGCACCAAAGATATGTAATATGTTTGTGATTTATCTGAGGAAAGCGGGGGTTAACGTGTTGGGTGTACTTTCGTTGGACAGAGATATGTCTTGCAGCCATTGTAGGGAATTTATTTGTTCGATGAGTATTGATGGGTTGGTGTAGTTTGTGCTAAGGAGGGATGGTTCACCGATATTTGTTGTTTGTTCTGGTTTCGCAATCTCTATTATATGATTTGTTAATTTTATTTTTCTTGTGCTTCGAGCGTATACGTACTCATTAAATTAAAGCCACACACAATTGTTCATTCAATGCAGCGGCATGTCTAACCGATCTTTATTCGCTCATTTTGTATTTTGTTTCGTGTTTTTCATTTTGTATAGTCTTTCTGCGAATAAATATTTATTATTATTATTATTATTATTATTATTATCTGTCAAATCCTGGCTATCTAGCTTTATTTTAATGCAGATACAACCGATCTCGATCAAATAGAACATAATGATACTTTCTCCAATAACTTTTGAATGGTATAAAATATTATCTACTTCTAATTTACATAAACAATGACCTGTAACGATTCAAATAATTATATTTAACATTGTGTAAACAAATAAATACTTGAGTCAGTTTTTATGATATTAGATAGCGTCTGCTGCTTTTTCGGATTTTAAAAATTGTCCAACCATCAAGAATTTTTTTTTTTCGAATGTTGTTTTAAGGTTAGGTAATTCTAAAATTTCAATTGTAGCTGTAATAGGCACCATCAATACCAGAAACTCATCGACCTTCTAAATAATAATGCCAATCGACCTAGTTTCCACCATGACATGCAATAAATTCAAAATGTTTTCTCACATAAAATCAAAGTTTTGCATAATGAATGCCACACATCTAGGCAGGTTCTGCTATGCGAACAGCGACGTATAGATTATAGAACCTCACAATATGTAAACCTCTAACAGACGCGAATGGTGCACGATTGCCTCGCAAGTCGCAAGCGAGCCACACAATGCCAATAATTGTTGGCTGTCACGTCCATAGGCATAACGATTTATGGTTCCGTTGAAAAACCGTGACAAATTTTCATACGCCCGTATAAATGAAGTGTGCTCAATTACGTTGTTATTATTGTCGATTTCGACCGCACCCTGGGGCTGGCGCTGCGTCTCTCCTACAAGCCCGAAGGCTCGACTAGTAGGGCTATAAACGGACCGCTTTTTATCGAATATTCTATGCAACTGTGTCGACGTGAGACCATATTTATTTATACGGTTAACATGCCTGAAGAAATTGTAAAGTTTGAAAAGGTTAAGTTGGTTATACATAGTTAGAATTTTTTGTTTAATGTCAATAAATATGTACTGCAACTACACTAATACTATTTATACTCAAGATAAGGCCGAACTACGAGGAGAGTGTTTACAGCGCCATCTAACAATGCAGTGGATGATGTATTCACACTAAATATATATTTATTTGAATGAAAATATCATTTCTTTGGCGGAAGTAACCCTATTTTTAAGCCAAAGCAAACATATTTAGTAATATTTAGTAGTATAGTAATAAATATGAATAAAATAAATAAAGAATTTAGAACATAATACAATTAAAATAAAAATGGGTATAGCTCTGCTACACATGCCATATAAAAAGTTCTGAAAATATATAAACATTTTGAAATATATTTCCTAAAATAAAAATAATAAATATGATGTTTTGATAATATATATTTTTGCCCGCATCTACATATCATCCACATGTTATGTGCGGATTTACTAAGCCTTAGATTAGTATAAAGTTGTATTAAAAATGAGCTTATCAAAACTACTTGAGTAGGTGGTACGTAACTGCTAATATAAAGAATCTAGCCAAATTACCTAAATAATAGACAAACTAAGGTTTTGAAAGTCTTATTATATTTAAATTTATATTACCGTGAACATGTCAGATGCTTGGAGAAACTATCACAATATACCAAATAGGTGGCGGCATTTATACCCACCAGGTGATAGTTTACGAACAAAATTTTGTGGAGCCAGAAAATCAAAACACACACACACAAAATGTGGAATTATGTGAATACGGGCAAAAAGAAAACTTCGAAAGCAATTCGGTACATCTAGAGTGCTTTTTCCCTCAAACATTCAAGAGTTGGTTTGTAGAAATAAATTCCAAAATTCCCGTTATGTAAATTTATACAGTAATATATCTTTTTCTTTTCTAATGACTAATGATTTTCACCGCAAATGAACTTCATTCGAGTATTCATTTTTTCAATTCGGTAAAAAGTTAGAGCTGATAAAAATATCAATAAAACCGTATTTTAAACGGCTACAACTTCTTAACGAATTGAGAAAGCCAATAAGTCAATATGAACCTTTTTACTCGTAATGACATTTAGTTTTTAGAAGAAAATCTGTAAAAAGTTTTATGTGGATTTTATTTTGTTACTTAAATTTATTTACTTTTTATTGTTGTAATGGGTATTGATTATGTTTTTTTTTTTCGTTTTCGCATTGTTTGATATGTATTTTATTTTTTATTTTACTTTGTTTGTTGACATTTCAAACGACTGTAACTTCTTAACAAATATAAGACCATATAAAACATTATACTCAGAACGACATTTGATTTCTAAAAATTAATTCTACTGAAAAAAAAGGTAGACTATTAATATATTTATATTTTTTCTAATTAATGTTATTTTGTAACTTTTATTTAATAATCGTTTTAATCCAAATCAAGTGAATATTGTAAATATTTTCTATCTTTTATCGATTTTATTTTATAGATATGGTTCATATGGCCCTAATTTTCAAAGCAGATTGGACCTGGCTTTATAATAATTCGTCCAACACCAAAACACAATATAACCTTTATGATGCATACATATTTGCTGCTCAAATATTTCCCATAGATCTGTTATGAGTGTCTCGCTAATCATTTAAACATCTTTCTCATGGTGCCATGATGAATTCGAACAACGCAGCGGACACATCCCGCCTAAATGTGTTTATCCGAGCAATTAGTGCCCCTTTGACCATATTTGCTAGACGCTAATATCTTATAACAATAGCGTAAACACGTATATTATCTCACGCATTATCATACCCACCAACACGCTGAACAGTAACTCATATTCGCTTCTTTGTTTCAAATAAACTAAAGCACATTTAAGACGATCTATTATGCTAAAAGTTGATTTTTCCTTATAAGGTTACTCCAATTCGACTTCTTTCCACATCGCTACAGGATAATAGTAATTAAGAAAATTCTAATAATATCTATTTAGGCTGACTAAACTACTCTTTTAACCACTATTATTTACATATTTTTTTATATTTTTCATATGAATCACTAACTTCCTCGTAGCTCTTTTCTTCCACATTGGAGCATTGACAATTTGAGCATAAATTTGTGTATTTGAAACCATGTTTTCGGCAGCCACATTTTAAACTGTTACATCCAGTTTCACAGCTGCAGCAAATAGTTTTGAGCAATATTTCCGAAATTAATTCCTTTTTTGTAAATTTGGGCATAATGCCACGTTGTTGTTGCTTCCAGCCCCAATCTGTTGCTGTCAGTTCGTTACCCAGCCAAATTTGAAACTGATAATATGCCCTGTAACAATGTTGTTCTGCTGCACCTTCTGTGGGTGGGAGATTTGCCAATATGAAAGTTGATTTAGTTTTTGTCAATTGATATTTTCAAGATCTGAATTGTTTCGGTGTTATTTTATAATTTTTACATTTATAAATAGATTGTAATCCATTTTTTCGATATCTTCTTCGTCTAGTAATGAATTTACGATACTTTTCTTTCCTTTTCCGGCAAATCGCAACCAGAAAAGCAATGCAGAAATGCAACGATGTTTTTGAAGGATTTATATTTGAAACTATTAGACGTGAAAATTAGATCTTTTACACTTCCCGAACCTGGCTTGAGAAAATAAATGTCGTATAATAATAATTTGTATCCCAACTACTTTGCGCGTAATCGCACATGAAGCGAAATAATAACATTCAACCACCGATAAACAACGTAATATCTAAGTTTCAAAAATCCTCCTGAACAAACTAAAATAGATAGAGGGCTGTACTTTTTAGAATTAATTACCCAATGTATCTGATCAATAAACGTGTATAATAATAATTTGTATCCCACATGAAGCGAAATAATAACATTCAACCACCGATAAACAACGTAATATCTAAGTTTCAAAAATCCTCCTGAACAAACTAAAATAGATAGAGGGCTGTACTTTTTAGAATTAATTACCCAATGTATCTGATCAATAAACGTGTATAATAATAATTTGTATCCCACATGAAGCGAAATAATAACATTCAACCACCGATAAACAACGTAAAATCTAAGTTTCTAAAATCCTCCTGAACAAACTAAAATAGATAGAGGGCTGTACTTTTCAGAATTAATTACCCAATGTATCTGATCCATAAACGTGTATAATAATAATTTGTATCCCAACTACTTTGCTCGTAATCGCACATGAAGCGAAATAATAACATTCAACCACCGATTAACAACGTAAAATCTAAGTTTCAAAAATCCTCCTGAACAAACTAAAATAGATAGAGGGCTGTACTTTTTAGAATTAATTACCCAATGTATCTGATCCATAAACGTGTATAATAATAATTTGTATCCCAACTACTTTACTCGTAATCGCACATGAAGCGAAATAATAACATCCAACCACCGATAAACAACGTAAAATCTAAGTTTCAAAAATCCTCCTGAACAAACTAAAATAGATAGAGGGCTGTACTTTTTAGAATTAATTACCCAATGTATCTGACCCATAAACGTGTATAATAATAATTTGTATCCCAACTACTTTGCTCGTAATCGCACATGAAGCGAAATAATAACATTCAACCACCGATAAACAACGTAAAATCTAAGTTTCAAAAATCCTCCTGAACAAACTAAAATAGATAGAGGGCCGTACTTTTTAGAATTAATTACCCAATGTATCTGATCCATAAACGTGTATAATAATAATTTGTATCCCAACTACTTTGCTCGTAAGCGCACTTGATTCAAAAGGACCAAAAGATCTATATCTTGACCCACAACAATGACAGTTTTATTAGTATCTCTGGCAATAAATAGGCATCCACGCATATAATTTAAAGAAGATTCTACAATTTTCTCAAAATATTGTAGATGTCTTATTAAATATTAACTTTATTAACTTATTTAGTTGTTAATTATAGTAGTATATTTCGACTTGCAATTTTTTGTTTATCAATGTAACATAGAATCTTACGTTTTTCGAGTAATTAAAGTATACATTTTAATAAACAGCTCAAAATTGAACATAATTTTTTGAGAACATTTACCATACTAATGTATATTTTTTTACACCATCAGAAAGTGAGAGATTTCATAATAATTCTAGAACACCACACGCTCTAGAAACGCCAATCAAACGTTGAGAAAAATCGAGAACACCAGAGTTAATAACAGCTCTATCAACTGAGTTTAGTACAATCTTTGCTCGAAGTGTTTTGGTTGGTGCCTTGGCCACCCAAGATGAAAATTTTTGTAACGTAAGCGATTCCAAGTATCAAAGCTAGTCAGATTATAAGATGCTCACATCACAGTTCACAGGTCTATTTACACAACCTCCAGCCAACCAACATTGAATAGCTTCGAAGAAATGTTTTGACTGGTGTTATATACATGTCATCGAGTGGTGGTCATCACTCATCAGTCTTGACAGAGAACTGTGAATGAATTTAAATAACTCAAAGGTTATAGACAGAGCAACCTCTCTGATATTATACATCTCTTGTGGGATACAGTTTTAGTTATACAGTTTAGTCAACTTTTTTAAAGCAATTATTTTATTGTTTGCAAAACTAAATTTATATTATTCAACTTTCTAAAAATATCAGCTAAATATGCTAACAGGACTATCCACAATTCATCAAAGAAACAATATTTGATGTCGAAATTAGGTTCTGCATGGAAAACTTGAACTTCTGATTTAAGTACGAAGAGATAATGTTATCTTTTTACTGCTTGATCCAAAACTGTTTTTAGTCTGTCTGGTATAGATTTTGCTGCTAGAAAATCCCGATGGATTTCGCGGTGAGTGAATTGAGCTTCTGGAGCTACTGTTTTAATTTTTTATGAGGGCCGCGATTCTTTTCTGTTAAAGCCCGAGCTCCATCAGTGCAGACACCAATAAATTTCTTCCATGGAATGGAATTGTTAAACACACAATTATTAAAATTTATCACCGGATCTTCTTTCGGGCAGATGTTCCTAAAATAAATATTCCTCTGCAATTTCCTCTTCAACCTCAAATCAGTTAAAGACTAATAATCGATCAAAATAACTTATGTCGGTACTTTCATCTGACTGTACCGTGAAATATTTACTTTGTTTTGCCTTTTTAGCTACACTCTCTTTTACTTTTTCTTTCGTTGTGTTTCAATATTGTACTGAAACTGTTTTCGATACAAAAAGTTTAAAAACCCGAAAATCTACACAGAGAGAAATTTTTGTTTAATGCAAATAAATATGCATTGACTCAAAGAAATTTGTTGTATCAATAGAGGCAAAGAAATATTTATTTGCGGATAAAAACGCATTTATTTGAAATATTTGTTTGGTAGAAAGAACGTTGATTTGTGTCAAACAACTTATGTTTCCAGTTAAAGTTTGCAATTTGTGTATTATAAGAAATGAGATTTATTTACTTCAAATAATTATGATTGTGTTGGGTGAAAGAATTATATTTTTTTAAATTAACAAAATTGTTGGTCGAGTTAAAATGCTTAAAATCATTAATTTGTTGAAGGAATTAATAGACAAGAATTTTTCGGAAGACTCGCCATGTGTCACCTCCTTTTTGGGATGTCGCACATCCTCGACCAGTGCTTGGTCTTCCCAACCCAACATATAGTCAAGGTTAAGTTAGTAAAGTGTACTCTGATTTGGTATCGCAACTTGAACCTGCAGGCACTGTACTCTATAACTTCTACACTGTCGATCACGCGGCTTTATACTCTCGATATGTACGAAGTGCGAGGAGTGAGTTTACAGCGCCATCTAACAATACAGTTGGATGACATTAAAAATATATTTATTTGAATCAAAATATGATTTCTTTGGTGGAAGTAAACCTATTTTTAAGCCAAAGACAAAATATTACTTTAAGCGAAATAAATCTCTCCTTATATACAAATTTATATGTTTGAATCAAAATTATATTTCATTGGTGTTTTTTAAAATCAAAACTAAAATATTACTTTAAAGGAAAGTAATTTTTGTTTGTATCCATATATATTTATTCCACTTAAATAAATATTTCAAATAAATTAATCTCTGCAAGCAAATAAACTAGAGTATTCAATGAAGTAAATATTGTTGGCGTCAAAGAAATATGTTTTGACCCAACAGAATAAATTCAAACAAATACATTTCTTTGAAACAAGAAATCTTTTATCTCTGTGTAGCAGACCAGGAAATGAGAAAAATTTTAATGAGTGTGCTCTGTATAACGGTTCTTCTGTCTTAATTGGTAAGTAATAGAATACCCTGTATTCTATTCCGCCTTTAGATCTCGGCACATTGGGCGTATAAGTGTCGTCGACGCATATTTTAATTTTATGCCGGTCCGTGACAGGAGAAAATAGAAAACCCGTGAATCGGGTAATTCGTTAAATTTACGACCCAATTATACACAGTAATTGTATTAGTAGTGGATAAAGGGAACGATGATGGAGTAATTACATGCGTTAAGCCCCTTTGGCGTACACCTATTTACATATTATTGGTTTTCCACGAATTGTTTCATGGAAAAAGTCTTACTGAACTGAAACCACTTTAAGATGATAGCACAACTAGAAGACTCCCACGTGGTGATATTAGATTTTTTCATTAGATTTTGTATAAAAAGAAGTTGTTTAATTAGCAGAATAAGAATAATATACACGTTATCTTGTAATTGTGTATTTTCGATATTGCCACTATTACAGCCAGTGACATAAAACACACATCACAAACTCTTGAGTTATCATGTTGTTGAACTGAAATCTGTCCACATTAACTTTACAAAGAAAAGAATCGAACACATACCTCAGAAAAGAAAAAGATATATTTCTGTATAAATTTAGAACATAACGGGAATTTTGGAATTTATTTCTACAAACCAATTCTCGAAAGTTTGAGGGAAAAAGCACTCTCGATGTACCGAATTGCTTCCGAAGTTTTCGTTTTGTCCGTATTCGTATAATTCCACATTTTGTGTGTGTATGTTTTGATTTTCTGGCCCCACACAATTTTGTTCGTGAACAATCACCTGGTGGTTATAAATGCCGCCACCTATTTGGTATATTGTGATAGTTCCTCCAAGCATCTGAGATGTTCGCAGTAATATAAATTTAAATATAATAAAACTTACAAAACCTTTGTTTGTCAAATATATAGGTAATTTGACTAGATTCTTTATATTAGCAGTTACGTACCACCTACTTAAGTAGTTTCGATGAGCTCATTTTTAATAGAACTTTATACTAATCTAAGGCTTAATACATCCGCACATAACATGTGGATGATATGTACATGATGGCAAAAATATATCTATTATCAAAACATCATATTTATTATCTTTATTTTAGGAAATATATTTCAAAATGTTTACATATTTTTAGAACTTTTTATGTGGCATGTGTAGCAGAGCTATACCCATTTTTATTTTAATTGTATTATGTTCTAAATTCTTTATTTATTTTATTCATATTTATTACTATTAGAAAATTGTAAATGTTTTTTTCTACTTTACGTTTGTTATAAACTCATAACGAAACCGCTTTCAGTGTCATTATGAAAACACTAGATCACAAACTTTTAGTAACTTTTGGTTTTCCAAGATTTATGATATTGACGTCAAGTGTCAAATAAGGCTGACATCTCAATCGCTATTGGATCGCGTCAGTGTAGTTGTGAATTTTACACTAACTACCAACTGTTGAATATAAAATTACTTTAAATTGTAAGATAACAACCGCATTTTTCGAAATTTATGGAAAATTAATGTCGCAAGGTTGAAAAAATAGTATATATCAAAACAATTCGTGCGCCAATTTTTGTCATCTAAAACATGTATTATAGTAGTAGTAATAATCTTTATTCCAACATCCAGGTTTGTACAGGTTTATTACACAATTAGTTTCATTTAATAAATTTTATTTGGTGTTCGAACGGGCTATTGACCTAGGTCTTTCCGCCCTGTTCCATCTCTTATTTTGTGTGTCTTCTTGTATTATAACATACTATAATTGTTAGTTGGTTGTGTCATAAATATATTCAAATAAAACTTCTGAAATATAATCCAGCAACATTTGGCGTAGAGGCAGAAACCGACACGTTTTTTGTCCAGCCCCGGCCGTACGGTTCGAGCATTTGAAACGTGTTTTGTAATACCACATATGCGTTGTTGTGAATTGAAATAACATCTTTATACTTTAGGTATTTTATTCACAATTTGGTACATAGTCTTACAAAAAAAAGGCATACCTGAATTATTTTTGACTTGTTGTTATGTCCAGACTTTAAAGTTTATTGATTTATTTATTAGGTTAATAAACAGATAGAAGAGATTTTATCATAACAACTTAACTCGCACCTTGATTCTAGTAAATTATTTCTTTAATATAAAAGAAAGGTATATTACTCAATGTAACCATCAGTGGATAGCCTATTAGAGACAAGTAGAGACAAGTACCTAATTTTAATAATTCAGATTTACATTGATGGTTAATCTTCTAGATTAGTTTCAATATCTTGAGCATATTAAGCCTATTAAAGAAAAACAATCATGTTATCCATCAAAACTGGCTTGTGCCAAGTCTTCAGCACACGTCAGTCATGCCATTTGTTTCTATGCAGATCACCTCTGGCGGTCTGTTAATGTGTTGTCACTGTTGAGTGCTTTAGCAGCCGACAAATCAAATAGCGCGAGTTGATATGCCGGATTGATTGCTAGCCATCGATACGAATTATTCCGGCCCAGAGGTAAAAGTACGTGTCTGGTGGCTTCATTTGAATAAAGCAGGCATTAATCTGCGTCATGCGCGCGGCGAGGCGGTAAATCAAAATTGACACACGGTTAGACAAAGCACATGCAAATCCCATTATTAAATTCAGTCCGTCACGCTGATTGCCACCCAAGGTAAGTGGGTACTTGTTTTGCATTTATCATGCATGTATTGCTCATGAGTAAAATTAAGATTAATTTCTTTATTTGCTGAGATAATACCTATATTTTTGTTTTGACTCATTTAACGAATAAATCAAGTCTACAGGGTCCTGCAACTAAGCTCCCGTCTTCTGTAGCTCACTTACTCATTAAGCTAAGAGTTTGACATTTTGCAGGCTTACCCTGTACTTCAAGGTACAATTCAAGAAATTATTTTTTATTAAACAGGGTGTTCCAAAAATGTGCAACGCCATGGTAATATATTTTTTTAAATTGCATGCTATACATTTTTCTACACATTTGGAAGCCTTTTATAGTTGCCTACATATCACCAAAATTTTATTGAAATCGGTTGAGTGACCGCAGCGGAAAAAATAAAAACAAAAAAAAATTGATTTTGCATCGTAGGCTTTAAAAATCAATAAAAACCACAAAATGCACCTCGTTAATAAAATTTTGCGACGTGCTTATTAAGTTAGATGTAATAGTCTCGTTAACCAAGTGACATTGATCCAAATCATACAGGGTGACCAAAATCGAGTGTCAAACTTGTCAAACTTCAAAGCGCGCTATTGTTCTTATTTTAAATTGGAACCCTTAATTTTTTTTAGGTGAAACGATGCGGAATTAAAGAATAAGTATTGTTTCTAAATACAACCCCATCACAATTCCCAATATTTTAAAAGTTATTCGCCAAAAACTCATTTTTCAACGTTTCCAACGGCAATTTTAGGTAACAAATATCGTACGTGGCGTTGAAAAACAATTTATTACATAAAATATAACGCAGAGAGGTATTTTAGATTTTACTGTACTTAATTAAGTAGTTATTCAATTGCTAAATTTACTGCAATATTTACCTATAGCCACATTTCCGTCCTTACCGCTATAGGTAAATTATGCAGTAAATTTTGCATTTGAATAACTACTTAATTAAGTACACCCAAATCTAAAATACGTCTATTATTTTTTATGAAATAAATTGTTGTTCAAAGCCACGTACGATATTTATTATCTAAAATTGCCGTTGGAAACGTTGAATAATGAGTTTTTTGGCGAATAACTTTTAAAATATTGGGAATTGTTATGGGGTTGTATTTAGAAACAATGTTTATTTTTTAATTCTGCATCATTTCACATAAAAAAATTATGGGTTACAATTTAAAATAAGAACAATAACACGCTTTGAAGTTTGACAAGTTTGACACTCGATTTTGGTCACCCTGTATAATTTGGATCAATGTCACTTGGTTAACGAGACTATTACATCTAACTTAATAAGCACGACGCAAAATTTTATTAACGAGGTGCATATTATGGTTTTTATTGATTTTTAAAGCCTACGATGCAAAATCAATTTTTTTTTGGTTTTTATTTTTTTCCTCTGCGGTCACTCAACCGATTTCAATTAAATTTTGGTGATATGTAGGCAACCATAAAAGGCTTCCAAATGTGTAGAAAAATGTATAGCATGCAATTTAAAAAAATATATTACCATGGCGTTGCACATTTTTGGAACACTCTGTATAATAAAAAATAATTTCTTGAATTGTACCTTGAAGTACAGGGTAAGCTTGCAAAATGTCAAACTGTTAGCTTAATGAGTAAGTGAGCTACAGAAGACGGGAGCTTAGTTGCAGGACCCTGTATATGCCAAATGGGAACAAGAAAACAAAAACATAATGAAGATCTAACACTTCACTCGCTGTGCTCTGCTTTTTACACATTTTAGTAGTTCACTATTTCGAAAAAGCTACTATTTAATAAAAATAGTTTTAAACAATTTTTTTATTTATTTTTTATTCACGATTATAAATAAATATTATGATTTTATTATATTTAAAATAATTGACGTGATATTTGTAAACAAATAAACATAAAATACATAATGCATTAAAACAACACTATAAAAAATAAATAAATAACAAATATGTACTAAATAGTTCTGGTTAGAATAGAAATAAATAAACTTTATCACATTGATTTTTCTTGAATCTGTTTTTACATTATTTGATACATTCAAAGTCCATGAACAAAATGGTACAGGACAAATTTAAAGAAAATAGGCAGCTATCAAGAAAAACATTCCGCGTTAAATTATTTTAAAATTGTTGTTTTGCCATTTGCAACATTGTTTGAAACTTAACAATAATCATTTAATTAATAAAATTAACTAATAATAATAATGAATAAATGATAATAATGTCAATAAGTAAATAAGATTAAATAACTGACAAACTAGACCCTATTAAATTGGTTCCAGAACCTAATATAAGGTTGTTTGTGCTAAGCTGTAGAAATGTACTAACATGGGCATGACCTACCTCGACTACAAACATTTAAAATGACCCTTTATTAAGTATGTAGTCTACTGTTGATTGGAGCTCCTCCAAAAAAATTGTACGGGTACTTCTAATCGGTCCATAGCCCCTCTCATCGACATGCGTGTAGAACGGAAGAAAACTCATTCATATCAAAGGGCACGTAGGGGTTTGCAAGTGTATTGTGCTTGAACTTACTGAGCTAAAATTTAGATGGTAGAATGTTATGATTTCGCTTCATGTGCGATTACGAGCAAAGAAGTTGGGATACAAATTATTATAATACACGTTTATGGGTCAGATACATTGGGTAATTAATTCTAAAAAGTACAGCCCTCTATCTATTTTAGTTTGTTCAGGAGGATTTTTGAAACATAGATTTTACGTTGTTTATCGGTGGTTGAATGTTATTATTTCCCTTCATGTGCGATTACGAGCAAAGTAGTTGGGATACAAATTATTATTATAGACGTTTATGGATCAGATACATTGGGTAATTAATTCTAACAAGTACAGCACTCTATCTATTTTACTTTGTTCAGGAGGATTTTTGAAACATAGATTTTACGTTGTTTATCGGTGGTTGAATGTTATTATTTCGCTTCATGTGCGATTACGAGCAAAGTAGTTGGGATACAAATTATTATTATACACGTTTATGGATCAGATACATTGGGTAATTAATTCTAACAAGTACAGCCCTCTATCTATTTTAGTTTGTTCAGGAGGATTTTTGAAACATAGATTTTACGTTGTTTATCGGTGGTTGAATGTTATTATTTCGCTTCATGTGCGATTACGAGCAAAGTAGTTGGGATACAAATTATTATTATAGACGTTTATGGATCAGATACATTGGGTAATTAATTCTAAAAAGTACAGCACTATTTTACTTTGTTCAGGAGGATTTTTGAAACATAGATTTTACGTTGTTTATCGGTGGTTGAATGTTATTATTTCGCTTCATGTGCGATTACGAGCAAAGTAGTTGGGATACAAATTATTATTATACACGTTTATGGATCAGATACATTGGGTAATTAATTCTAACAAGTACAGCCCTCTATCTATTTTAGTTTGTTCAGGAGGATTGTTGAAACTTAGATTTTACGTTATTTATCGGTGGTTGAATATTATTATTTCGCTTCATGTGCGATTACGAGCAAAGTAGTTGGGATACAAATTATTATTATAGACGTTTATGGATCAGATACATTGGGTAATTAATTCTAAAAAGTACAGCACTATTTTACTTTGTTCAGGAGGATTTTTGAAACATAGATTTTACGTTGTTTATCGGTGGTTGAATGTTATTATTTCGCTTCATGTGCGATTACGAGCAAAGTAGTTGGGATACAAATTATTATTATACACGTTTATGGATCAGATACATTGGGTAATTAATTCTAACAAGTACAGCCCTCTATCTATTTTAGTTTGTTCAGGAGGATTGTTGAAACTTAGATTTTACGTTGTTTATCGGTGGTTGAATATTATTATTTCGCTTCATGTGCGATTACGAGCAAAGTAGTTGGGATACAAATTATTATTATACACGTTTATGGATCAGATACATTGGGTAATTAATTCTAAAAAGTACAGCCCTCTATCTATTTTAGTTTGTTCAGGAGGATTTTTGAAACTTGGATTTTACGTTGTTTATCGGTGGTTGAATGTTATTATTTCGCTTCATGTGCGATTACGAGCAAAGTAGTTGGGATACAAATTATTATTATAGACGTTTATGGATCAGATACATTGGGTAATTAATTCTAAAAAGTACAGCCCTCTATCTATTTTAGTTTGTTCAGGAGGATGTTTGAAACATAGATTTTACGTTGTTTATCGGTGGTTGAATGTTATTATTTCGCTTCATGTGCGATTACGAGCAAAGTAGTTGGGATACAAATTATTATTATACACGTTTATGGATCAGATACATTGGGTAATTAATTCTAACAAGTACAGCCCTCTATCTATTTTAGTTTGTTCAGGAGGATTTTTGAAACTTAGATTTTACGTTGCTTTTAGATGGTAGAATGTTATGATTTCCCTTCATGTGCGATTACGAGCAAAGAAGTTGGGATACAAATTATTATTATACACGTTTATGGATGAGATACATTGGGTAATTAATTCTAAAAAGTACAGCCCTCTATCTATTTTAGTTTGTTCAGGAGGATTTTTGAAACTTGGATTTTACGTTGTTTATCGGTGGTTGAATGTTATTATTTCGCTTCATGTGCGATTACGGGCAAAGTAGTTGGGATACAAATTATTATTATACACGTTTATGGATCAGATACATTGGGTAATTAATTCTAAAAAGTACAGCCCTCTATCTATTTTAGTTTGTTCAGGAGGATTGTTGAAACTTAGATTTTACGTTGTTTATCGGTGGTTTAATGCTATTATTTCGCTTCATGTGCGATTACAAGCAAATAATCATGTGCGTTGTAAATAAAATCTCGAGAAGCTTGTGAATGGTGCTCGTTATCTAGCCCCGAAGCACAGAATCACAATATTTTGCGTAGAACATCTTCTTCGTATTAAATCTCAACGATTCAATAGATGATCAAGTGTTCAGAAACTTGCATCGCCCCTTGATATTATTAACGTTGGTCTGTACGCAATTAGCATAAGTTTCAATCCTAGATCACATCATAAATAAGAGTCGTCAGGTTCAATTATTGTGATCGATTCATTCCCCACCTACAATCAATTCACAATGAGAAACATTGATTTACAATAACATGTAAAAATTATATTATTGATATAAGGTATACTGCAGCGTACCCGGGACATCTATTTTATCGCACTAATAGCACATCCTAAACTTCTCAACCGCTGAACTCAAACAGGGCGACGCTTTAGTAAATACAATCAGCTGATCCGGCGACTCCATCTTGTCCCCGCTAAGAGATGTACTCAGAATAGAATTTTCTATAAGACAGTTATTGGATAGTTATAGAGTTCTATAAGGGTTTCTTATCGAAACCTATACGCTATAGATCCATAACATTATAGAATCTTAAAAGTGAAAACACAGAATCGACCCATTAGTTTTGGAGCCAAATAGTCATACCCAAATACCTTGCAGTTTTTTTTTCTGTGGACAGATTTCAGTTCGTTGAGCTTAGTCTTCCATTTTTTACTAGCTTCTTGTAGATTCCTACTAGATTCTTCAACAGGTGCCCCCACTGCTATCAAAGCAGTGAAAGAAAATCCTACATACCGCCCTATATCACTAGTTAAAACATAAAACTCTGTCGCGTCGGCCATGAATGTACCACAAATGAACTAAACCGCGTGACGTATAAAATATTTTCACGTGATTAATGCGCGGTGTTAGGCCTAATGCCTTCAACATAAATCATCGCGAGTTGAAATTGTCGACAGGCAGGCGGCTCTGGCAACACACAAGCGCATATAAAAACACTCTACGCTGACAGATTCTCCTATTCCTACACACAATACCATGCGACGACTGTGTCGAAAGTGTATTATTTATATTGAGACTTTATAAGAGGACCGAACTCCTCTAGACGTGCGTAGAAGAAAAATGGGCCGTGAAATCAATGTGTTCTCGATGATCTAATGATGATGGGTATATTTATCGTGGCATCTTTATTTATTTTTCATGGGGGTTTTGGATGTAATGAAGTTATGAGCTGAGCTTATTAAGAAAGTACAAAAAACATGTTATATTATATATAATTCCGTTATTAGAAGCGCTAGAATAATGAAATATAGACTATAGGCTACCCAATAATTCATAGGTTTGAAGTTTATTACATAATCATTGTTTAGCTTGCATTTTTCATACAAAAGATCGTGCTGAAACTCCGCGTGAATTCCGACGCTCTACAGTCTTTGGTGTGCTGCGGGGAAGGGAGGCGTTAGCGGTGCTGTCATGTCGGAGAGAACCGACAAAGTTGAGAGAACCGGGGCAGCTTATTATCAATACACAAAAAGAACGATCACTTGTCAAGGTAGTAATTTTAACTAACAATTAAATTCTTAATTTTTGCATAATTTTGATTATAATATGTGACCCGGTACGAGAGAAATCTCTTCTATCGATTGGCGTTTATGTTTTCTTCAGTTCTTATACAATCAGGTTGTAAACAAGATTTTGATGGAAGCGGATAGATCTAATAATATGGAGTTAGCAGATTTTCCGATTAGTGGTGAATACTAAATTAAGTTTGCTTGATAACCCCAGAAAATATTTCAAAAGTATGCCTGATTTTGTTATATAAATATTCAAACTATTATAACGATATCAAGAGTTTATTTATTAATAATATTTAAATACATGCACAAACAATATAAAATAAATACCAACTCTTGATATATTACATGTATTACAAACGTCAGCTCTGAGCGTATAAAACTTAGAAATATCAAAAAACTTTTACAAATTTAGCATCGTAAATTTGTAGACACATAGATTATTTTGCAGATCGTTCATTAATTTTAAATGCTAATCCCGAAACCCGATTTAAATTGCCAAGAATTCCCATGGGACTTCCAATGCCTGTTCGTGGTACTGTTATCTTATTGACTCATTTTCCCATTATTTTCTTAATTCGGTAATCTGTCGCCGGATATCCAAATTTCTTTGGCGAGGCATAATAGCCGTGTCGTTATATGTATTGTGTCCGTAAACACTGTTCTCCTAGTAACTAATGCACGTGCGATCCCCCACTACTGGCAGCGTCGCTGTCGATCCCTTCCCCCGCTCGCTCCAAAGACCGAAGAGCACCGCGTCAATTGCAGCAATCATGAGATGCTTCAACTCGATCTTTTGTAGGGAAAACGCAAGATAAACAATGATTATGTAATAAGCTTTAAACCTATGAATTAGTGGGTAGCCTATAGTCTATATTTCATTATTCTAGCTCTTCTGATAAAGGAATTGCTGGCATTGCATAATATAGCTTTTTGTGGGTCAAGCACTAATCCAATGATTTTACAAAAATTCATATTGAAAGCTAGAATTCCGCAGGTGATTTTACTTTTTAATTCATTGAAATCTATGGATTATTTCCGGAGTAATTAATTGCTAAAGTTAAACGAATGAAATTTACGGGGCAGAAACAGCGCCAATTCTTCTTAATTTGGAAAAATCGAGAAAACGCCAACATATACAGGTTTCTAATTTTTATGATAGTGTGGCCACACTTGTTAAACTGATTACGTTGACAGGTACATAGTTATACTACTGAAATTCTCGACATACAACTCTGTGATACATTTTAAAACAGCTCTTTTGGATGCAGTGCACGCGCCACACTAATAGAGATACGTTCTCAAATCGCTATAAATATCTTATTTGTAATCCTTATAAACGCAGACAGACCACAATATCTCCGACTTGCCGGATTCTTTACTCAATAAACAATTTCCATTACAATACGCTAGGTGCGCGTTAGCCTTTAGCCATTCTATAACCACTGAAGTCTTTATTGCCCGTAGATAATCGGATATATACTCGCCGGCAATCGAATGAAAATTATTATTATCGTTTTCGATATTTATTAATACAGCCGGGTAATTTTAATTTATTTACAACTGCGATACGGATAGACCATTTCGCCTACAAATATCACCTACAGAATTAGAAACTTTAGTTTATTTCAAATAAATATGTTTAAACAACTTATGTTAAAATTTATAATTTGTATACTGTACTGACCTGTACTGTGTGGTTGACAAATCCTGTGTTGTATAAAGGAGTGTAGTTTTTGGCTATGAACTAGGGTGTTTTAATTTATTTTGTCGACGTGGATACATTCGTTGTGTGGTTGGGGTTCAGTGTGAAGTATTGGTTTTGGTTAATCTTTTATCGTTACCAAGAAAACTCGAATATTCTGAAGCACGGTAAGTGGCATTTCCCGCCTAAAAGACCGGTACGAGTTCTTTTGTCGTACAGAGCCGTAACCAGACCTAGCATATATTTTGATAACGTGATAGTTTTTCGTTTGAGTTCCCTTATTCCCGTTGTTTCTGTATGTGTTTGACCTTCCGTGGCCCAGTCTGTGTTTTGTTTTTTATCTAAGACGCTACAACGGGCACTGTATGCGTGAAGAGTTGTGTCCCTGTCTTTCCTAACATTTTAAATTTTGATTAATTTATTATTACCTACACAATTTTTTATTGTCAAATCATGAGCCCAAGGGTAACTAGACAAAGGAAGGCCAAAAATGCCGGTGCCGTTGCATCTAACCCCGGTTTAAATAACTCGGACTCTGTGACTGTTGTGAACGTCGAGAGCGACGTTGATGACGGTGGTGAATGCGACACTGCAATTGTTGTGACGATGCTAAGAGATAAATTGGCTCATGCTACCTCAGCAATTGAGGATCTGCAGATTAGCATTAGCATGCTCGAGAGAAAGATTGGTGATCTTGAGTCGCAATTAAGGGCCAAGGATACGTCAATTTCCGAAATGAAGGCCTTGATCGCCGAGCTTACTGAGGTGCGTTGCGTGGGAGACACCACTGATCACTCGGATCCACGAAAATTACCAAATGGTCCAGAGATCGGTCTCTCCGGCGGCACTCCAAATGTTCTGGATGTCGTGGTGGACTCTCCGTCCAGCGTGCGGTCCGCGGCGGTGAGTGTTGGTGACACTAATGTTTCCAGGACCGTTGCCGTCGACCGCTCGTTGAAAAAAATTCGAGACGGGAGGTCTAGGATTTTGATATTGGCCGATAGTCAGGGTAGGGGAATGGCGTCCCATCTGCGTCGCGGGATGCTGCAAGATTATGATGTGGAGGTTGTCTTTAAGCCGAACGCTTCTTTGTTGGATGTGGTGTGTGATTGTGATGGTCTTGCGCGGGATTTTAGTGATAGTGATTATGTGTTTTTCTTGGCTGGTACAAATGATGTTTTGTGCGATAAAAGCCTTGATACAGCTAAACTTCGTACGAAGATTTCGTACTTATCGCCAACTAATATTATAATGTTGTCAGTCCCGTTTTTAAATTGTAATAATTATGTGAATGAAAAAATATTTGAGTTCAACATGTCCTTGTATCGGTGTTATCAAATGTGTAAGTCTAGTCAATCTGTAGAATATGCAGATTTAAATTGTATTTTGGAACCGCGAGACATGCAGAGGCATGGGGTGCATATGACACGATCGGGCAAAGCAAAGTTATGCAAATATGTTTGTCAATTGGTACAATACATCACAACTCAGTCGGTGAATAGAAATATGCAACCAATGCTGCAGGGTGCTTTTTTGCGACCTAACTTAAGATATGTGAACATTGTGAATATTACTGAACCTCTATATGTATCTGACGAGTCAACTTCAAGTTTTTTATTGAAACCGATGACCGAATGTCCACCTCTATAACAGTAGTGACCGCTGACGATTCACCTCCTAGTTCATATAATATTGTTGGACTGCCAGTAAAAGATAAATATAATTTAAGAGTTTTCCTTCAAAATATTCGCAGTGTTACAAATAAGGTGGCGGACCTGGAGGTTGTACTGCAGCGTGGTCACGTCGATGTTCTTATGTTAACTGAGCATTGGCAGTCGGCTGAGTCCATCACGGAGGTGTCTTTTAACAATTTTAAACTACTGTCTCATTTCTGTCGCGGTGCCGGTCGTCATGGCGGTGTCTCGTTGTATTGTTCGTTGCCACTTCAATTAAGAGATAGACCTGACATTTGCAGTCTTTCAGTCATAGGCGTTTTTGAGTGCTGTGGAGCGGAACTCTGCACCGACAGAAAATATATATTTATTGTGGTGTATAGACCACCTTCATCTCCTTTTAATGAGTTTGTTAATAAATTTTTGTGTCTTTTGGAAATGCTGCAGGATGAGGAGGGTATAATTCTTGTTGGTGGCGATTTTAATGTTGATTTGCTGGCTCCGTCTGGTCTTAGAAATTTGTTGCTAGATCTTTTAAATCGTTTTAACTTGTCGCCGTTGATAGCAGTGCCTACTAGAGTCACCTCAACCTCATCTTCATGCATTGACAATTTTTTCACTGATCTTTCGCCGAGTGATTGTGTCGCAAATTGTATCGATTTTAATTTATCCGACCACCACGGACTGATTCTGGATATAAGGTGTTCTCAGCGGGTCACGACTCCTGCGCCCATCTTGAGGAGGAAGTTTTGTGTTAATTCTTTGCTCCGATTTAGAGAGTTACTGAGTGGTGAGTCATGGCAGGCGGTTTACGATCGAGGTTCGGTAGATGCTTCGTTTGCAGCTTTCTCAGATATTTTAATTCATTACCTAGATCTATGCTTCCCAATGGTTCAAAGTTCTCTGAAGTTTAAAATTAATAATGCCTCGTGGATTACACCAGATCTAGTTGCTATTAAGAATAAGGTTCTTTTTCTTAAAGATATGAGTGCGCGATATGATATTTTTAAGCCTCATTTCATCGAATACTCAAAGTTTTATAACGAAATGTTGTATGTAAATCAAATAGAGGCAAACAACTCATTTTTGTTAAAATCGTCAAATAAAACCAAGGCTGTATGGTCACTAATTAATAACAAACGTTCTAACTATGCTCGGGAATCTAATCTACCTGACACAGATTTTTCCAATGATATTGGGGAGTGTTTTGCGGCACATTTTGAGTCTACCGTGAAGGATTTGGTGCTTGATGCTTTTGATGGCAATCCAATGGATCTGGGAGCAATTGATGAGTCTGTCACGCGGTCTTCGGCTTCCTTTTTTCTTGACCCAGCATGCGGGTCTGACGTCTTGGGTGCTGTCAACAGCTTGTCGGTTACTGGCCCTGGCGACGACACGATTCCTGCGTTTATTGTGAAGCAGTCCGCGGATCTGCTGGTGGCCCCTTTCGTGCACATTGTGAATTTCTCATTTTCGGCTGGAATTTTTCCAAGTAAGCTAAAGTCAGCTATCATAAAACCATTATACAAAAAGGGTGACCGCAACGATCTCTGCAATTATAGACCAATTAGTATACTAAACTTTTTTTCCAAGGTTATAGAAAAAATAATGAATAATAAACTACATTCCTTTCTGGACAAGTATGCAATAATATCACGAGATCAGCACGGATTTTGTAGAGGCAGATCGATTGACACGGCTGTCTATAACTTTACCAAGAATATATATACTTGTATTGATGATAAGACTGCATCCCTTGGATTGTTCATTGATTTGTCAAAGGCTTTTGATTGTGTCAATCACTCCATCTTGCTTCGTAAGATGGAGAGATACGGGATTGTGGGCGTTGGTCTGGATTTATTTAGATCTTACCTGTCGGGGCGACAGCAGCGAGTTTGCGTTAGTGGCAGGATGTCAACACCGATGAGCTTGGACATTGGTGTGCCACAGGGATCCATCCTTGGTCCCACTTTGTTTTTGTTATATATCAACGACCTTCCCAATGTGTTGCCTGATGCTGGTATCTCGTTGTATGCCGACGACATAAACATCTTCCTCTCCGCGAAAAATTTTGATGACTTACTATTGAAAGCATCCTTGGTATACGGGCGGGTGACGCGTTGGTTAACACTTAACAAATTAGTCGTTAATTCAAACAAAACCAAGTGTATGGTTTTTACTAAAAATGCCAACTTTGCGGAGGTGCAGCTTGGTACCAGTAGCGTTCAGGTTGATGTTTCGTGTCGTTTGCTGGGTCTTGAGGTTGATAACTCCCTGTCTTGGTTCCATCATGTGAAGGGGCTGGCTACAAAACTCACCAGGAGCTGCTATGCACTATACCAGTTGAGGAAATCCTGCAGTATTGACGTTGTTAAGGCTTTTTACTTTGCGAATTTTTATTCACTAATGAAGTTTGGGATAATCCACTGGGCTATGAACCCGGCAAGTGACAAAATATTCTTGTTGCAAAAACGTGCCATTCGCATAATATTTAATGTCCCCTATACACAATCATGTAGACCAATTTTTAAAGACAACAAGTTACTTACGTTTTTTGAACTGTATATTCTGGAAACACTGTGTTTTGTTTATCGACACGTCGGGGACTTTGACCATGCTACGAGTCATATTTATAACACGAGACATTCGCATCGTTTGCTGCCGGCGATGCATCGCCACTCCACCTACCAGAGGAGCCTATGTTATATGGGCTGTAAACTCTTTAACGCCCTTCCAGACGTGTATAAGGTGGCCAACACTTTTAAACATTTTAGATTCATGATAAAAAAATTACTATTAGACGAATCATTTTATAGTGTGGAAGAATTTTTAACCTCGGTGAGAGGCTCAAATATATGAACGTTGGAACTGTATATTTTTGTATTTTTCGATTTTGTTATTGACGTTTCGTGTGTATGTATATGTATGTATATGTGTGTATATATATTTGTATATAGTACGTGAATAAACTGGCTATCTATCTATCTATCACGAACGAGATTTATTTAAATCAAAAATTACAGCCGTAACCTGGACTTGAACCAGGGACCTTTGCGTTTCTGGCACAATGCTCTCCCATCTGAGCTACTGAGGCCTATGACAACTACTTCCTTTCCTTGATTTATGACAATTATATCTAACAAATGTCAATACAGTTGGATGACAGTTGGTCACACTAAATATATATTTATTTGAATCAAAATATACATATATCAGAAGAATATATCGCTTAAAAACAAGAAATCCTTTCTAGCTGCGTAACTAGAGTGTCAGTTGCGGTTAGGATGTCCCTGGAGGGCGTATTTCCTTTGACGGTTTGATTAATGATGCTTGCGTGTAGTAATTAAAAGCATAACATTCCTGTTTGAGGCGCTGTATAATTGGTTATTTAATATCTGATCGCGAACACCTACAATTTGCATTGCTGATTCTGACCTCTTTCTGTTCGATTTGATACGTAAGCACCTGAGCATTCTACTCTGATAGACTCCATAATTAGAGTAATGACTGGTGGCTGAGATTAAGATGCGAGTCGTAGCAGAAATTTCTCTGATTTATTTTCTGCTATTGCTTTCCTAATTTAAAATTTTTGTATTTCTACATTGTTATTAAATTTCGATTGTCGTCAAATTTCTACATTGTCATCAAATTCAAGTAGTACACATTGTGTACTAGTTTGCGTAAGGGGTTGAGTGGAAGAGTAATATTATTTATTTATCTGTTAAATCCTGGCTAACTAGTTTTATTTTAATGCAGACACGACTGATCTCAATCAAATAGATTCTCATGCAGCTAAACTAGTAATTTTATATATTGTATGATAAAGTCATGTGCCTGGCCACATCAGATTTTTTGGTTGTTATCTTACAATTTAAAGTAATTTGATATTCAACAGTTTGGTAGTTAGTGTAAAATTTACCACTACAACCTACGCGAACCAATAGCGATTGAGATGTCAGCTTTATTTGACACTTGACGTCAATATCATGAATCCTGGGAAACCAAAAATTACTAAAAGTTTGTGATCTAGTGTTTTTATAATGACACCGAAAGCGGTTTCGTTATGAGTTTATAACGAACGCAAAGTAGAAAAAAACATTTACAATTTTCAAATAGTAATAACTATGAATAAAATAAATATAGAATTTAGAACATAACACAATAAAAATAAAAATGGGTATAGCTCTGCTACACATGCCAAATAAAAAGTTCTGAAAATATGTAAACTTTGAAAATATATTTCCTAAAACAATGATAATAAATATGATGTTTTGATAATATATTTTTTTGGCCTCATCGACATATCATCCACATGTTATGTGCGGATTTATTAAGCCTTAGATTAGTATAAAGTTGTATTAAAAATGAGCTTATCAAAACTACTTGAGTAGGTGGTACGTAACTGCTAATATAAAGAATCTAGCCAAATTACCTAAATATTTGACAAACAAAGGTTTTGAAAGTTTCATTATATTTAAATTTATATTACCGCGAACATGTCAGATGCTTGGAGGAACTATCGCAATATACCAAATAGGTGGCGGCATTTATAACCACCAGGTGATAGTTCACGAACAAAATTTTGTGGGGCCAGAAAATCAAAACATACACATACACAAAATGTGGAATTATGTACTATATATAATACGGGCAAAAAGGAATTCGGTACATCGAGAGTGCTTTTCCCTCAAACATTCAAGAGTTGGTTTGTAGAAATAAATTCCAAAATTCCCGTTATGTTCTAAATTTATACAGAAATATATCTTTTTCTTTTCTGTATCAGACTAATGATTTTCGCCGCAAATAAACTTCATTCGAGTATTCATTTTTTCAATTCGGTAAAAAGTTAGAGCTGATAAAAATATCAATAAAACCGTATTTTAAACGGCTACAACTTCTTAAGGAATTGAGAAAACCAATAAGTCAATATGAACCTTTTTAATCGGAATGACATTTAGTTTTTAGAAGAAAATCTGTAGAAACTTTTTTGAAACTTTTTTATGGTTATTGACTATCTGTGCCAGGGTTTTTCTTGGTTATAGGTTATATGACGTTATAGAGATCCAAGAAAAAAGAATAAGCGTGACATAAGCGTCCCCAAAGAATTTAATGATAGCGGTTGTTAGTTGGAAACGTTTCTTTTTTAAATCGTTTGGTTCAAGAAAAAATTCTATTTAACGACTATATCATGCCACCCATTCTTAAGTTTTATCATAGAGACTCTTCAAATGTATATTACAAAATTGCATTTCGTATAGTTCGTACAAAAGCAGCACGGAACATCTAGTGTGAATTTAATTTGCAAGCGCGATAGTTGGAGACCATAACTGCTGGAATAAAGCGTTATTTAATATAATAGAGATACAGCATGACTCGCCTACAGCTACCACACTTAGCTATACAACTCGTGCTTAATTTAAGTAATTGAAACAAACCGCTTACACCTCGAGTTTCCTATTACATAGAATACACATCTTTAACACCTGCATAATGAAGCCAAGTAATATTTTCCAACAAACAACCGACACCATTGCTAAATTATTCCAGCATCATAACGACCGGCGTACTCATGGGGGTCGTTTCTCAACAGCCTAGTGCCTGCACATAAATGTCAACGGATCCTTTGAAAATATGATTTTAGCCTGACGTAAAGCATAATGAAGTACGGGCTTTGCATAGGGCGATCTTTGCAGTTGCCATTCGTCCACAACATGCTGCAATTTCAATAATTCGTTGTTTGATTTCCATTGACATTTGCTGCAATACAGCAATAAGTTAGGACCGTTATAAAAGTCAACACCTTTTCGCTATGCGTACAAGAAGAATGCCTGGAAGATGAATTATTGACTCTGAAAGGCAAATATCTTCATTAATTGAATACGTGTTCATTATACTGGAGATGGGCACTCCTCGAAAAGAGTGAAGCGTTATTTATGCCGTTCATTATTTATTGTAAAATTTGCAAATTGTGTTTACGTGTACAGGGCGACACGCAGGCTTTGTCTGTCTCCTTTCTTTGGTATGTAATAAGCTTTAAACCTATGAATTTGTGGGTACACAGAGAGAAATTTTTGTTTGTTTCAAATAAATATGCATTGACTCAAAGAAATTTGTTGTTTCAATAGAGGCAAAGAAATATTTATTTGCGGATAAAAACGCATTTATTTGAAATATTTGTTTGGTAGAAAGAACGTTGATTTGTGTCAAACAACTTATGTTTCCAGTTAAAAAGTTTCCAATTTGTGTATTATAAGAAATGAGATTTATTTACTTCAAATAATTATGATTGTGTTGCGTGAAAGAATTAAATTTTTTTAAATTAACAAAATTGTTGGTCGAGTTAAAATGCTTAAAATTATTAATTTGTTGAAGGAATTAATAGACAAGAATTTTTCGGAAGACTTGCCATGTGTCACCTCCTTTTTACGATGTCGCACATCCTCGACCAGTGCTTGGTCTTCCCAACCCAACATATAGTCAAGGTTAAGTTAGTAAAGTGTACTCTGATTTGGAATCGCAACTTGAACCTGCAGGCACTGTACTCTATGAGTTCTATACTGTCGATCACGCGGCTTTATACTCTCGATATGTACGAAGTGCGAGGAGACAGTTTACAGCGCCATCTAACAATACAGTTGGATGACATTAAAAATATATTTATTTGAATCAAAATATGATTTCTTTGGTGGAAGTAAACCTATTTTAAAGCCAAAACAAAAATATTACTTTAAAGGAAATAAATCTCTTCTTGTGTACAAATATATTTATTTTAATCAAAATATGATTTTTTTGGCGGAAGTAAACCTATTTTTAAGCCAACGACAAAATATTACTTTAAGCGAAATAAATCTCTCCTTATATACAAATTTATATGTTAGAATCAAAATTATATTTCTTTGGTGTAAAAAAACGTTTTTTTAAAATCAAAACTAAAATATTACTTTAAAGGAAAGTAATTTTTGTTTGTATCCATATATATTTATTGCACTTAAATAAATATTTCAAATAAATTAATCTCTGCAAGCAAATAAACTAGAGTATTCAATGAAGTAAATATTGTTGGCGTCAAAGAAATATGTTTTGACCCAAAAGAATAAATTCAAACAAATACGTTTCATTGAAACAAGAAATCTTTTCTATCTGTGTAATTATTTGAACTAAACAAATCTCGTTCGTTATAATATACAAATTGTAAACATTTTCTATCTGTGTATGCCCATTATTTGATTGACATGTGAAACCTAATATAAAATCCAGACCTGCTTTATAGATCTATCCGCCGAAACTTCCTGTATATAAACGCAGTGCTCGAGTAAATGCGCTCGTTCTGTTTAATAAAAGACCTATACGAGAACGCACAAGAAATAATTAGATTCATTGAGAGAGCAACAATGAAAATAAACACCTCAACCATAATATCAACATGGGTCGTTCACGAACGAGTGCTTCCCTATTTAGAAATGCCGAAGTGTTTTCTTTTGGTACGCCAGTGCGTTCGGAGTGTTTCTATTTATCTTTTGTACGTCACTTCAGTGCATACCGTGAAGTACCCTCGTTCAAATCGAGTACCCAAGAGCATCACGATTCCATTGGGCTAGTTAAGAAACACTTTTCAATGCCGTACGAAACGCACATCTACCATATATGGGAGCTGTTTTCTTCCTGGTGTAGATGTAGACACAAATTATATTTGGAATAGTCGACGTATTCTAAATCGGTGGGAGTGAATTGTGTTCGTATTTAATAGACCAGTGTGGTTATAATCAGTCAAGCTGTTGGATTTGTAAATTTAGGAAGACGTTGAAACAATCTGATGTCTGTGGAATAGAAATTATGAAGACTAAAGACTGTAATGAATACTGAAAATGAAGATAAATGATGAGGAGACATAGATGTCGACATAAGGGTTGGTTGGGGTTGGTAAACGCCGTAATTGAAAATGTAAATATCATTAAAACAATTGTATTATGGTTGAGTTGAGTAATTAAATACTTCCTGGATGTTTATGTCCCATAGATTATGATAAATTTGTATTAAATTTGAATTTGTCTGATTATTTTTATGCGTGATTATTTTAATTATTGAAAATTAATTTTCTGTTTACTTATGGTTAAATAAAATTCATTCTAGTCCGTGAAAAGTATATTTTCCATATTCAGCTATCAATTAATAATAATAATAATAATCTTTATTTGTCATTGATCCATGCAGATGTATACAATTGTCAGTATACAAAACAAGCACAAAATAAATATAAATTAGTACAAATCAGCGCAGAAAACCAATACAAAAACGACAAATTTAATTTACACAGTTTAAAATTAGTTGGTCCAAGTAATGTAGTCGTTATTAAAATCCTTTATCGAATTTCACGCAACTCCAACAGGTATTCCGCGCTCTTCAATTATGTTAATGGCAGATTATGGTATCCCGATTGTGGTAAATAAGTTGAAAGACTGCCAATTTTTTTCCTAAACGTACGTACCGATGGTTACAGCATATTAATGCATCTGCGCGTAATTACGCCATAATTCAAACGCCATAGGCACGCCTCGCACTGTGCAGCAGGTCATCGAGAATACCATCTAGCCACCTGGGGCCTCCGTGTTAATTAAGGTCCAATTAATCTTGGAGATGTTTAATGTTTTCGCAAGATCGCCGCGAGGAAAAAGTTACCTACAGGAGATTTCAATCAATTAGTTTCGTTGTTTCTCGCTCTTAAACAAAATAAATTCTTGAATGAAAGCGTTTTTCATAGGGGGGTATCATTCTGCTTAATGGGCCATGTTAATTAGCCGGTAAAATCGCTAGCGGGGATAATGAAATAAATTGAGATGTCAATGGGTGAAATGTTCAATTAGAATTGGTTGTAAATTTAGGAAAGAATACCTACCCACGTTGATTCTGATGCTGATCAGTAAATAATTTTGTGTTCATTATTGACTGAGTATAGTATTATGAAGGGAGTTAATTCTTGCAGAAATCTGTGTACATTAATTTTGGAATTTATTTCTACAGACCAACTCTTGAATGTTTGAGGGAAAAATCACTCTCGATGTACCGAATTGCTTCCGAAGTTTTCATTTTGCCCGTATTCACATAATTCCACATTTTGTGTGTGTGTATGTTTTGATTTTCTGGCCCCACAAAATTTTGTTCGTGAACTATCACCTGGTGGTTATAAATGCCGCCACCTATTTGGTATATTGGGATAGTTCCTCCAAGCATCTGACATGTTCGCGGCAATATAAATTTAAATATAATAAAACTTTCTAAACTTTAGTTTGTCAAATATTTAGGTAATTTGGCTAGATTCTTTATATTAGCAGTTACGTACCACCTACTCAAGTAATTTTGATAAGCTCATTTTTGATACAACTTTATACTAATCTAAGGCTTAATAAATCCGCACATAACATGTGGATGATATGTAGACGAAGGCAAAAATATATATTATCAAAACACCATATTTATTATCTTTATTTTAGGAAATATATTTCAAAATGTTTACATATTTTCAGAACTTTTTATGTGGCATGTCTAGCAGAGCTATACCCATTTTTATTTTAATTGTATTATCTTCTAAATTCTTTATTTATTTTATTCATATTTATTACTATTTGAAAATTGTAAATGTTCTTTTCTACTTTGCGTTCGTTATAAACTCATAACGAAACCGCTTTCGGTGTCATTATGAAAACACTAGATCACAAACTTTTAGTATCTTTTGGTTTTCCAAGATTTATGATATTGACGTCGAGTGTCAAATAAGGCTGACATCTCAATCGCTATTGGTTCGCGTCAGTCGTAGTTGTGAATTTTACACTAACTACCAACAGTTGAACAACTTGAATATTATTTTCAAATGTTTGTCCATCCGTTTCTGTTCACTCTCTTAATTTATTTGAATAATTATAGCAGTACCGCGTAGGTTTGATAAAACCAACAATTTAAACGTTTCAAGTCTTAATACGTAAGTATTCCCATTTAGTGAGACATGCTTACCAACAAGGCGGCGATTAATCACATCTAATTACACATTGTGTAGGGTTTAGGTGGCGAACTTTTCGACCTCATTTTCTACGCAACGGCGGATATTTTCAAACAAATTTATTTATTGCCAGACAAGCCGGATACGACGCCAAACATGTCGTCAATTGCCTACATAATTATTCAAAGCCTAAGACTTTACCAGTCTTGCAGAGTGATTTACAAATTAAGTTGCTGAAGAAACTTTTGTTTGATGTTGGTTTTTTTTTGTTTTCAGGTACATCAAGGAAATGTTAGTCTTTGAGATGGTAGCTAGTAGGACAAGGAGACGGAATTATTAAGACTGTTTTGTGTGAGTATCTATTTTTGTTTTTGTTTTTCTATGCACGGAATATTGTTTGTTTTTATTTAAAACAACGTTTCTTTTCACCAAAGATTTCTAAGTATGATTCAAACAAATGTCACATGGACATATGGAAATATGCCATTTCTTTTTGCAATTCGCCTAAAATAAATTTGTTGAAGATCGGTCTAGCCAATTGTTATTCGCAATTATATATTATCAATTTGTTTTAAAGGGAATTTCTCTACTTTTTTAATTTTTTGCTTTTTTATACGCGTTTTTAAGTCGCTTGTATTCAAACAATGAACAAAACACTATGCGAAAAATTATTTGAAACAAATAGTATTATTTATATAGAATCATAATAATCAATCAAGAATTTATCTGGTTTTTCTTATATAATGTAACAAAACGTAAAGTAGCCAGGTTTTTTACAATCGACGTAAAAATGCAATTATATTACGAATCAAATTAAATATTATCTTCAAAACAGTAGATTCTTACAAAATAGTATGGGGTAATACTTTTGTATGTGTGAGAATACGTATAGTCCAAAAATTAAGTTAAAAGTTTCCTTGATTGGAATAAGATAATGTATGGTTTCACCATAAGGTATTGCATATATAGAATGAATACGGGAACATAGCAGCATGGAATGTGTTGAAGTTTATTTAAATTTATGACTTTATAAGTCCAGAATCGGCATGAAATCTGAATTGAATCGAAATACTCGCACTAAAATTTAATATTAAATTAATAATGCACACACACACAGGTGGTGCATTTCAACACAACAAATTATATACACCGTCTTATCTGGGACAACCCGATGAATAGAGATCACATCTGAAAAATTCCCCACACAAACCGTCGAAATTCCACATTTATTCTGGTATGTCCGTTAGTGCGCGTGGAATTTGAATTTCTATTCATGCCTTCCAGAATCCCATAGGAGATTTCTCGGACATTCTGCGATATGTTGCGTTTAAAGGCGACACCAGAAATATCCAACGTAACTGGATTATAGAGTAGAGCGTGTAATATAATATGCCCGCTTGTCCTGAGTGGCGTTTCTGATAAATGGGAACCGGCAAGACGCGTCTGGTTGCTAGCAGTTATGTAAACAACGAATACACGAAGGGAAACTAGCCGGAATAAAACCAGTCGGGTATGTTTTCAATTGATCACACCCACTATATGGTCGGTTTGCTGTCGCAGTTATCGTTTTCGCATAATTGATTTATGCGGAAATTCGCATTGAAGATATTTGAACACATCTCGACCGGTGTTTTAGCTTTGTTACTACTTCTCCCTATTGATGACAAGCTATTGAAAAGTCAAAATTTCTCATTTTTAGGATGTTTAATGTCAAATATCTCTGATGAGACCAGGACAAAAAATCTGAAACTTTCAAAATTAATTCATCTTTTCATAAGGTTTATTAATAAATAAAAACATTCTTCTGTATTGCACAGTGTTTGGAATAACAGCCCTTTAAAATGAGAGCAAAATCACATGACGGTAACACAAATTTAATTAAAAATTCTCAGTAAATATAAAACAAAGCATACTATTCATAACAATTATGTCATTTTTTACAAAAGAGACTTATAAAACTAAGTGATCTTCATACGTTTCTGAAGTTGATATGATGTGACATCTTATTACACCTTCTGTTGGTTGAGGAGAGAATTTGTGAAAATTTCTAGTCGCTTTTATCTGTTTGGATCTCTGAACTCTATCATAAACGGTGGTTTTGTGTTCTGAAACCTCTTGTTTTGCCACTAAGATGTAGTTTACCCCTGGTAGGTGTCCATTACAAAATGAGAACTTATCGTCTACATTAAGGATTTGGCTATTAAGTGGTCTTTGAAGACTGGCTTTAGCCACTAGTCGCTTCGTTGTCCCCCCTATACCGTCGCATGCGTTTTGTCCATGTGCATATCTTAGTTAAATGTTTCTGAAAACAGTCACATATAACTGGCTTCTGGCTCAGCTCCATTAGTTAGCCTGTTAGAACAGGCTCACAACTAAGGGAGCGGTGGATACAGTCCAGTAATGGCCAACATTAACATATTGAAAACATTTAAGCCTACTGGAACTGTTTATTTAATTACATTATATTTTTGTAGAAGCAGTAATATATGTATATTAATATTTAGAAATATGTATGTTCTACAATTAAGTAATTATTTTATTATAATTAAGCTGAATAAAGTTAATAACATTGTAATAAAATGTAATAAATTTAAATAATTGTGCTTTTCCAACTTCAGGACGGAATTATCGTATTTGTTAGTAAGCGCTGATTAACGTTTTCCCCCTTGTTTGAGGGCATGTTACTCCAAACACGGTGTAATACACAAGAAAGTTTTTATTTATTATTAAACCTTATAAAAAGGTGAATTAATTATGAAAGTTTTAGATTTTTGTCCTGGTCCTATCAGAGATATTTTACATTATATATTAAAATCATACCATATTATTTATTATTCCAGTCCTTAGGTCCATATGTAGTCTAAAACTTACCACGATAATACCTCGTTGGCTGTACAGCACGGCGTAGTGCTCGAAAACAAGTTTTTTTGTGAGCATAGGAATGTATTTTTCTGTGCAGCATTTACTACGTTATTCGTTGCCAAGGAAATTCTCCAGCTATGAAAGGAATATTTTTCTTTTTTGCGTGTCGCAAACTTGAACCGTTTTTCCTTCTCGAATAATATGTTTTCAACTCTATATTTTGAAACGCACATGTCTGTTGTTTGGAAATATTTTATTATGTCGGTTTCTTAAAGATATTATGCAGTGTTCAACATTTCACAACAAACAACACGAAGATTTTAATATGGTCTCAAATCCTAAATATGTTTTCAGTTTTAATATTATTTTTAATAAATAAACTATTACCCACTCAAAATTTTACAATTATATATTGTTTAGTATTGCTATTTTAACCACCAGTTTATGTCCATAAACTTTGGAATTTGCATACTACAAAGTATTACTTCAACTAAATAAAACTCAATAATAATCATTATAATGCATCGTCCTATACTCAAACAACACTCAAACCATCTCGCCATTAGATTTCATTGACCATTTAACATCACTAAACTCATGCAGGCCCGCGAAATATTCATAAAACTTTCAATTACCACAATACTACCTCAGCGGTTTGCCAAATGCTTATTGCTCATACGGTGACCATCTGTGTCTCGCAAGTTTCAGCTCTAGCACACTATTACGTTATATTATGTGCGCCGAGATGCCGGCAAATTGAAAAGAATGGATAGCCATTCGACGTGTCTATGATATAGTGAGCGGTTGCAGAATGTAACAATTCATTTGTGTCAATACGCGAGCATAATGGACACCCAAATAAGGAAAATACGCTCTACGCCGAGACATGTCCGCGCTTATACGCTTATGGCCGTTTTGAGCTGGTACGCTTGTCCGCAATATTAATAGCAGGCCGCAAATCAAACATTTCAATTGCTAAGCGAGTCCATCAGGTTGCTTGATTTATCGTGATATTGCACGAAACACCGGTATGTTGGATAACTTGTGGTTATCCGTGGGTATTGTTTTGTTATTTAAATATTTTTACTTTGGCCTAAAAATAGGTCTTATCCAACTGTATAGTTAGCTGGCGATGTAAACACTCTTTCTGAAATTTATGTAGAATCATAATGTTCAATCAAAAATGTATCTGGATTTTCTTGTCTTATGAAACAAAAGGTAAAGTAACCAGGTTTATAAAATTATTTTTTACTGGTATGGTAGTACTTTTATATGTGAAAGAATACATAGTCCAAAAATGGAATTTTGTAGACGGTATTCCACAGGCTCTTCTAAAAGATAATAAAATATGAGATAAATATAAATTAAAATAATATGTTGTTTACCAAAAACTTACATATGATATTAATAATATGACAAACAAGCAAATATATTCAACTTAAATAAAATAAAAATCTCTCCTTCTTTGCTATTTTTTAATGTACTCGAGACATATTTCAATCTTAAGAGGCCATCTTCAGTCGGGAATCTACAAAATAATTGAAAAACTTAATTAACTGCATCTAATTATAGGAATTAATCCAAATTGGTAAATAACTTATACACCAATGTGCCAGTAGATCTAACACTAAACCTTGTCTCTGAATTATTAGACCGAAACTTTGCGGAAAGAAACAAAATACATCAAATTAACAAATTGCTTAAACACGGCATAATTCAAAACTATTGCTTGTTCAACGGAAAATATTATCATTTTACAGAAGGCTTACCAATGGGAATGTCACTATCTGGACTTCTATCAGAAATTTTCCTCAATCATATAGAAGAAAAATTTATTATGGACAATGTCAATCCTTTTAATAACAAAATTGTCACACAAATGAAATATCTAATAACAAACAAATCTATAGACACTTCACAGATAACAATACGAATAGAAAGTTGCAAAAAACATTAAACAAATATAATATAACACCAGCATATTGTAACCCTAACCAAATAATTAATCAATTATCTGGACATAAATATGAAAACAAAACAGATATGGAAAAAAGCGGTATTTGTTCTGTTAACTGCAGTCACTGCAACTCAATTTACGTGGGACAGACAGGAAGATCTCTAGCTAAGAGAATAACCGAGCATGCTAATCAAGCAACATCAAGCGTATACAAACATGTTATACAAACTTGACACAAAATAGATTATAAGAATGTCAAATTAATCCATAAATGTAATAAGGGGTTTATAAGATGGACATGTTAGAACAGCTGGAAATAGAAAGACAGAACAGAAACACACAAACAGAATTGATTAACGACCAATTACAATTTTACAAAAGGCCCCTGTTTACTTACCTAAATGCGATTTAAAATTCAATAAATCCACCGATAGACCACCAGATACAATGTACACATACAACATCGATTGCATACACATAGAATACAAATTTATGGAATAGGATTAAAACTCCGCATGGCATACTTACGTCCACCTAATAGTTCGCTAAGATCTCTAAATTGTAACAATGTTAAATTATGACCACGTAGACTCTGGAACCTGACTGTAAGTAGTTTCTATTACTAAAATACAAACTATATAGCATAATACAATATTGTGTAGCCCAATTTGGATTAATTCCTATAATTAGGTGCAGTTAATTAAGTGTTTCAATTATTTTGTGATTCCCGACTGAAGATGGTCTGTTAAGATTGAAACATGTCTCGAGTACATTAAAAAACAGCAAAGAAGGAGAGATTTTTATTTTATTTAAGTTGAATTTAAGTGAACTTTACAATATGGATATAGCAAAAAAATCGGTTATTTCATTAATTATGCTAAAATCTTCTTTAATGAGTTTTTAATTTTGAAAGTGTAATGTTTTCAATTTTAGTTTTATGTTTATGTTCAAGTAAAAGTTTATTAAAAGTGGAAGTTTTGCTTTTATTTTGTGCATTCAATCTTATTATTAAATTGTGCCCTGTCTGTCTAATACGTTCCGAACATTTTAGTTTGCAAATGCGAATAATCTGTGACTATCGTGCCAACAAAGAACAAATTGGACAGATAAAAATTCCAAATAGTGTGTACTGTTTTGAAAAAAAAAATGTTTTTTGTCAAAATCTAGATTCAAGTCAAAATTACTGCCTTCAGATTCCGATTCTACACAGAGAGAAATTTTTGTTTGATTCAAATAAATATGCATTGACTCAAAGAAATTTGTTGTTTCAATAGAGGCAAAGAAATATTTATTTGCGGGTAAAAACGCATTTATTTGAAATATTTGTTTGGTAGAAAGAACATTGATTTGCGTCAAACAACTTATGTTTCCAGTTAAAAAGTTTGCAATTTGTGTATTATAAGAAATGAGATTTATTTACTTCAAATAATTATGATTGTGTTGAGTGAAAGAATTACATTTTTTTAAATTAACGAAATTGTTGGTCGAGTTAAAATGCTTAAAATTATTAATTTGTTGAAGGAATTAATAGACAAGAATTTTTCGGAAGACTCGCCATGTGTCACCTCCTTTTTGGGATGTCGCACATCCTCGACCTGTGCTTGGTCTTCCCAACCCAACATATAGTCAAGGTTAAGTTAGTAAAGTGTACTCTGATTTGTAATCGCAACTTAAACCTGCAGGCACTGTACTCTATAAGTTCTATACTGTCGATCACGCGGCTTTATACTCTCGATATGTACGAAGTGCGAGGAGAGAGTTTACAGCGCCATCTAACAATACAGTTGGATGACATTAAAAATATATTTATTTGAATCAAAATATGATTTCTTTGGTGGAAGGAAACCTATTTTAAAGCCAAAACAAAAATATTACTTTGAAGGAAATAAATATCTTCTTGTGTACAAATATATTTATTTTAATCAAAATATGATTTCTTTGGCGGAAGTAAACCTATTTTTAAGCCAAAGACAAAATATTACTTTAAGCGAAATAAATCTCTCCTTATATACAAATTTATATGTTAGAATCAAAATTATATTTCATTGGTGTAAAGAAACGTTTTTTTAAAATCAAAACTAAAATATTACTTTAAAGGAAAGTAATTTTTGTTTGTATCCATATATATTTATTCCACTTAAATAAATATTTCAAATAAATTAATCTCTGCAAGCAAATAAACTAGAGTATTCAATGAAGTAAATATTGTTGGCGTCAAAGAAATATGTTTTGACCCAAAAGAATAAATTCAAACAAATACATTTCTTTGAAACAAGAAATCTTTTCTCTCTGTGTAGGGAAAAAACATATCAGAAACAGTTATCAATTGTTAGATTTGGCTTATTGTTGGTCATGATAGGCACGTAGCTTATATTTCTGTATTTTTATGCTCTGATATACTTATAGACTCAAAAGTTAGTTGATTATTTTTTTATTAAATTACAACGATTTGACTATATTCTTCAGCTAGACAAAGACAACAATAACTCCAAAATTCCTCAAAATAGCGGATGGTAACAAATTTGCAAAAACGAGGAAATCCTTTTTTTTAAACGACTATATCTCAGAAACCAAGCATATTGTCATAGTAATAAATTTATCGCAATCGTCTTAGAACCACCTAAAGAACCAAAAACCACTAAAAATCGACCTCAATCGCCGCTTTATACCGGAGAGATCGACGACACGTTAGACGACAAACCATACTCAAACGCCTAATCGATCAATTTGGTGTTTTTGAGACATCGCTGAAACATCGGGGCGTAACCTCAAAGCAAAAGGACCATCCAATCAGCACGTGTGTGGTACTAAGTACGATTTATGCCGTTTAAGCTCTTTAATCGACCCACGCGAGTCGCCCACGTTCTCTTCCTCGCCACAGATTCCGTTGAATTTCCGCACAACCAACCGCTTCGATAACGATTTGAGACGTTATGTTGGGTCTCTGACAAACACTTATGCTAATACCGGCGTGCGGTCTTCCAGACCATTACTTCGGTTTTACGGCCGACGATGTTACCATATCTGTAACGCGTACCTCATACGTACGTAATAGATTCAAACTGGACTGTGGCACGCACCCCAGTACCGATATTTGTCACTCTCGCGTTATCTACGACGTCCGCTGCGGTGAATTTACAGCGCCATCTAGCGTTTATCCGGGAGGTATTAAGATTGTACCAGGCCACTAAAATGGGCGCTGTGTTGGTATCGCGTATAATAAAAGTGTGGTGTGCAGTCTACCAATTTTTTTGCAATTCTCCTAACATTCATTTTGTTAGATCGGTCTAGTCAACTGTTATTGTCAAGGGACATCATTTATATTTTGGGGTAATTTCCATTGTTTAAATAATAAAATATTATGCGAATTCATAATGGTGATATACAGGTGGTATGTAAATTTTAAAATAAATTAAAAATTACAGCCACAACCTGGATTTGAACCAGGGACGACCGACCTGGTTCAAATCTTTATTAAATAAAATATTATTCGTTTTGAATATTATACAGGGCACTGCAGCTCAGCTCCCGTCTTCTGTAGCTCACTTACTCTTTAAGCTAAGAGTTTGATATTTTGCAGGCTTACCCTGTACTTCAAGGTACAATTCAAGAAATTATTTTTTTATTATACATGCTGTTCCAAAAATGTGCAACGCCATGGTAATATATTTTTTTAAATTGCATGCTATACATTTTTCTACACATTTGGAAGCCTTTTATGGTTGCCTACATATCACCAAAATTTTATTGAAATCGGTTGAGTGACCGCAGCGGAAAAAAATAAAAATATTGATTTTGCATCGTAGGCTTTAAAAATCAATAAAAACCACAAAATGCACCTCGTTAATAAAATTTTGCGACGTGCTTATTAAGTTAGATGTAATAGTCTCGTTAACCAAGTGTCATTGATCCAAATTATACAGGGTGACCAAAATCGAGTGTCAAACTTGTCAAACTTCAAAGCGCGTTATTGTTCTTATTTTAAATTGGAACCCATATTTTTTTTATGTTAAATGATGCAGAATTAAAAAATAAACATTGTTTCTAAATACAACCCCATCACAATTCCCAATATTTTAAAACTTATTCGCAAAACTCATTTTTCAACGTTTCCAACGGCAATTTTAGATAATAAATATCGTACGTGGCGTTGAAAAACAATTTATTACATAAAATATAACGCAGAGAGGTATTTTAGATTTGAGTGTACTTAATTAAGTAGTTATTCAAATGCTAAATTTACTGCATAATTTACCTATAGCGGTAAGGACGGAAATGTAGCTATAGGTAAATTTTGCAGTAAATTTAGCAATTGAATAACTACTTAATTAAGTACAGTAAAATCTAAAATACCTCTCTGCGTTATTTTTTATGTAATAAATTGTTTTTCAAAGCCACGTACGATATTTATTACCTAAAATTGCCGTTGGAAACGTTGAAAAATGAGTTTTTGGCGAATTACTTTTAAAATATTGGGAATTGTGATGGGGTTGTATTCAGAAACAATATTTATTCTTTAATTCCGCATCGTTTCACCTAAAAAAATATGGGTTCCAATTTAAAATAAGAACAATAACACGCTTTGAAGTTTGACAAGTTTGACACTCGATTTTGGCCACCCTGTATAATTTGGATCAATTTCACTTGGTTAACGAGGCTATTACATCTAACTTAATAAGCACGTCGCAAAATTTTATTAACGAGGTGCATTTTGTGGTTTTTATTGATTTTTAAAGCCTACGATGCAAAATCAATTTTTTTGGTATTTATTTTTTTCCGCTGCGGTCACTCAATCGATTTCAATAAAATTTTGGTGATATGTAGGCAACCATAAAAGGCTTCCAAATGTCTAGAAAAATGTATAGCACGCAATTTAAAAAAATATATTACCATGGCGTTGCACATTTTTGGAACACGCTGTATAATAAAAAATAATTTCTTGAATTGTACCTTGAAATACAGGGTAAGCCTGCAAAATGTCAAACTCTTAGCTTAATGAGTAAGTGAGCTACAGAAGACGGGAGCTTAGTTGCAGGACCCTGTATATTCGAAAAAATTGAATTGATTTAAAATCCTTTTTCCGTAAATTGGGGAGTTACATTTCTTTTAAAAATTATAAATTTCCTAAGATAACCAATTTTATTAATCATATTTCTTTCTGCGTTTCTTATTCTTAATTCCTACCACTGTGTGTCGCAAGATAATGTTGATTTGTTGCTGTCTGGAAATTGTTCCCTGTACTCTCTAGCAACTTGCAACAAGGATTATTTTTAAACAATAGAAATCACCCCAACATATAAATGATGTCAGGATGTTGGCCAGAATAACGGTCTAAACAAAATTTAGGTGTATTACAAGAACAAAAATTAAACAAATGTGGTTTTATTAGATAATATAGACAAGATATCTCCAACATGAAATTCAGACGGATTTTCGAGAAAAACGAATTATTTAAACAAATAAAATGTGTTTAACGAACTGGAAATTAACTGACAAATGTTTATAAACACCCCACTAGACTTATAATAATGATTTCTATGAGAATAAAAAGAGAATGGAATAATTAGAAGGGTAAATTTTCTGAAAAATCTACATTTTTTCATTTAAGGGTAGTTTTCAGGGCACTGTGGGGGTGGGTTGGGGGCATCAAATTCATATGTATGTTAGGTCAAATTCTTCCTTGCAAAATCCTCTACAAGTCATATAACTTTCGTCTTAAGTTTTCCCAAACCCCGAACAATTATTCCAAAAATACCAAGAAATGTCTTTTACCCATGTATTTTCTTATGTAAATTTGAGGCCTGCAGTTTTCAGGAATCTACACAACCTATTTCTTTCAGAAAGTTACTAAAAACGGTGTGAAAATTTGTTAATTATAACACTGAAAACTTTAAAATCGTATTATTAAAAGGCCTATCAAACTTTGTCGTTTCCGTGGAATCATAAAAGTCTGTTAAAACAATTAAAATAACTTACGTTAATGTATTCAAATTATTTTTCAATTTCACCGTTGATTAAACCCTAACCTCATCCGTCCGAAGGCGGTGCATTTAAACTTGGAATTTACCTTATAGCCGTCTCTTAATCCCACCTTAAAAAATCCGAAGAGAAACCGAATTAAACAAAGTCTCAATCTTTAGTTATCCGGTAAATACCAACGGACAGCGGACGAGAACTCAACTCGAACTAATGACTAACTTCGAAATTGATGTTTATTTAATTTAATGTAATGATACCTCTCCGTATAAGGCACGGTAAATATTAGTCGTTACCTTGTACGTGTGTAGCAGTTGTCAGCAACTTGCCCGTATAATAGGCGACATGAGTCTAAGTGATTTAAAGTTCCCACGTTACGGCCGCTCAGAATTTCTAATTTCGTATTAATTCACCATTTCGAGTATTTTAATTTGTCTCTAATCGGTTCCCGATATCGACCGGGTCGCTTTTGAAAGTTCGATATCTGATTATAGCATCTAGATGCTTGCATAAGTTGATTTCTAGCGATTAAGGTTTAGAAAAATATCATATTTGCATCGATACGACTACTGTAACTGGTTTTAAATGTCAGAAATGTGGTAGTCACGATACGCTTCATTAGATATGCATCTTTATTGTTTTAGAGATTTTGTAGTTTTCGATGGATAAGTTCTACACGTGATCGATATGGAAAAAGATCAGGAGATCTCAGTGGTTGTATCAAAATGTTATGATACATGGTTCTATGATAAAAGAAATTCTTTCAAACTCATCGAAATGATCGATTTGGTTCGTTATATTTCTTATGGGGTTGTTCTAGGCAGTGAGTATGGTTTGTCGTTCAACGCGTCGTCGATCTCTCCAGTATAAAGCAGCGATTGAGGTCGATTTTTAGTGGTTTCTGATTCTTTAGGTGCTTCTAAGACGATTGCGTTGAATTTATCTCTATGTCAAAATGATTTGTTTCTGAGATATAGTCGTTTAAAAAAAAAATTCCTCGTTTTTGCACATTTTTGACCACCCGTGAGGAATTTTAGAGTTATTGTTGTCTTTGTGTCGCTCAAGAATATAGTCAAACCGTTGTAAATTAATAAAAAAAATAATCAATTAATTTTTGAGTCGACATATCAGAAGCATTATATATAGTTTCAAGTATTTAATTTGACAAAAATGCAATAATATACGCTACGTGACAATCCTGACCAACAATGGAGCAAATCTAACAATTGATAACTGTTTCCGGTATGCGAACAACATATTATTTTAATTTATATTTATATTTATTTTTATATTATATTAAAACACGAGATAGATAATAAATTATCTTTTAGAAGAGCCTGTGAAATACCGTGTACAAGATTTAAATCTGTAGGTAGTACGGATTTGACCTATTTTGACATAATTTGACAGGAAACCCAAATAAAATAATATCATGGAAACAGTGTTTGTTATGTGAGAGAAAATTTTGTTCTGGCAACTAGATTTTTTTATGCTAATTTATGAATTATTAGTATTATTAGTATTTCATTTTACATGTGTTTAATAACATTGCAGCGGTTGACAACAGATCTATGTTATTAGGCATTTTCGGAAAGCTGGTTTACTGATATTTCAAAGGATTGCAAGATTATTGTCGAAAACAAATTTAGTTGTTTATTTATCCTTGTTAGTTACCACAGCGTGATTATTTGAAAAATGCACGTTTTTAATATTAATTGCAATCTCAGAAACTAATTGAAAATAGCCTAATACAAGTTGATGTCAAAATAATAAGAATAAAAATCTTAATCAAATACAGCAATAACATACCTAGTCTTACATTAAAAACAAATCTAATGTGGCCAGACACATGACTTTATCAGTGTCTGCAGTGTCAAACTGTGTCAAACGCTGTTTTGTTTTGACAATACTGTCAATAGAATCACGTTTGTCTACTCACAGCTTCATTTGATATAATTCTATTTACAGAAACCATGCTGTTTTCCTAAACATTTCATTGTATGTTTCGATTCTATTCAAACCTATGCAGAAACTTCTTGGAATTTCCCAATTTGCTCCAGGTAAGGTCTTGTGTAGATAAAACCCTACAACATAATGCAAACTCATAATAATAATAGAGCGGTGCAAACCCTGAACTTTAAACGACAATAACCCCATTCCTAAACATGATTCCGATCGTATCAAACTCTAAAATGGTCTACTTTACACCCAAGGGCTATTTTGATGGGTTATACCGATTGGAATATTGCAAATTTCTACCTTACCGTATACACAGTTGCCGTATACATTAAATAATATTTGCATAATGACCACCCATGGCTTGATAATTTCATGCTTGTTTGCTTAACCTTTCGGGTGCTTCCCATGATGCACTCGGTAATCATCTACGCAACCTTTCGTCACTCAACAACAATAGGCGATGTTTTAAATCATAGTTTGCAAGCAATAAATCACTAGACTGGCATGTCGAGAGCTTAATGGGTCTGGTAATAAATTAATTGGTTTATTTTATCTTGTGAGTTATGACAGTAGTAATTATTACGCGTTGCACAATACATCATTTAAGGGTTGACATACAGTCGGAAGGATTAAAATCTATGAGATTGAATGATATATTTTAATAAGAAAGTCCTAGAAACGGAATTAAGCAAAATAATATTTGACAAAACGCACTGATCTACAATAAATCAATTGAGCTGATATTTTTTAAGTATGAACTTCAATCTATAACAGCACCATTTCTGATTAAATTAAGTATCAAGGATAAAATGTTCGTTTATACCAGCATGTTGTTATAATAGGAGGAACAGATTTTGCAAGAAGTAGATATAATTCAATATGGAGGCAAACATCATTTTCAGCTTGTTTGTGTCTTTTTATTTACCTCAACGAAAAAAAATCAGGATTTCTTTACCTGTATTCTATGATGTACTACAGAATATAAAATTTGTAAATAGGTATAAAACACAGCAAAAGAAATACTGAAAATAACTAGAAAATAAAGATACAAATTAATCCCGATATATTTAAGTGTAAAATGAAACCCAAATTGTACCAAAAATGATTTGTTATTAATCGTTGTTATTAATCTTTCGATGGTTCACTCCAATCGAACGAACGATGTCATTTCTTGTTCCGATTTTCAAGTTTCTTCCAGTTTCATAAATTTACCTTAAACTAACGAAATATTTAGGTACGATGTAGTTCCATCATGAAGTGCATGTACGCCATAGATTGCGTCTCGGGTAAAACATCTCGAGTTTGTATTGAGCAGTGACAGCGGCAATATGGTCGTTTTTGCCATTTATTCATGGCACAATTATCGCTTTTTTGCTTTTTTAGTGGTAAAGTTGTGTCAAAAAGTGCACTGTAAAAAATATATTTTATAATATGGGTTGCGCTTTGTGAACTATATTTGACATAACCGAAAGACGTACAAGTAATATTCATTTTGTTCATGATAAGAAATTGAATATTTAATATTCTAAGAAGTTTCACTGAATATTTCATCAATTTTCAACAATAAATAACGGTTTACTTGAAGACGCATTTAGAACTGGGTATACAAGTCATTATATTTTGTAAACAATAATCGTTTTATTTAAAATGTAAACAGTTAGTCTATTTGAATAATAGATGGAAAAGGTTTAAGGTTTTTTATTTGAATAATAAACATCTATGACGTATGAATTCCAAAACTTATCCAATTTTATCGTAAAAAAGAAAACAAAAAATACATTTATTGTTTTGGTTATATTTGATATTTGTAGGTATTGGTTTATTTTTGAAAATCATCAAGTCAATTCTCCCGGAATAATAACCTTTAGCCATTTATTTTTTAAAATTCTAAAACCAAGACTAGAATGATTACAAAACTTATAAAATATCAAAGTTTAGCCAAAATTTAGGCGGCCAATTTTCTTCTTCTTCGAATATAGAAACAAGACATTAAATTATTAAAATTTTTCCAATATATCCCACGTGTAGTCAAGATGCTCCCTGTATACAAAAACGCCGACGACAATGTATTCCAAGCACGCCACTGGCGGTTTTACGATCTCAACAACGGCCTGGCCAGCGTAAATTACGCTCACCGGTGACACTAATTAATTTTTCGTAGCAGAAAATGCAGTTCTAATCATAAACGCCCGGACTATTTAGCATTGGAAATTTGCATCGGCACCATGTCTGCCAAAGGTCTTTTTTATGCGCCGGGAGATGGCGCCAACTAGTCATTAGAAAAACACCTATTAGCCGTGTAGTCCGCTAATTAATTCAAAACTGGAAACCTTGAATAAAAATAATTGTATAAGCGTATAATTGCACGATATAACGCATAGCATAACGCACCATATAGAAATAATCTGAATACAGGCTATGGATAGTGTTTAGATTTTTTCCTGGTTCTGATTATTTTGTAATGGTTATTAGATATAATTATTTGAATGTAATAGCTTATTTATTTAATCGTATTGCATATGAAAGTGGAAATTTAGTATTATTAAATAATTGGCGTATCAAATTTGTAGATTATATAGTTAGATACAGAGAGAGATTACATGTGGTAGAGTTCTCAGCGTAAGCGTGCTCGACGGTACACCCATCCTCCGATGAAAGGGCCCAAACGGCGGTGACACGTGGAGATTTTGATCTACTGTGCCTTCCGAAAAGTTCTAGTCAATACCTAGGTCCATATTACTTCCTTCAACAATCTGAGCCCTGTATAGTATGAACAACGGACACATCTTTTATGTAAACAGCTTGCTTATCTCTTACATAGATATGCAAGTGCATAACATAACGTTTTACAAAGTAGAACCTATTTATTAGCTATTTGTGTGTTGTGTGTTACAAACGTGAGCTAGTATTAGTGAAAATAACTTGGGAATAGTTCAAAATCAGTATGATTTTAAAAGGCTGGAATATACGACACAAAATGAAACGAAAATTACGTCATATTATAAAAACACACAACGTAATATCTGTACTATATCCAATAAAAATATGGATTCAAAATGCAGGTTTGTGTTAGGTTAATAATTCATTAAAACTTTTTAATTTTAAGCACCACTGAATATTCTGACCCCAAATTGAACAAATGTTTTGTGTTCCGATGCTATTTTTATAATAATTTCTAGAAAACAAATCTCCCCAGATAAAAATAGACGCCACACGTCTAATTTTCACATTGTTTACGTCTCAAAGTTCACCTGTAATCTAATAAAAAAGCGAAATTCTATTCAAATCGCGAGATAATAAAATGATCACGAATTGCATCACCGGTTTCTAATATCTAAAGAATTTCACTTATTTCGCTTTATCTCGGATCTTACTACATAATGTGACGCGACAAAAACCTGTACAAAAACCTGTAGTAGAGAATACCACAAATCTCAACAAATACAGCAATATATAACGAAATATCATTGCGATAAACAATCAATTTCGAAACATTGCAAATTCCATCGCCTATGACTAACTAAATCAGCAACGAAACTAATTTCGACAAATAATAATCACGCATTGATAACTCACTTCCATATAAAACGCAAATGAATAAGTGAACAGGTATTCTATAAACGATACGCAGAACACTGATTTTTTTATATTATAGTCTAGCCAATATTTTTACTTTATCATACGCAGTATGATAATAATAAATTAAAGCAGAGGAAATTTTGTTTTAATTTATGTCTATGACATATTTTAGTAAAATTAATAGTTTAGCTGTATGAGCAAATTCTTTTTGATCGAGATCGTGTCTGCATTAAAACTTAGCGAGGATTTCACAATTATTTTCATTTTGACAGTAGGTAGTGTCAAAGGCTTGTTTTTTGACAATACCTACTGTCAGTATTATCCATATACGTATTACGGATTATACGGAGTTTGTCCTATAGCGCCAATGTGTAGTCTCGGTTCCAACAATGTGAGACGGAGATATATATTTTGTCTATCGATGTGGTGCCCGGGATCAAACTGCGCATGCGTCGCCAGTAGTTATTAGGACCGTCGACAGATGGCGCTATTGTAGCTTAAAGTGTGCTGTCGGTATTACCGCGGCTGTTAGCCGGTAATATTCGGCATCACTAACACCAAACCGGTAAATTTTGCGAGAAAATTTTAAGTATAAGTTAGGAAAGGTTTGATTTTTGATACGTATTCAGCCCTAATCGATCCCTTTTTCATTTGAAAATTTCTCTATTCGTTTAGAACCTCTGGCAACCCTACTTTCTAGTATTGGCTTCGCTCACTAAAAACGCATAAACATCGCCAAAACCAAGTTTTATTTTTACTTTGACCTGAATTTGTTTCAAAATCTTGCCAAATTATTCTACAGTTGAGCCCGCATTCATATTCACCGCAAGAGAATATGTATTGCAACCTTAACTTGAACATTTTGAAACTTTCACCAAATTGATAGTAATATTTAACATTTAGGACACTAACTGAATGAGCCGCCATTTCTGTTATTTCGTCAAAATAGTTAAAAATAAATTAAAGTAGAGGACATATTGTATAATTTATGTCTATGACATTTTTTGGTAAAATTAATAGTTTAGCTGCAGGAGGAAATTCTATTTGGTCGAAATCGTGTCTGCATTAATAGTAGGTACCCAGGATATTTTGAAACTTTTGACAGTATTCAGAACGTCAGCGGTTGCGAAACGTCAATTCAACACGCAAATGCATGGAGAATGCGATGAGGAGGAGAAACACGCGCGCACGTATGCTATGTGAAACGATATTGAAATATCTTGGTGATTACAAAGTCAATGTGTTATTTCGAGTGCGGATAGTACTGTTGTTATGATTTCGCGAATAAATACAAGAAAGATTGTGAGACGGTATGGTAACATTAAAACTTATTTGGAATATTGAGCATAATTCTTTGTGATCTTTTGTAGTTGGCACTGAAAACGGGGTAAAACCCGAAAATATAGTATGCTAGAAGCCAATATAATATATTAATCATCAGAACAAACAACCTGAAGTAGTTTAAAAAGTTATTCCTTGAGCAAGTACCTTCCTTTTGGCCTCTAAAATTATTGGGATTACTATTTTAAAGGGGTCATTCATACATAGTTTCCTCGTATGGTACTCCATATCTTTTTCAATACAAAAAAAAACCTTTTGGATTTCTTTTTCTTATTCTATTTACCTCAAGGGCACAAAAAGCAGAAACTTTTTGGTTGCTCTTTAGTTGCAATAGTGTGCCCAAAACCATGCAACAGCAACTAAACAGTTGCTCAATCGACAATTTCAAGTGTGCCCTAAAGTTTAATCAAATATAATCTAAAATCAACTCCACTAAACACCATATAGTGACGCCGCGCCGCCGGACACGCCCCTTTTCCCGTAAATACGACGCGCAAGCAACAAGTAGGCGCCGTCGGTCGCCAATTGTGATCAAGCAAGCGTGGGTGTGCGGCCGGGCCGCCGCTGCGTCGAGTGATTCCAATGAACGCCGTCAACTCCAATCTCTCCGATTCCAGTTCGGTATCTAATCGATTTTTTCGTCTGTTTTTATGTATATATTGGCGGGTTTCCGGTGCAAGTCCATTCATTCGCAGGTTGTTGTTCCAGGTGGCTTTTCTGAAGAGTGCGGAGGCAGCCAGAAGACTGGAAGAAGACGAAGACGAAGAAGAGGAAGACGAGGAAGAAGAAGAAAAGGAAGAAGAAGTTGGTTGAAGGCATGGACCTTTCGGTGTGGAAGACGCTTGGTTTGAAGTAGCTGGACGCGAACTGGACGAGGTTCTAGGGTAGTTGGACTGCCCATAGCCCTCGCAGGACTTTCAACCGGCCAGCTCGGGCTACTATGCAAATAGTACATTATCTGCGAGCCCTCATCGCGGTGAGTAAGCTTTTCCATTAGTCTAAGATACACGGTTCGAGAGAAAATGTTGATATTACCATTGCTGCTGGTCACATGAGTTGGCGTATTGATGCTCAAGACCCTGAAGAAGACCAAACGCGGTCTTCATCTTAAGTTCTGAGCGATATTATCGTTGCCACTGTTACAGCCAATGACCTCTGAATAGAAATCGGTCGAAACTGTCTATGTGAAAATACGAAATTAGGAAATTTTATTCATTAAACATACGCAGTATGATAATTTCGTCAAAATAGTTAAATAATAAATTAAAGTAGAGGAAATTCTGTATAATTTATGTCTATGAAATCTTTTGGTAAAATTAATAGTTTAGCTGTATGAGCAAATTCTTTTTGGTCGAGATTGTGTCTGCATTAATAGTAGGCTGCTAGGATATTTTGAAACTTTTGACAGTATTCAGAACGTCCGCGGTTGCGAAACGTCAATTCAACACGCAAATGCATGGAAAATGCGATGAGGGGGAGAAACACGCGCGCACGTACGCTATGTGAAACAATATTGAAACAGCTTGGTGTTTCCATGGTGTTTACAAAGTCAATGTGTATTTCAAGTGCGGATTGCGGATAGCAATATTGTTATGCATTTTTCAAGGATTTTGCAAATGAGCCGCCATTTCAGTAATTTCGTCAAAATAGTTAAATAATAAATTAAAGTAGAGGAAATTTTGTATAATTTATGTCTATGAGATTTTTTGGTAAAATTAATAGTTTAGCTGTAGGAGCAAATTCTATTTGATCGAGATTGTGTCTGCATTAATATAGGATTTGCTAGATATTTTTATTCTAATGACAGTAGGTAGTGCTAAAGGCTGATTTTTTGACAATACCTACTGTCGATATCTGTCAAATCCTGGCTAATTCGTTTTATTTTAATGCAAACACGAGCGATCTCGATAGAATCTCATGCAGCTAAACTATTAATTTTATATATTGCATGATAAAGTCATGTGCCTGGCCACATCAGATTTTTTTTATCGTGATCGTGTCTGCATTCAAACTTAGGTAGCCAGGATTTCGACAGTTATTTTCATTCTGACAAGAAATGTTTTTTAAAGCGATTTTTTTTCTTACAGAAAGTAGTTGTACAAATAATAAATAATCAATTACAGATTTTTAATGTTTGTGAATTGAGCTTTTTAGTTTATCCATTTATTTTAGATCTAAAGCATGATTTCCTTTTTTAAATAAAAAAAAAATCAAAATCTGTTTTCTGATTCATTAAAAAACAAACCAGAAAATTGTTATTATAAACTATATTGTTCCAGTAAACTCTAGTATAGAGTTATGCAAAACATACTTTCAATAAAGTTGTAGAGTAACAAGTTTTTAAATTATAGAAACTATAAAAACTGTTTGATTTCTCTGAAAATGACAAATTAGGACAGTTTTTAAATAAGCTTTTAATTAAAAAATGTTGTTCAAGCGATTGTGTTCTTACAGATAAATAATAAAGATAAATCTAAATAAATTTAATATATTGTTTGAAAAATATAAGCTGTCGGATCAAATAGATGAAATCATCGCACTTAAAACTCGAATGGAGTTTCCGCTTGTATTTGATAAGGTAGTATTTGATTAGGAAAGTACGAAAAAACGTCAATATTGCCAAAAATATAAAGAATAATGTGAACTTAATTTTCACCACTGACGGCAGTAATTAATTAACATGCAAAGTAACTAAAAACGCCGAATAATTACATTTAATATTTCAATATCGTACAAATTTTTTTACTTGGGACGGTAAATCAAGTCAGCATCAAATTCGATCTAAAACCATTTGGTGCGTTTTTCAGTATTGATGTTATTAATCTTCGTTAATTTTTTTGTTATGCGTAATAATTATTAATAATATTTATTTAAGATGTTTAAGAAGCAGGCCATTCCAAATTTACTTAACAAATCAAACATACCAATATTTTTCGGACACTAAACATGCGTTTTATTAACTAAATAAAAAAAAATTGTGTATGCATCATAATATGACTCATAGTCCGATAAAGGGTTGCAATTTTTTTTGTTCCGCCTATTCACCATAACAATTAGGCATATTAATATGCGAATAATTTAGAATCGTTTTATGCATGAAGCTGCCCACTAGGTGTCGCCCGCGTAGCCTGGCACGTCGTATTTTTTTCAGAACGAGATCATTGTTCCAAGACCGGGCAAAATCTAAACAAACCAAAAAGAAAATTCGCCATTACAACTGGCTTTGCATAATGTTATTATGATTTATAGATGTGACCAGGCAAATAGTCTGCCTAAGTGCACCTAACTGTCCACCTAAGCTAATCCTAGAGGTCCAACCAAGCAACGTTTTCAGCCACAATTTGCATACAGTGGGAATTTATATGACAATTTTATACGTGCACAGTAAGCATGATAAATAGTTTAGTCTGTCGTTTGTGGTATTATCTTTATTGTTTTGTTTCGTAGTTTCCGATCAGTCCCACTGGGCAGATCTGGTTTATTACCGATGGTGTGGGCATATTTAGACAGTAAATGTTAATTTTGAGACCATAAATAATGATATAATGGTCTGTTTGAAAAGATGTACATACCCAGGTCTCGAATAATTGGTTATTTAAGCGCACACACATGTAAATCGTTTTGTACCGAGCAAATGCATATTTATGAATTGTGTAAAATATGTTTTTTCGAAACGCCATTCGAGATACCAGATTTCATTTAGGTGTCCAGGCTCAAATTGAATATTTTACTTCAACTGTAAGTAATTACTTAGTAAGAGTTTAGAAACGAATAAATATTGGATTTATTTTGGTAATAATTATTTTACAGCGTTTTCGTCTTGTGTTATTTGTTGTAAATGACATTGATAAATTAGGGAACTTATTCTTATGTGTTAGTTACTATTCTAAAATGACACACAAATATGAACATACAAAAAATATTTTAAAAAAACAGCCCATTGTTCATTAAACTTACATTTTACTAAATGCTATTCCGAGTAAAAAGGTTCACATTGACTTATTGGTTTTCCCAATTCCGTAACAAGTAGTAGCCGTTTAAAATACGGTTTTATTGATATTTTTATCAGCTCTAACTCTTTACCGAATTAAAAAATGAATACCCGAATGAAGCTTATTTGCGGCGAAAATCATTAGTCTGATACAGAAAAGAAAAAGATATATTTCTGTATAAATTAAGAATATAACGGGAATTTTGTAATTTATTTCTACAAACCAACTCTTGAATGTTTGAGGGAAAAAGCACTCTCGATGTACCGAATTGCTTCCGAAGTTTTCTTTTTGCCCGTATTTACATAATTCCACATTTTGTGTGTGTGTACGTTTTGATCTTCTGGCCCCACAAAATTTTGTTCGTGAACTATCACCTGGTGGTTATAAATGCCGCCACCTATTTGGTATATTGTGATAGTTCCTCCAAGCATCTGACATATTCGCAGTAATATAAATTTAAATATAATAAAACTTTCAAAACCTTCTTAGTTTGTCAAATATTTAGGTAATTTGGCTAGATTTTTTATATTAGCAGTTACGTACCACCTACTTAAGTAGTTTTGATAAGCTCATTTTTAATACAACTTTATACTAATCTAAGGCTTAATAAATCCGCACTTAACATGTGGATGATATGTAGATGAGGGCAAAAATATATATTATCAAAACATCATATTTATTCTCATTATTTTAGGAAATATATTTCAAAATGTTTACATATTTTCAGAAGTTTTTATGTGGCATATGTAGCAGAGCTATACCCATTTTTATTTTAATTGTATTATGTTCTAAATTCTTTATTTATTTTATTCATATTTATTACTATTTGAAAATTGTAAATGTTCTTTTCTACTTTGCGTTCGTTATAAACTCATAACGAAACCGCTTTCGGTGTCATTATGAAAACACTAGATCACAAACTTTTAGTAACTTTTGGTTTTCCAAGATTTATGATATTGACGTCAAGTGTCAAATAAGGCTGACATCTCAATCAGAATCATGGAACTTTTATCCTAGATTATATAGGTTTATAGAACTTTATGGTTCTGAGATTGCAAAGTTTCAAAGACCCAAAACAAAAATAGAAAACCGCCAAGGTTGTAAATTGGCAAAGCGATTAATAACACCTTGTAGAGATGGTATCGCTCGAGATGACCGGTCAATTACGTAGTGGTTGGCGCGAGCTGTGACATATTAATCAGCCGGTAATATAGAGCTCTGTAATTATCTGTTCGCTACGCATATCAAACCACCTATCGTTCGGATACGCCGCGCCAAAATACAGATATAGCAACATAAACATCTCTTTACGAATTGTTGATTAATTGAGCTGTTATCTGCTTTGCGCATCACTTTTGTTGCTTTTCCCAGTAGGGGGCGTCACCGACTAGAACTCCGACGATCGGTAACAAAGAAAAAAAAAACATCGATTATTTCTTATGACGGCTGTATCTCAGAAACAGCGCAATATTCCATAGAGATAAATAGGGCTCAATCGTCTTAGAATTTCCTGTATACTCGGAAACTGTTAAAAGATTGACAAAATTGCTATTTTATTCGAGAGACTTCAACGTTGCGTTAGGCGACAAACCGTGCTCAAATGTCTGAAATCTTTATAAATAAACTCTCGCAATGTTCGGGACGTGTAACATGAATGACTCCATCGTGTTTATAATATACCACGGGCCATTACCCAATCGAATAGATAGGAGTAAATGCTCGGTAGTCGTAATTACGGGTTTATGCATTTTTTTAAGTCGTTCTGCCGCTGCGGGAAAAACGATAGACGGCGCGCTTAACGACCAATCGAAGCGCGCCTCATTTGCATATATGACTCTCATTGCAAGCAACATTCCGCGCTATAAAAAACTGCCGCTTCCAATTTGTTTTGCAAAACTTTTGCGATTATGAAAATGCTGTATGGTGTAAGGTTATAAAGGGAGATTAGTACTTGTATTTTATCATTTTATTTTATATTTTATCAAGTATCAACTCGTTTGTTTCATGTAAACATGAAGTAGTTTGTTTGTATTGCAGCTTATAATGGCGCAGTCGTGTATGATAGATTAGAAAAAAATCTATGCAGTCTCCGGTATTGTGTAGGCAAATAGTCGTTTATACAGATTTATTTGATGGGTAACCTTCAGGTATAGAATAATCATGGAATTAATAACAATGTAGCACAATTATTTTTAATGGAACTTTTACTGTGAGACTACTTAGCATACGATTACTTAGATCACTAGTGAACCAGTAGAAACATTGTTGCATAATAATTACCTCAAATTGTAGGTAATTAAATGACCTAGTAGCGCTTCGACGTTTCGGACGTCGCACAGTGGGGTATTTGACCTGAAAACCTGACCAAAATTATTTTTTCACCTAAAAAGGCTTTAGATGTGTTGTTTTATTTATGCATAACATTTTAACCTGCGTACTAAGAATTTGAAGGTTAATAACTTAATAAACACAATAAAACAGTACAAAAAAAAACTGTATTACAAATTGTTCTTCACTGCACTACACCTATTGTAAATTAATTACTGCTACAACATTTGTCATCAATATTTTTTTGTGATTTTACTTCTATTATGTTTTACCGTGTCAAATTCATAAAATAATATATGGCATGTCCAGTTTAAATACGCAGCATATACGGATTTAAAATTTAACAATACATGTCGTTTTGAGTTATATGAGATAACATGTTTGGGTCTGTTATGTTGTAAAAAAATCCTGAAAAAGGTTTTATTTTTAAAGACCAGTGGTAGAGGAAGAAAATGAAAGTTTACACCAGTCGATATTGTGTATTGAAACGGTACATATGCTATTCATGCTGTTTTCCGTTCGATGCATTCCTTTTAAGACGTGATAGTAGAGGCAATTAAGAACCTATTTTACCATATTTATCACTATAATATCTATTATTTTTAGTATTATTTCAAAATTGTCTAATATTTATACTTATTGTTTCCATGAAGACTTTCGAAATTTGATCATACTTCAAGCTGAAACGGTCGTTTTTTAGTGTTATGACCCTAATACGCATGTTTTGAACCAGCATTCGCATTCCGCATAAACACATTTATCGAAAACGCCTAACCAGTTTCTATTCACAAACTTACTTATGTCTCTCCTCAACAAGAATCCAATTTAAACCAGTGAACTGTGTATGCGAGTAGGTGCTTTCGATGTATTGTCTTGCCTTGAATATGAATTCGATTGGCTTCAAGCAACCAATTTCCAAGAAATGCATGTACAAGTACAAAGTTTAAGGTTCTTTTCGGATGATTTTTAAGAGTCTAGGTCATCAGGGTTGTTTGCTATACATGATCCAAAATGGAAAAATATACGTACATAACGGGATTTACAACATACAAGATGCATTGAACATAAAATTGTCAATATCTCGATAACCGTAACCATTTGTATATACCTAAATATGGTCAAATATGTTCTAAATTACCTCTACTATCACGGTATCAAGAAATTGCACCAAATTACATATAAGCCGGTACATCAATTTTTGGATTTTCCTTTCCAACGTATTAAAAATAAAATCACAAAAACCGCATCCGCACCTATCCGCAGCAGATTTTCCAGTAGTTGTAATGTCAAATATGTATACTATAATTTGAACCACTCAGAAGTTTAACAAAGCTAAACACTAAACTAAAACACTCAAGTTCTGCATAAAACTGTTTTTTTATAACAGCGAATGTTCTCGGCCCTGCAATAAACAAAATTGTGGGTAAATTTTAATAAAAAGAATGTCGAATAAAAGTTCATAATAAAAATAAAAGGTTCTAAAGAATGTATAACAAAAAAGTCACATTTATCGTTAAAATACAAAATTGCACCCGTTTTTAAGAGCGTCAACTTATGTGCATCTATGTTCAGCCATAGTAAAATATAACTTTTGGCTGACAAGGACACGTGGCTCAGGGCTCAGGTGAAAAATATTTCCGTCTTTTAATACATCGGTCTTTTACCTATCGCAGAAACTGCTTTACTTTGTGGAATTTAACAATTTAGAAATTTGATTTATGGCCAGTTTTTTGGGTCTAATACCCCAATGTGCGTCGCGACGTTCTTAATTTTGCCCCATGGACATACAAATCATAAATTGCCATAATATCCTTTCGAATAGCAAACGTATTTCAATCAGTAGCTTCAGAAAAATGTTTATAACTTTTGCACTTAACTAACATATACGAACATCCAAGTAGGTTTGAACTACAATCTTAGGCTATTAACCCTATCGACCAGTAATTGTCTTCCTATCACACCTTTAGTCTTGAAACCCAATATCGACATCTAAATCTCTATTTTATACGTGGACGCGAACAATAAACGTCGTGGTTTAGTGGAGGTCGGCCCTCATGATGCTTTCGTTTACCGGCTCGTGTTACCTATTAAGACGCGAAGAGTGGCGAACGTTACAAAACGTAATATACGATAGTCCGACGGTGGTCCTCGTCTATAGACCTGACAGCGTCTCTATCGATTGATTTAAAACGCCCATGGAGTGACAATTAACACCACATCGAACGCAGACGAAGACCTCCGGCGTTCACGATCACCACACGTATCGTGCAGTTTTTAGCATGTCATCAAGCTTCCATGCACCTCACGTTTCACACCTCAAGCTCTATTGAAGCGACCAGAAGACTGGAGGATGTAGGTACTTACGTTGAATAGGGTATTTGACTATTATTGGAAAACCATCTTAGTGTGTTTATTCCTTCACTCTACTTTGTATATGCATTTTTTCGTCATTATTACCTGAATTTTTCATGAAAATCAGCGTTAAGAATTGAATCACATAAAGTCCAGCCAAAACGATACTTTCTGTGATGCGTACATCACGTGACTCTTGTGACTTCACAGAAGATTCATAGAAGATATACAATCGGCACCTACGGGCTATAATCATCGGCATCGTCGGGTCTATTTGGTAATTGTATCGTATGATGTGTTGTTTTCTCAATTTATACATAAAATTGGTTTATATATGGTATATAGTTCCACAAATACATGGATAAAAATTTCGGATTTCTCTGTATGGGTAGTAACTGGGTAGTAACTTAGTAACTCTGTCACATCAAACAGTCAACGGTGTATAGTAGTAAATTTGGACTAACCTAACCTACAAAGTAAAACGTAAAATGCTCTTTTTACGTTATTTAGTTCCGGAGCGGAAAAATCAAGACTATTTTAAAATAAGAATCCCACCATCAAAGCGTTAACTTTCGATAGATTACCACTATCACAAATCTCCATAGTGCCGCGATTGATTAATTGCTTTTATAACAAACCAACTGCAAATGATTGAAATAATTATTATCGAATAATAAATTCATGCATCATTAGTCCTTGCGTGTATTATTTTTTATTATATTTTGCAAGACGCGTTAGTAATGTAGCAAAAACAAACATCCTTCACACTACGTACCAAGATATTATTTTTTTGTCGAAAGTAAAACGTATTAAGAATTCTATAGCCCGAAAACTATTTCTTGCAGGCATAAGAATGTATTTTTCACCGGTGCATTCATGCGGCATTAATATGTTTACCTCAAATAGTCTGCCCAATATCGGCGTAGAAGGTATTATTAAGGCCACAAAACTACAAGTTTTTGTCGAGCCAGCCGATGCGTTCGAGACCTTGCAACGTGTTTGCAAGTCCAGATGTGGGATGTTACGAATCAACATTAAATGTTCATATTTTCGGTACCTTCGGTACAAATATTTGACAGTGTATATCTTGCTTAGATTAGGATAATAATACTCGAAAACAAAAGACGGTAGCTAAGTTTGGTTTTCACCATTGAGTTTCTCTCAAAAAAAGACGATATTACTCATTTTTTGATATCTTTTATATTTACCGAGATCTCCTATAGTAACATCGAATTAGGCCCACCTGTACATACTTAATTAATTACATACTTACCAAATAGCAGGTCAATTGATTAATTACTTTTATAACAAACCAACTGCAAATCATTGAAATAATACTGGATGCAGGGTCGGCAGTAGCGCTTTTGCCGCGGTAGGCAAATCTCAATAGTGCCGCCCCCCTAACGCCAAAATGATTTAAACAAAAAAAAAACAGATTTATACAAAAAATCATGATCCAGAAAAATACAGTCAACACTCACACAATATTGACGAAATTTATTTGTATTAAAAACACAACCTTTGGAGATTATACTAGTACAAACAATACTTTTAAAACAACAAAGAATAAAGAATACTAGTACAATATACAAAGTTTAATCCTAAATTAAAAAGAGCTCTTTCGAACCTTTTTTCTACAAAATCGCGAGTAACTTCTTTCAGATCTAATGTATTACTCAATTCATATTCAGTGTCCTTCATTACTAACCCATTAAGACAATTTTAAGTAGACATGGTTCTTAAGTACTTTTTTTATTTATATTAGTATAGCAAACTGTCTATCGCCCGCCAGGTAGCAACAGTTATAGGCAGGGTTAGAAAAAAACTGCTAAGCAATGTTTAAATTTGGCCCAATGTTAAGGGAGGTAATGAATTTTTAAAAAGGTCAACTGTACCTTCTGGAAACAAGGTATATGGACGCAAAATCATTTAACATCATCATTAATTCGCCCGACTACGAAAATAGTACCAATAATACCATCAAAATGTTTACTGAATGCAGATATTATTATTAAAATTTATTATAAATTATCAGTGATTGTCAGTGAAATTTGTCATGAACTACTTGCATCAAATATCTCCGAAAGTATTAAGCTTAGCAGAACAAAATGTACACCATATTAAAGATGAATAGAATTACTTAAAAATATTGAAAGATGTAGATTTGGGACAAGGTTAAAAACGTGTTTTCAGAACTGAAATATTATGTCAATATCTACACTGTTAAGTCACCTGTCATCAGTAAACTTCTGTCGTTTTTGACAGAATACATATTGACATAATATCTCCGTTCTTTACATTTTCCCAAATCTAGATCTTTCAATATTTTAAGTAATTCTTTGTTTGTCATGTACCCAAATCTTCATCAAAATTTTATCTTTGATATGATGTATAATTTGTTCTGCTAAGAGTAATATTTTCGGAGATATTCATGCAAGGATTTCATGGGGAATTTTTTAATCACTGATAGTTTTTAATTAATTTCAATAATAATATCATCAAAACCTCAGCACATTTTAATATTATTTTTATAGGCGGGAAAATTATGTGTCTACCCAAATAAAAATTAACTAGCTTACCATTTCGGCAGCAAATGCTAAACCGTTAAGATGGAGGAATCGCCAATTTTTAAAGCGGTTTCTATATCTTTGGAATGTGCCAGTAAATCATTTTTACTTATAACATTTTCTTAAAGTTTGTGGATATCGCATAAAAACTCAAAAGGATCGTTAGGACTATTTTATATTTCTCATTTGATTTTTGTATAGGATCACTACACTACAGTATACTTTCATATTATTTTTCCTAATTGATCATATTATTTTTCCTAATTGATCCTAATTCTTTATAAAAGCTAATGAGCTATGCTGCTATGCATCTGAAAATATAGGAATGGCCTGAAGCCTGTCAATTCCGATAGTATTTGATTGTATTTTACTATTCCTTTATTTTCTAGATTCAGGCAATATTTTAGAGCCTTTTGATTGTAGTTCAGTTGGTTTTGCCGCCCCTAAACTTTGCCGCCGTAGGCAGTTGCCTACCTTGCCTACCGCCTAGGGCCGGCCCTGATATCATAAACCTTGGAAAACCAAAAGTTACTAAAAGTTTATGATCTAGTGTTTTCATAATGACACCGAAAGCGGTTTCGCTATGAGTTTATAACGAACGCATAGTAGAAAAAACATTTACAATTTTCAAATAGTAAAAAATATGAATAAAATAAATAAAGAATTTAGATCATAATACAATTAAAATAAAAATGGGTAAACCTCTGCTACACATGCGACATAAAAAGTTCTGAAAATATGTAAACAATTTGAAATATTTTTCCTAAAATAAAGATAATAAATATGATGTTTTGCTAATATATATTTTTACCCTCGTCTACGTATCATCCACATGTTATGCGCGGCCTTAGATTAGTATAAAGCTGTATTAAAAATGAGCTTATCAAAACTACTTGAATAGATGGTACGTAACTGCTAATATAAAGAATCTAGCCAAATTATCTAAATATTTGACAAACTAAGAAGGTTTTGAAAGTTTTATTATATCTAAATTTATATTACCGCGAACATGTCAGATGCTTGGAGGAACTATAACAATATACCAAATAGGTGCCGGCATTTATAACCACCAGGTGATAGTTCACGAACAAAATTTTGTGGGGCCAGAAAATCAAAACGTACACACACACAAAATGTGGAATTATGTGAATACGGGCAAAAAGAAAACTTCGGAAGCAATTCGGTACATAGAGAGTGCCTTTTCCCTCGAATATTCAAGAGTTGGTTTGTAGAAATAAATTCCAAAACTCCCGTTATCTTCCCGTTTTATACAGAAATATATCTTTTTCTTTTCTGTATCAGACTATTGATTTTCGCCGCAAATAAACTTCATTCGAGTATTAATTTTTTCAATTCGGTAAAAAGTTAGAGCTGATAAAATATCAATAAAACCGTATTTTAAACGGTTACAACTTGTTAAGGAATTGAGAAAACCAATAAGTCAATATGAACCTTTTTACTCGGAATGACATTTATTTTTTAGAAGAAAATCTGTAAAAAGCTTTATGTGGATTTTATTTTGTTACTTAAATTTATTTACTTTTTATTGTTGTAATGGGTATTGATTATGTTATTTTTTCGTTTTCGCATTGTTTGATATGCATTTTATATTTTATTTTTCTTTGTTTGTTAACATTTCAAACGGCTGTAACATCTTAAGGAATAGAAAAACATATAAGACCATATAAAACATTATACTCAGCATTACATTTGATTTCTAAAAATTAATTCTGCTGAAAAAAGTGGACTATTAATATATTTATATTTTTCTAATTAATGTTATTTTGTGACTGGTATTTAATAATCGTTTTAATTTTGAGTAAAAGTTACGTCAACGTTTTTGGTGCTACGCGAATTTTTCGTATAAGCAAAAGTGCTCCCTGACTTCGAAAAGGTTAAGAACCACTGATCTATTAGGATGACTATAATACAAACCATATTTTTAATACAGTCAAATACCCTATTATATGTACTTGGATGATCTGGAATTTCCAGGAGAAAGAAAAAATAACAGTTTCTAAAGAGCACCTACACAGAGAGAAAAGATTTCTTGTTTCAAAGAAATGTATTTGTTTGAATTTATTCTTTTGGGTCAAAACATATTTCTTTGACGCCAACAATATTTACTTCATTGAATACTCTAGTTTATTTGCTTGCAGAGATTAATTTATTTGAAATATTTATTTAAGTGGAATAAATATATAGGGATACAAACAAAAATTAGTTTCCTTTAAAGTAATATTTTAGTTTTGATTTTAAAAAAACGTTTCTTTACACCAATGAAATATAATTTTGATTCTAACATATAAATTTGTATATAAGGAGAGATTTATTTCGCTTAAAGTAATATTTTGTCTTTGGCTTAAAAATAGGTTTACTTCCGCCAAAGAAATCATATTTTGATTAAAATAAATATATTTTTACACAAGAAGATATTTATTTCCTTCAAAGTAATATTTTTGTTTTGGCTTTAAACTAGGTTTCCTTCCAGCAAAGAAATCATATTTTGATTCAAATAAATATATTTTTAATGTCATCCAACTGTATTGTTAGATGGCGCTGTAAACTCTCTCCTCGCACTTCGTACATATCGAGAGTATAAAGCCGCGTGATCGACAGTATAGAACTTATAGAGTACAGTGCCTGCAGGTTCAAGTTGCGATTACAAATCAGAGTACACTTTACTAACTTAACCTTAACTATATGTTGGGTGGGGAAGACCAAGCACTGGTCGAGGATGTGCGACATCCCAAAAAGGAGGTGACACATGGCGAGTCTTCCGAAAAATTCTTGTCTATTAATTCCTTCCACAAATTAATAATTTTAATTAATTAATTTTAACTCGACCAACAATTTTGTTAATTTAAAAAAATGTAATTCTTTCACTCAACACAATCATAATTATTTGAAGTAAATAAATCTCATTTCTTATAATACACAAATTGCAAACTTTTTAACTGGAAACATAAGTTGTTTGACGCAAATCAATGTTCTTTCTACCAAACAAATATTTCAAATAAATGCGTTTTTACCCGCAAATAAATATTTCTTTGCCTCTATTGAAACAACAAATTTCTTTGAGTCAATGCATATTTATTTGAATCAAACAAAAATTTCTCTCTGTGTAGTAATCCTCTGATATTCGTAGGCGTTTAAGAAACGAGCGTACCTCATCAACAAGAAGCACTGATTAATAGGTACATTCGATCAGAAGGCGGCGGGTTCTTTGCACTCCCGATTTACATACGGCCGTACGATGGTAAATCACTGTAATAACCTCACGGTTACATAAAAAGGCAAAAGGAAACACAGATAAATTCGACATTTTGATTGCGCCAACACGATCGTAAATTTCGGTACGAAGCAAAGCTAAAAGAGGAAGATATGAAACGAAAAGGAAGCCGTAATCGTGTTCCTTAACTAAGAGATAGAGCTTTCCATATTAACGTTGAATAGGATTAAGTTTGTACGTGGTTTATTACCGTAGGGTCAATAGAAATTTTACGTTCGTTTCCATAATGTATTTTTGGTCGTTATAAACTGTGGTAGAGTTCTTTAGGATGTTTAAAATCAAGATATATCCATATGTTCGATGATTAATCCTTTTTTTCTTTTTTCGGCGTTTGTGAACACGTGTGGGATCAGCTTGACTGACGTGGTCGCAAGCGCTAAATCCACCAGTAACCATACAGGAACTGACACAAGACCTGATTGACGAATGGGAAAGCATACCCAAGAATCTCTTCGCAGACTAGTGCGATGTATGCCACATAGGTGTGAATAGATGTGATTCGTGATTCGATACTATGACAGTCATTTCCATTTTGTTTTGCGTTTTTAGTTTACCATTGACTAATTTTTTTAAATTACAGTTTTCGAAAAAAGTGTGCCCTAATTTTTTTAGCAGTGTGTCATGCTACATTTCGCTTCAAAGTCTTCTTGACTCTTCGTACGAATGGTAATTACACATCTATTACACATGGGTATGTGTTGTGAGCGTCATCGCATATGTAGTGTAGGTGCATACCGTGCCGAATACAAAGGGATACGATATTTATGCGTCACTTAAGCTGCCTATGTTTCGCGATAAATTCGATGTACGTACAACCCTGTTTTGCATTTGTGATTACATCTGCATTTCTATCCAATTGAAAACGTCCAGCGGCGTACTTTATACTTCTCACACTGCCTCGCGCCTTTTTCGTTCCGTTTCAAGAACACGTAAATTTTTTACTAACGAGGTCGGGTCGCAGCGAAATTTCAGAATTTTTTACGTATTTGGTCAACTTCCTCATATAAAATGGAAATTGTTGATACTACACACACATAGAAAAATAAATACTTCACTCAAAGCAATGTGCAAGTTGCGAATAAATTTTCTTAAAGTGAAGGTATTATGCTTGATTATCTGAAATTTATTTTCTTGAAATTAGATTAGGTATTTCGCTCAAAACTCTGTATATAAAATTATTGGCTTGAATCGCTTCGATATCGAAGCGATATCGAAGGGATATCGATGAGATTTATTTATAATTTAATTATGATTTATTGTGATTTAATATTATTTATTATGATTTATGATTTATTTATTATTTATTTATTTAATAGTGGAAAATACGAGTACAAAAGCAACATTTGTCTCTTAACAGGAACCGACAAAAATGGTTTTTCCCCAATGTATCTGATCTATAAACGTGTATAATAGTAATTTGTATCCCAACTACTTTGCTCGTAATCGCACATGAAGCGAAATAATAACATTCAACCACCGATAAACAACGTAAAATCTAAGTTTCAAAATTCCTCCTGAACAAACTAAAATAGATAGAGGGCTGTACTTTTTAGAATTAATTACCCAATGTATCTGATCTATAAACGTGTATAATAATAATTTGTATCCCAACTACTTTGCTCGTAATCGCACATGAAGCGAAATAATAACATTCAACCACCGATAAACAACGTAAAATCTAAGTTTCAAAAATCCTCCTGAACAAACTAAAATAGATAGAGGGCTGTACTTTTTAGAATTAATTACCCAATGTATCTGATCTATAAACGTGTATAATAGTAATTTGTATCCCAACTACTTTGCTCGTAATCGCACATGAAGCGAAATAATAACATTCAACCACCGATAAACAACGTAAAATCTAAGTTTCAAAAATCCTCCTGAACAAACTAAAATAGATAGAGGGCTGTACTTTTTAGAATTAATTACCCAATGTATCTGATCCATAAACGTGTATAATAATAATTTGTATCCCAACTACTTTGCTCGGAATCGCACATGAAGCGAAATAATAACATGCAACCACCGATAAACAACGTAAAATCTAAGTTTCAAAAATCCTCCTGAACAAACTAAAATAGATAGAGGGCTGTACTTTTTAGAGTTAATTACCCAATGTATCTGATCTATAAACGTATATAATAATAATTTGTATCCCAACTACTTTGCTCGTAATCGCACATGAAGCGAAATAATAACATGCAACCACCCATAAACAACGTAAAATCTAAGTTTCAAAAATCCTCCTGAACAAACTAAAATAGATAGAGGGCTGTACTTTTTAGAGTTAATTACCCAATGTATCTGATCCATAAACGTGTATAATAATAATTTGTATCCCAACTACTTTGCTCGTAATCGCACATGAAGCGAAATAATAACATTCAACCACCGATAAACAACGTAAAATCTAAGTTTCAAAAATCCTCCTGAACAAACTAAAATAGATAGAGGGCTGTAGTTTTTAGAATTAATTACCCAATGTATCTGATCCATAAACGAGTATAATAATAATTCGTATCCCAACTACTTTGCTCGTAATCGCACATGACTCCTGTCTGAAGTTAAAACGACCACCCGGTATACATAATGCACAGACAAACGAACAGTCAACTGCTATGCATGACTTTCAAAGTTAAAGTTTGCCCATATTTATAGTCATACAACACCCTGTAAAATTTGTAAAGAGCCAGGAAATGCACGCCTCTATATCTGCAAACAGATCGATGACAGTCGACAGTTGGCTATCCACAATAATGCCGCGTCTTACCGGACAGAAGAAAAACTTTAGAACGCTGATTTATCAGCACTGTAGCTCGCTCGCGGCGACATTGTGTGATTGCGGTTACTTGAAGTGTTATTAATGGCCATAGAGGGAGCTAGTATCGCAGAAGTGAGTCCACCGCGGTTGTTAGGTGCCTGTTATTAGCAGTAATGTGGAAACCGACTGCGCAGGATAAGGCTCGTCCTGCCATTATGTACGCACGGAGAATTTTGCGGAATCGTAATTATGATATATACCTGTGTACGTGTGTGTGTATGTGTGCGCGCGCGCGTCCCCGCGTGTGTCTGCGCGGCATAATAAATGGTCGTGCAAGATAAAAGCAAGGATAACGTAAGCGCATGCACAGGACACCATAAATTACGAGCTCAATATAATGAGAAGAGCAAAATACTTGCAGTAGTGTGAATGCACTTAATATCAATATTAGAGGTATAAACAAAATAAATGTCATCTCTGTCTCACAGAACAAATTAGTGCCGAATCTACCCCGGGGCCCCTATAAAATAAAGGCTTCCACAAACTTACGAAACCAAAAAAAATCCAACTAATATATAATTAAAAAATTAATAAATTAAGATCAACAAAACACTGAATAATTGTGACCTGGTCTACGAAAAAGGGGTTTATGTGTCAAGAGGTCGATTTTGAGGTTTTGGATGATTCGAATAGAGAAAAGTAGTGAAATAAATTAGAGAAATTAAATTTCTTATAAAATACAAACCAAATGATAATTTACAAAATAATAAATAATCTATTCTTATAGGAAATAATATTTATATTAAATTCAACAATCAATTTTTCGTCTTCTTGGTGTTTATAGCATCTACTTTTTCACTCCGCTTCTTTTTATGATTTGTTTGGGGGCGGCAAAGAGTTGTAGAAGAAGCGGTTTAGAACCTATTTAACTAAATTTATTCATATACAAAGTATTACGGTTATCAAGATATCGCACAATTTTATAAGTATGTTTTGCCATTTTTGCAAACGTACTACTTAATTAAGTACACTCATCTCTAAAATACCTCTCTGCGTTATATTCTATGAAAAAAATTATTTTTCAACGCCACGTACGATATTTATTACCTAAAATTGCCGTTGGAAACGTTGAACAATTAGTTTTTTGCGAATAACTTTTAAAATATTGAGAATTGTGATGGGGTTGAATTTAGAAACAATATTTATTTTCTAATTCTGCGTCGTTTCACCTAAAAAAATGTATAGGTTCCAATTTAAAATAAGAGCAATAACACGCTTTGAAGTTTGACAAGTTTGACACTAGATTTTCGTCAACCTGTATAATTTGGATGAATGGCACTTGGTTAACGAGACTACTAGCTCTAACTTAATAAGCACGTCGCAAAATTTTATTAATAGAGGTGCATTTGTGGTTTTTATTGATTTTTAAAGCCAACGAGAAAAATCAATTTTTATTGGTTTTTATTTTTTTGCGCTGCAGTCACTCAACCGATTTCAATAAAATTTTGGTGGTATGTAGGCAACCATAAAAGGCTTCCAAATGTGTAAGAAAATGTATAGCATGCAAAATGTATAGCTGGACAAAGAACTTGTTATTTTATGGCCGTGAATGAGCTTCTACACTCAGTTTTGTTAGAATATTTGAATGCTCGACAAAAAAATACTTTTGTTTCCATTTTCAAGAAATTGTTTTCGCGTTTGTACCAGATGTCTTAATACGATTCATTTTTTACGAGAAAATAATATCTTGGTACATTGGTATGTCTTGCAAAATATAACAACACCATCTCTCAATAGCATACAACCAATATCGACCAATTATCAAACCAAATATTGACCCTCCTGTCGCAAAGTTTTCGTTTCGGAATATGTATTTGGTAACCTTTTTTTTGTATTTTCTCCTTTTGTGACACAATTCAAACATTTATTTAACAGGTGTAATCGTTTCCTAAACGCGTTGTTTACAGAGTGTCCTCTCTTGTTGTTGCAGGTGCTTGGTTTGACCTCCGTTTTTAACCTAGTTCAATCACAGGAACACCTAAACGAAACCCTTCTGTTGTCCAGAGCGGAACGCAGCACAGCACACCTCTGGTACGTATCTATCTTTTGTTGTTTCTCTCTCTCTCTCTCTCTCTTTACAAAACACTTCAGGACAGTGTCCAAAATAAATAATTATTGTAATAACATTTTTGATGTCGTAAGATAATAACTTCTTTTTCTTGTAATCTATGTCGCACATGGAGAGTAACATATATTTGTTTTACGGTGTTTAGTTTGCGCTGCATTATAAAGCGGTAAGTATATAGTTTGAGAGTGATGGCACGTTTGATTTTGCACATGCGTTTTAACAATAGTTGCTTTGCGTTTGTAGAAGAATGACGATTGGAATTGCTATTGTATAAATGCATTAATTACATTGACTGTATAAAATTTAAGAGTAGTGCCTAAAATGCATTTGGAAGAGTTGTAAAATTTGAAGTAAAACTTCTGACTATTTCGTTAATAGTTCACGAGAATCTTTTAAAACCAAATAAGTTTTACACAATTTAAAAGAATTATACAGACATATAGTATAATAATTATATTATTATAATCGTTTTTCTTTATATTCCACATCAGTTTTGTCTGATTTTTTTACAACTCCTAACACAACTTTTCTGCCCAATAAATCTAAAAATGAACTTCACTAATACAAAAATGGTACAATAATAATATGTCCCACAAGTTTGTATATTTGCTCCATAATGAGGTGGAAACGAGATATAAGAAAACACTTTTTTAGCAGGATATTTATTCCAAGAGGTAAATAATTTTATTACATAATCATTGTTCATCTTGCATTTGCCCTACAAAAGATCGAGTTGAAGCATCTCATGATTGCTGCTATTGCCGCGGCGCTCTTCGGTCTTTGGGGCGACCGGGGGAAGGGATCGACAGTGACGCTGCAAGTAGTGGCGGATCGCACGTGCATTAGTTATTAGGAGAACAGTGTTTACGGACACAATACATATAACGACACGGCGATTCTGCCTCGCCAAAGAAATTTGGATATCCGGCGACAGATTACCGAATTAAAAAATAATAGCAAAATGAGTCAATAAGGTAACAGAACCACGAACAGGCATTTGGAAGTCCCATGGAAATTCTTGGCAATTTAAATCGGGTTTAGGGATTATCATTTAAAAGTAATGAACGATCTGCAAAATAATCTATGTGTCTACAAATTTACGATGCTTAATTTGTAAAAGTTTTATACGCTTAGAGCTGACGTTTGTAATATATGTAATATATCAAGAGTTGTATTTATTTTATATTGTTTGTGCATGAATTTAAATATTATTAATAAACAAACTGTTGAAACTGTTATAATAGTTTGAATATTTATATAACAAAATCGGGCATACTTTTAAAATATTTTTTGGGTTTATCAAGCAAACTTAATTTAGTATTCACCACTAATCGGAAAATCTGCTAACTCCGTATTATTAGATCTATCCGCTTCCATCAAAATCTTGTTTACAACCTTATTGTATAAAACTGAAGAAAACATAAACGTCGATCGATAGAAAAGCTTTCTCTCGTACCGGGTCACATATTATAATCAAAATTATGCAAAAATTAAGAATTTAATTGCTAGTTAAAATTACTACCTTGACAAGTTATCGTTCTTTTTGTGTATTGATAATAAGCTGCCCCGGTTCTCTCAGCTGTGTCGGTTCTCTCCGACATGACAGCACCGCTAACGCCTCCCTTCCCCGCAGCACCCCAAAGACCGTAGACCGTCGGAAATCACGCGGAGTTTCAGCACGATCTTTTGTAATTTTTTCGTCCCTAGTTCTGCGAGAAAATCGACGTCAGAAGAAGGGACACTTTCACTCTTTTCGTAACAATAGACGTGGTATAAAAACAACTAAACTAGAAAAATCATTAATAAACTCTTCTTGTTTTTCGTGGAAAACATCACCACTAGACCAGTAGACCTATTGCCGTAGTAGTTAGTCAACACTCCACCAACACCTTCCTCTAACCTCCCTTCATTTGTTTTAGGGACGAGCTATACTACAGCAACGACGTGCCGATCACCGGCGCCGGGAAATACCTCAAGCCTAGAGAGAACCAGATCCTGCTGAGGCACGAGATTCGGAACAGGACTGCAGTTGAATGCTGCCCATCCGTCCTCGAAATGGTGGAACCAAACGCCGGCAAGAACCAAGACGACCAGTTCCTCGAGCTATACCGCGATGGTGACAACAGACAACGTTTCTACGAGCTTTCTTGTCATAAGGACGTCCTCGGGAAGCCTTGTCGCTTCATGGACAAAAAACTCCACGAGAACTCCCGATGCGTCCAGAAGTATAGCTATACATACGCTCTGGTGAAAGACCCTGGGAGAAAACAAGGACGCAACGCTTTTCCGTCGTTTCCGGCGAGTGATCAACCTGGTGCTACCAAATGGACGCTGGACTATATCAGAGTGCGGAGCGGGTGTAGTTGTGTCGTAGTGCCCAATAGAAAACTTAGGAAACACAAAAGTAGACACGATGGCGAACACTGAGACGGTTTATTTATTATTTTTACCGGAACTGATGATGTAAGTTCTCACGTTACCAACTTTTAAGCTATACAACGCATGTTTAACAGACTGAAAAATAATCTCTATAAGGCGCTCTCTCTATAGTCTATATATCTAGTAGGGTTGTAACGGAAGTTAGCTTTGCGGAAGCGGATGCGGATGCGAAAGCCAAATTGAGACACAAAATTGAGCATCGTGTTAATTTTTAAAAAGCAACCAAAAATGTTGTGTATCAAGCGCAGTGAACTGTATATACTACGTAATAATTTAATTGGAAGAAGTTAATCAACCCTTAACTCTTGCAGAGACTCAAATCCATGAGATAATAATCGCAGATTTAATAAAATTTATATTTTATTCATATATTCCGCCTAATTAAAATTTACAGACTAGCTACTACTATCGGGAGCATAAAAAACGGGGACACTCTAATTTGCACTGATTAAATTGGGTTTCGTAATGCCATGTCAGTACGCTTGTCATGTCACGTTAATGTATCTTGAATTTTGACGTAATAAATAAAAATTTCGCAATTGAATGAATTTGAGAAGGCAAATTAAAACGCGACTACATGATAAAATCAGCATTCGAGAAATTGTCGTTGAATTAAGTGTCGGCAAGAATACCGCGAAGAATAAAATTGATGGAACCGGAACAAAATTGTAGGTTGACAAATACTGTCGGAGTTTAGACATCATAGGTTAACAAATACTGTCAAAGTAAATGTTACACAACTAAAATTGTTGAGAATATAAGTGCCCAATTTCACTTTGCTGTCCCCGTTTTTTATGCTCGCGATGGTACTCTCAATTTATATATTAGTAGTTATTGGTTAATTTGAAACATTTGCAGTCCAATAACTAAATGCTCTTTGTATTATTGAATGAAGGAAACGCATTCTGACATTAAAACTAGTCCACATGATGCTGATTATATTTATTCGATAATATTAATACCAACAAATAATTTTTCACATTTTGAAATATAATTCATACGAAATATGTATACATACATGTATACTTCCTACATGGCAACCTCATTGTTGTTGTACTGGTATTGATAGGTCTGTTAATTGTAAAGATAATTGTAAAGTAAAACATTTAAAAAAATCGAGAAAAAGACAGTTGAAACTTAGTGTTATATCGATAACTTTTTTTTTGTTTGTGGTAAGCGAATAGGCGTTTTCAAAAGCTGCATATCCTGTCAGGTTATTGCGTTTTTTTTTTATGAAGCCGTTCGCACCCCACTTAAAGAATCGCTGTAAATGCGTCAAAAACATTTAGGAACAAATTTCTTGCAATTTCACGTAAAAATACAGAGATTTAGGTTTACTCTGAGACCATTTTGAGGTTTCTAAGACAATGGGTTCAGCTGGAATAAAATAAAAAAGCGTACCACTACTGCCTTCCGCTATCTACCTACGGTAGTCAGACAGTGACACATTGCCCACGATATCGCTCTGTCTCTTTTGATTGCGCCTGGAATACTTCTCGCCAGCCAATATAAAGCGCGGGTCCGTTCCAGTTATACGTAGTATATACAGTTCACTGTGATCTGTATGTTCTTTGTTTTGTGTAACTTCCGCAATAGATGCGTTCATAAAAGTGCGGATGCGGAAGCGGAAGTGGAGAAATATGCGAAAGTTCCGCGGTCGCGGAAGCGGAACTCCGTTACAACCCTAATAACTAGCTCCATGCGAGGCAAACATGAATCGAATAGAGTAGATCTGTAAATGTAAAAATGTTACATGTATATTGAACTGATGTGTATTATTATTTTTATTATTATTATTATTATTATCGTACTCTAAACTTCACGCAACGGAAAAATCTTGGATGTTAAAAACACAAGATAAATTGTGTACGTATTACTTTTAATATTTTAATTTAAAAGTTGCTATTTCGTATTACTTTTTTGTTTTTGCAAATTGCGATTTAAAATCATGTAAACAAGGCAAACTTTTCCGGAAATGTTATACTTCATAAAAGCTTCTGAATAACCTAAAAAACAAAAACGCGAAAATTAGAATTTCGTATTTAATGCTTTTAAAATGAAAGTACTTTGGTTTATAACAATCCAGAAGTTTTGTAAAGAATAAAATTTCACGAAAAATTAATAAATTTTTTTTTCACGTTAGTGTCCAACTTGTGACGTGGTAGATTTCTTTAAGTAGACTAAAATAAACGCTGCACCATAACCAGTAAGGTTATGAAGTAAAACCCATGAGACAAAATCTGTGGAATAACCAGGTTTAAGCCTTTATTCAAATTTACCTACGTAAATAATTCAATTACGTCGCTTTTTTTAAAACTAACCCGAAAATTTAAAAGAAAATGAGCATTTGAGCGGTTGATACTTACACTATTTATTTTTCTGGTTAAAATAGAAAGACCCTAGAATTTTCCTTGTGTGTATATGTGTCGTTTATAATTGTTATTTATTTGAATATGTGGTTACCTAAGTACGGACTGATTATCTTTTTTTTTATTCGACGCAGCAGAGATGATAAAACGCGACATAGAAAGTTCGATGGTAGATCAAGATTGCTCAGGGATGTTTAGACATAGAAACAGTAGGCAACCAACCATTTTGTTTTTTTAAACCCTCTACACTTTTCTTTAGACAAAAATTGATACATCTCGCCATCGACTTGGGTTTTCTTTACCAGACTGTATTTATTTATTTTTTTAAGTCAAAATGTTATAATACGCCCTTCTCCTATATAATTCTTCTATCTTTTAACGAAATTTATGTACTCTCTTAATGTACCCCTACTACTAATAATGTACGTCTTAAAAAACAGCGGAAATGCACTGTAAATCAAAGAAATTGTAAATATTCACCGAATAATTGAATAAATATATAAAGAAGATATGTAAATAAATACAAAAGGATGTCCTTGTTTTATTTTTCCATGTGTATATTATTAATTGTTTTTTTTAAGTGTTAGCAATCAAATCAAAACACTTCCAAAAAATATTGATATTCCAAGTATTATTTTCGTAGTAATAGTTTTTAGTTACTCATCAAAACACTCGTCAATTCCGTCAATAACTTTAATTGGAATATTGTTGACTCAGAACTTCAGAAAGAAGATACTAAATCGTTATGTGTAAAAAGATTTCACGACCTTAACATAACAATAATAATAACAGCGTAATCTCCAATTATATTGTTAACAAATACCTAATCAGCTGCATGATAACCTTGTAGCCTTTTCCGGGCCAGAATGCATTTATACACACCAGTGTCAGTTTATCAAAGAGCTCTATGAGATATTCTTGTCCAGTTGTTAAGTAACACTCGAGAACAGTAGACTCTGATTACATCATCAAAATGGTAAGTACAAACCACAAGATACTTTTAGTAATTCTTTGTTTGTGAAAGTACATTATATTTAAGTTACACTTAAACATGGAAATTAATAACGCAAAACAAAATCGAAATGACCGTCATAGTATCGATAACTGTCGGGTTTTCTGTGGATTGGTGAGGTTTAATACAGTGTATGCCCTCCACGAGCACGAATCACGGGCTTGTGTCAGTTCCTGCATGGTTAGTGATGGATTAGGGCGCTTGCGAACACCTCGGTCAAGCTGATCCCACACGTGTTCAGTAGGATTCAGGTCAGGACTTAACGCCGGCCATTCCGTGACCTGAGTTCCACACTGTGACAGTCATTTTTGTTTTGGATTGCGTTATTATTATTGATACTTGTCTATATCTTTGTTGCTTGTTAAATCAGACGAATGATATTTGCACGTTCTTGAGGCACTTTTTCGATTAGAATTCAGTGGAATTCACAGATTTTAAATATCTCTAATAGTTTTGTAGACATAACATAAAGTTGTGTTTTTTTAAATAGAAACCATAGCTGGCTATGACTGAAACAAATAGAGAATTTTTTCCCCTTTTCAACGATATATAACATGCCCGTCCAAAATATTCCAAAAGTAATGTTTTATTGAATAACCTGCAATTAGTATATATCAGAGAAATTATAACTATTGTCTTCGAGATTTCTCCGAGTAGGCGTATGTCACTAGTGGTTTGCCACTACCAATACTTAAGTATTGAATTTGCATTCTTTTGAATATTTATTTCAATTAAATGTTACGAAATGCCGTATGAATCATATGAAAAATGCGCAATGATCGAATGCTTTATTCAAAGTAATAACAATGCTGAAATTGCATTCGAAACATACTTCAATCGTTATCCAGAAAGAACACGACCTCACAAATCTATTTTTGAGAGATTAAAAGAAAATCTCATCAATCACGGGTCATTTAGTATGCCAAGACCCAAACATAATCACATTGAAAGTGCTGAAGAAGCTGCCACCAACACAGTTGCAGCCGAAGTTGCAAATCCCTCAAGTTCAAGTCGTGAAATAGAAAGTGAATCTGAGGTATCAAGACGTCGAGCTTTGAGAATCCTCAAGAAGCATACATTTAGGCCATATGCTTTAAGAAAACGACATCATTTGCTACCAACAGGCCCTCAGCAACGAATGGAGTTTTGCCAGTGGTACCTTGAAAATCTTCAGCAGAATCCATTATTTAAAAAAATAGTTATTTGTACTGATGAAGCCTACATCAGCAGTGCCGGAATTTTTAATAGGCACAATGAGCACTATTGGTCTGATGTCAATCCTCACCGTACCGTCAACGTGCAAAACCAAGGACGTTTTGGTTTTAGTGTTTGGTGTGCCGTGCTTGCCGAGCGTATTTTAGCATACCTTATTTACGAGGAACATCTTAATGACGACCGTTACTACGATATTGTAAACCATCATATAGAGAATGAATTTTTGGACAATTTGCTACTAATGGAGAGGGGAACTATATACTTCCAGCACGACGGTGCACCACCTCACAAAATAAGAAGGGCAAGGGAATTATTGAATATAAATTTTTAAAACCGTTGGATTGTAAACAACGGACCAGTGAGGTGGCCACCACGATCACCAGATCTTACACCTTTAGATTTTTTTCTTTGGCGGCACATTAAAAACAAATTATATAAAAGATCACATAACGACATTCAGGACCTAAGGCAGCATTTTGAAGAATGTACCAATGCCGTTCCAAATAATTTTATAAGCAACGCTCTTCGAAGTATTGCGACGAGATATAATTTATGCATCAATAAAAATGGACATCACTTTGAAAAATGGTTAAAATAGTTTGTAGTAGGTAATCTTATTTTTTATTTTTTTATTCAGTTAATTATCCAATTATTTCACTTCGAATAAAACAATATATCCTGCAATGTTTAACCTTTCAGTTATACCCTCGACATGCCGATATAAAGTGAAGATTGACGACTGGAAATTGTAGGATCACGGCTACATACTTTCGTGACAGTTTCTTCAGCATACCACTTCCATATCACAATGTTCGGCTTTTGGCATATTAATAAAACCCGTAATTGATGAGACGTTCTTTTAATCCCAAAAACAAGTTTGTGCGGTCGTGCACTACCTGGATAACGATTGAATTATGTTTCGGATGTTATATCACAATTATTGTTATTACTTTGAATAAAGCATTCGATTATTGCGCATTTTTCATAGTATTGAAACGGCATTCCGTAATTTTCAATTAAAATAAAAGAATGAAATTTTACTAATTTCACTGATTAGTAGAGTCAAACTACTAGTGACATACGCCTACTCAAAGGAATCTCGAAGACAATAATCATAATGCCTCTGATATATACTAATTTATATATCATTGAAAAGAGATCTCCTATAGTAATATCGAATTTGGCCCATACATAACTCTATATGTTATGACTTAGAGACGAACCAAAATACCACGCGACTAGAAAACAAAACACGACACCCACGCTTTGTTTTGGGCTCTAAAAATAGACAAATGTGAAGGTTTAAGAGCACAATATATCTCACTCTATTGCACGCAAAAATAAATATTTGCAACCAGCATCAGCTGTTTCAAAACAGTGTCTCCCAGCTACTCTACTAAGCCACACGTAAATATTCGTGAAGTTTTGAGTTTTAAAATCGTTCCCATCTTACAGGCATCTTCAACAGCGCTACTAGTCTTCATTTTGACGTTCACCATGCCAGGTCTCAACGCAGAATGCGATTTCTCGATGGGAAAGCAAATCGTCAACTGTGACAACGCTGTTACAACAATTTCGGACCTTTCGGACCTCATAGATTCAACAACAAGCGTGATTGTGTTGAGAAACATTGACAAGCTAACAATATCAGCGAGGAGCCACCAGAACAACAACTTTAGGCATCTCACATCATACAAGATCTCAAGAGTTGAAGACTTAGAGGTTGATGAAAATGGTTTTGTGGGTTTATCAGGATTGTTGAATTTAATTCTAAGTGATTCCTCTATGGGTAAATTGAATAAACGTGTCTTTAATGGATTATCGAAACTCCAACGCTTGGAGCTCACTAATTGTAATATCAAGGACATCCATGACCAGGCTTTTACTGGTTTGAAGTCATTAGAAAGTCTAGATCTTACCCAGAACGGTTTGAAAACAATTTCCAAAGAGGTATTTAAAGATTTAACGAACGTTGTCGCTTTGAGTTTGTATAGAAATAATATTGAGACACTTGAGGACGATTGCTTCAAGAGTATGAGGAACTTAAGAGACCTTGATCTCTCGTCCAACAAACTAAAGACCCTAAACACTGCCGTGGTTAACGCAATACCGAATTTGTCTTATCTATATTTGTCTTTCAATCATATAGATACTATAGTAGGTAATTTTGAATGTAAGAAGTTGAAGTTTTTATATTTGAAGCAGAATAGTTTAAAGGAAATTCCCAGGCGTATGTTCAGTGGTTCCAAGGCGTTAGCTGATATTGATTTAGCTTACAATCATATTACAGATATTGACGAAGAAGCGTTTAACAATTTACCGGCTTTGATGAATCTACATCTGAGGAATTGTACAGCTGATATAAGCAATCTAAAATTTGTGAATAAACCTTTAATTATTGTATGACATGTTGTGTAGATTGTATTCTATTGTAGACTGTAATTTGTAGTTTAGGTACTGATAAAAATAAATGTGTTATTTTGGATTTGATTTAAATAGTTATTATTTTAATGCTGAAATGATTTTTTCCTAAAGTGGTAAAATGAAGACTTTGATAACACACTGCATCATGAAAATTACTAATTTTGTGATAATTCTCAAAAACCCTTAAAGATAATAATTAATAAAAAATAATAATACAGTAAAATCATAATAAAAAAGAATAAAATTTTCTGATAAATCGATAATAAAAAAATTTCCCATATGATGCCGACTTTTGGCCGTCACTGTATATGCTCAAACGTTAAATTTCAATAAAAACTTATTTAATTAAACAAAACAATCATCATAATTTAAGAATTGATTCAAATAATACACCTACTTTAAAAATTAACGTTTAAACACACCAAAGTTTAAATTAAACAATTCTAAGCAATGAACTCCCTACATATTAGCTTTCAATGAACTACGGCGCGTAGGGTACGTTACGTTACTATTGTTCATTGATGTATATATAGTTCATTGTTCATTATATTCATTACGAATACTGACAGCGCCATCTATTGGTGAAGTGACGGTTTATAGTTTTTAACTGGGCGACACAACTAATTCGTTTACTTATTATTAGAGATAAGACTACACTTTTATGTTTTGTGTTCATATTATTAATAAATAAATTAATTATCGTATTATTTTTGGTAATAAAATCTAAACAAATGTTCCCAAGGACGTCATTCGTATAGGCAACTAACTTACCACCGGTGTTTACCAACTTTACAACACATCATTCCAATTGGGCTAAACGTGTTTTTCAATTTGTGTATGTAAATGAGGTGATTGTTTATTTTAAAGTAACTCCGACAGTAAGTGTTCCATTAAACTACAACTCCTCTCTTACTAGCACCGAGCACCTTAGCGAGACACCGCGCAAGATAATCAACACTTTGCACTTAACTGTCATCACGTCGATCTAACCTCAATCTCTTCTGATTATAGTTGCCCAGCCTCAAGAATCATCGTTAAATGACGATATATTACTCTGTGTAAGTCTAGAATTATAGAATGACAAAACTGTTATGAACTGTGCGTACTATGGAGGCCATTTCAACTGAGCAAATGGTGCTAGAAGTTCTGCACAGAGCTTCTAGTCAAAGTCCCGAAATATTGAAGCCTGCCGAAGCAAAACTGAGCGAATGGGAGACACAACCAGGCTTCTACACCGTACTATCAGTAAGTAGTCAATCGAAAAACTTCGTAAACCATCGGTAACCGTATTTCCGACATTACAGAACATAATTTCCAACCTAAACATAGCCGTAAATGTACGATGGATTGCCGTGCTGTATTTTAAGAATGGTGTGGATAAATACTGGAGGAAAAACGCCCCCAAGTATGTATTTAATCGTATTATATTAGATAGAGATAAGAGGGTACATAACCTTCTTTTTTTTAGTGCTATTTCGGAAGAGGAGAAGCAGAATTTGAGGCGATGCCTATTGACGAATTTTACGGAACCCATTCATCAGATTGCGACGCAAAAGGCTGTGCTTATCGCTAAAATTGCCAGAACGGATTGTCCGAAAGATTGGCCGGAATTGCTACCGACGTTAATGCAGGCCGTTGAAAGTACTGATACTCTTGTGCAGCATAGAGGGTTGTTAATTTTGCACAACGTTATCAAAGCTCTGTGTTCGAAGAGGCTCGCTGGTACGTACGTTTATTTGGTTAACCGTTTTGTTATCTTCGAATTGTGTGTTAATTGTTTTATGAGATTATTGTTTATTTTTGGTATGCTTTACGTGTTAAACTATCCATACCTTTTGATATTTTTTATTAAATACGGCTAAATAATTGAGTTAAATACATTTAGAGAATTCATTAAAATTATTTTTTAACATATCCAAATATTTCTGTTGGTTGACATTGCCATTGAAGAAATATGGCCAAATTATCATGTGATGTGTCATATTACACCACACGTATCCTTTTTTAAAATGTAGTCATTGTCTAGATGCCTTAAAAAAATACAATCGTTTGGAATAATAACAAAGCCGAATTTTAAACGGCAAAAGTTAAATGCGCATACTTGAACAAAATGAAAAGAACAAATAAGTTGCTACACAGAGACAAAATCTACAAAGTTACAGTAAATGAATGTAATAAACTCAGGGCTGTTACATTACGGTAATTAATTTTTTTTTGTAAATTATTTATTATTTTAATTATTAATTTCAAATATTAAATTACCATGTTAATAAAAAATTAAAATGGTTAAATTATGTTGACTTAAATTACCGAGTAATTAAAAATTCAAAATGGTAAATTACGCTGGTTTAAATTACCGGGTAATTAAAAATTCAAAATGTTAAATTAAACCGGCGTTAATACCGATCAGTGTTGGTTATGAATGCTACTTATGTTAATAAAAATCTGATGTGGCCAGGCACATGACTTTATCATACAATATATAAAATTAATAGTTTAGCTGCATGAGATTCTATCGAGATCGATCGTGTTTGCATTAAAATAAAACAAACTAGCCAGGATTCGACAGATCAAAAATCAAAAAATCAGCCATTAACACTAAATGCAGACACGATCTCGATCAAATAGAATTTGCTCCTACAGCTAAACTATTAATTTTACCAAAAAATTTCATAGACATAAATTATACAAAATTTCCTCTACTTTAATTTATTATTTAACTATTTTGACGTAATTACAGAAATGGCGGCTCATTTGCAAAATCCTTGAAAAATGCATAACAATATTGCTATCCGCAATCCGCACTTGAAATACACATTGACTTTGTAAACACCATGCAAACACCAAGCTGTTTCAATATTGTTTTACATAGCGTACGTGCACGCGTGTTTCTCCTCCTCATCACATTCTCCATGTATTTGCGTGTTGAATTGACGTTTCGCAACCGCTGACGTTCTGAATACTGTCGAAACTTTCAATATTTCCTGGCTACCTACTATTAATGTAGACACGATTTCGATCAAATAGAATTTGCTCTGAATGAACTTCGTCCAGATACCTTTAGTAGTTTCTCCGGAATCGTCGCCACAAAAGTCCGATTTTAACGGATCTGAGAGTTTGTAAAATGTTTATTTACAACAAGTCAATTCAAGACAGAAATGCAAATCTTTCGTAAATAGTTTAATGTTATTTTATTTGTTAATTCCGGTCATATGCAATTTACTAATTTCAAATTTTTCTTCTTCATTCGGTTTCTTTCTCTGCTTCTTTATTGTTAATACAGAACCGAAAAAAGAAACAGAAACATTAAATATCGTCAAGATAACACAAAAACTAACACTATTAATTATTAATATTATTTATTTTTTATACAATCCAGGCGATAGAAGAATATTTCAGGACTTTGCCTCCACTATTTACGTCTTCATTTTAAATCTATGGAACACCTCGACGGAGATATTCTTTCAAAACGTAGCGCAATGCGCTACGGTAGAACTGATAACCCTCAGTCTAGAAAAGGCCCTCCTATCTCTAAGGATACTCCGGAAACTCTCCTTGCACGGTTTCTACCAACCGGTACGCAGCGAGGACTGCATGGGCTTCGTAAAAATCGTTTTCGACCGTCTAAAAACATCGCTAGCCTGCCGACGACAAATCACCGAAAAGCAGAACCAATATCTTCTGGAACTGACCGAAAAATTCATCATCCACCTTACGAAAGTCCTATTATCGATGCTTGACATGCACCCGTTCTCTTTCGTGAATTTTATACAACCCTCGCTGGAATTGGCCGTCTATTACGTGTTCACGGAGGCCGGCGTTGAGTTTCTCTTTGAGAGATTTGTGATACAGTGTTTTAATCTGATGAAGGGGATTCTGCTGTGCCCGGAGTACAAGCCCGCCAAAGTTATAGAACTGACGAAAGACCCGGAGACTGTCAACGCGCACCAGATCAAGATGGGGTTTTTCCAAGCGACGACGCTCACGGAGATATGTCGGAAATTGGTCACGCACTATTTTCTGCTGACGCAAGACGAGCTGAATATGTGGGACAACGATCCGGAGATGTTCGTGCACGACGAAGTGGGGGAAAGTTGGAAATATAGTCTTAGGGTGAGTACTTTGTTTTAACAAAAAAAAATTAATTTTCTCGATTTTTGTCTTGTAAAGATGACACGTGAAGTAAATTTTTTTGAGATATTTCGATTCTACTCGATTCTACTCTGAGTTGCAAAAGTATTGAGCCCTGTGTTTGAAGGCTAGTAACTTTGAAATAAAGTGTTATACTCCTGAATCATTTCTACATAACAGGAGTAAACAAAAAACAATTTTAGAGGTTTTAAAATACTTCTCGACTTTCCGATATTTTTCTCCTGAACCACTACTAAAAAAATTTAAATTTTTGTCCAAATTACAGTTAGAATCTCGTCTATAGATTGGTGCTTTTATTTTCTTGATTTCTTATGTAATAAAGTCTGTAAGCGAGCTTTTTATGGACGCGGATATCTCAGGAACGAACGATAGCAGGACAACGCAGTTAGCACATACACAATCCTTATTTATTGTAATACTCATCAATAGATGTATAATAACATAAATGTTATTTGGAAATTTTAAATATGGAATATATTTGTTTTATTTTCGCATACTTACATTCTGTTTTATGGTTTTTTTACTATTTCACATTATTTCTGCTAAAAATCAGTACTTGATGTTTTAATTGCGACAAGTATTTATCCTAAACTTTGAACGAATTGTGCAGTTTCAGAAAAACACAATTATGCCATATCTCTTTTGAGACAGTGCTTTGTTACATAAGTTTTCCATATCTTTAATTTCAAATGTATTATAGCTTTTTGTAACTTTATTTATCGAATTTTTATGTCGCGTTATAAAATTATTGTACATCTGAAATGTGTTTCTATTTTCACAGTCTCATTAAACAAAATTTTGCGATTGTTTTTGTACCTGTCTCGTATCATGCTAATACTCATTGCCGAGATACCCGCTTCCATGAAAGTCTTGTTTATAGCCTTTATTGCAAAGAAAAGTAGTAAAATACAAACGCCAATCTGTAGACAAGATCTTGAATTATACACTGTGTAAATTTGATTTTTTTTGGGCAAGCAATTTAGCAGAAAAGTATTTGGAATCAGTTTGTTTATAACTTTTCCAAAAATTGTTGTATAAGAGACCAAGATTTTGATCATTGAGTTTCATGTCTTTCTTACGATACGAATGTATATTCTTATCATATTTTGCAGCCCAGTATGGAAACAATTTTTGTCACATTATTCCACGAGTTCCGGGAAACGCTAGCTCCCGTTTTACTGGAACTAATCCGCGAGACGAACGTCATGGTGTCCCCCGAGGATATGGCCGGAATCCTCAAAAAAGACGCTGTCTACAATGCCGTCAGTTTAGCTGCATACGACATGTACGACGAGGTAAGTATTTTTTAAAAGAATTACTTTATTCTGTATATAAATTTAATACCGTCACAAAACTAATAGTATCCGACAATTCTAACAAAAAAAATCATTGAGACCCGTTAAAAAATAAATAGTTAAGATCCATTTTTTGGAAGATGTTAAAATTCCAGGTGGATTTCGACCAGTGGTTCATAAACACGCTCACCGAAGAACTGAAGGTGAAGCACAATAACTACAGGGTGATCAGAAGGCGTGTGTCTTCACTCATCGGTAACTGGACCGGGATAAAGTTGTCGCGTGACTTAAGGCCCGCCCTGTATAGTTGCGTGACTAACTTACTCGAACCCGAAGAGGACATGGCTGTCAGATTGACGGCTTCGACATCTTTACGACACGCTATTGACGATTTTGAGTTCAACTCGGAACAGTTTAGGCCATATTTAGACAGGTCCTTCAATCTGCTCTTTCAGTTGCTGAAGGAAGCCAAGGAATGTGAGACAAAGGTAATTTTTTTGCCATTTTTGCAATCGTGTAGCTCATAGACCAGGGTGTCTACTCTCGTCATCTTTTTGAAGCGAATGCGAGACTTTTCGAATGGAGTGGGGATATCACCGGTTGCCCGTATCTATGAGCAAGTTTGCTTGTTGCTAAGAACGTTTCAGAAAGATGACAAGATTAGACTCCCTGGTGAACTAAAAACCCTAAAAATTTAAATTACTACTAGATTTCTTCTTAGATAACACTGAGAAATAACAAATTGTTAGAAATTTTAACATTCCAACTCTTTTTCTCAAACATTTTAGTCCAAAACTTCCAAAAACAAATCTTTTTTTTAGATGCATGTTTTGAACGTTATGACGCTCATGGTCGAACGCGTCGGCCAGACTATCAGTCCACACACGGCGGCGCTGATGCACTATTTGCCGTTGCTCTGGTCCGAATCGGAAGACCACAACATGCTGAGGGTGGCCATCGTGGCAACCCTCGTGCAGCTCGTCAGGGCTCTGGGGCACGTCAGCGCCGAGCTGAACCCGTTCCTACTTCCCGTCATCCAGCTGGGTACGGACGTCAACCAGAGCGCCATCGTGTACCTGCTCGAAGACAGCCTCGAGCTCTGGTTGACGGTATTGGAAAATTCGCCGGTGATGACGAACGATTTCATGAGGCTATTCGATAACATGGGAAATTTGTTAGGTAAGTTACGGATTTTGTCTGAATATGGTGTATATCTCGAAAACGAAGCAAATTTGTATATGGATAAATTAGGGTTGTTAGTCTTAAAATGTTTAGATTGATCGGATTTAATGATAAAATCGTCGAAATGATGATTTTCTTGCGGAGACTTCAATAGTGGATCGGACGATGAACCCGCGAAAAAGATACCAGGAGCCAGCTAAAATTTTGCTAAACTTTGACGGTCCATAACTTTTTTAATCTTTACCGATTTTGATGATTTTTTGGCTGCATTGCAAACAAATTCATGTAAATTATACCACACCTTTCAATATTGAAAAAACTAATCAAAATCGAACAGAAATTGCAAAAGTTGAACGTCAAAGTTTTGCAAAACTTGCAAATTGCAAATTACTAATGCCTTTGTCCTATTTGTTGTAGATGGTATTGCTAGAAGTTTAGAAATTAGCCGGTCAGAAAAGAATAGGTTTTCCTGAAAATTTTCCACTGAAATTTGATAAGAAATTAACTGATTCTCAGTAAGTATTCCAGATCATGCCAAAACAGTTAACTTTCATGATTAATTCATATACAGTGGAAAATATTTATTAGGAGAACAAAACAAAACACACAATACTAATTTTAAGAGATACCAAAACAGAACTATTATAGTCACATGGTCAAAATCGACAAGCGAAGCTCTACTAGCAGTTCCTAAAGTATCGAGCTCTGTGTTTGAAGACTCGCAACACGGCAAATCCTAAGCAACAAAAATCTTATCAACAGAAATTTAGAAAAACACGATAGCCAATCTGTAGACAAGATTTTGACTTATTTTTTATGCAAATTTGATTTTTATTTTGGCAAGTGGTTTAGGAGGAAAACTGGAAAGATAAGTGTTAATTAAAAACTGCCAAAATCAAAAATGCATTTTTACATTTTTACTTTTGTCTTGCAATAAAACCTAAGAGCAGAAAAATGTATGAGTTACGAGCCTTCAAACTTAGGGCTCAATACTTTTGCAACCGATATGTATTATAAACATCACATATCTTGACCAATGACGTACTCCCACTGCTAGTTGACTTCGGCGTAATTAAATTTTGTATAGAGGTTATCCCACTTCTAATGTTAATGTTAATCTCCAAATGAAATTTTCAGAATACTCCTCTGAAAATCTACGGCTCTGCCTCATAATCTGCAACATGCACCTACTGCTAGATCCCGACACTGTACTGCGAACGCAAGCGCCCGCGATAGTACGAATTCTCGACAACATGATGAGCGACATGCGGAGCGAGGGGATCATTATGTTGACCAGGCTGGTCGACACTTTTATCAGGGCGAAGCCTGACATCGGTTGCGAAATGGTCAAACCGATCTTGGTCAGGATTTTCGAGTAGGTTATTTCTTATTTTCGCGAAAAAAAATTCTTTAAATGTATTTTTTTAGGGTTATATATAAATGTGACGAAGTGTATATTGTTATGACTCTAAATTTGTGTGTGATGTCACGCGTGTTGCTGTCCTCTCCGGCTATATTCCGGGAAACCATGCTCGTCCTGGCCGGCCGATACAACAAGAGTGAGCAGGAAGTTTTAGCGACAATCCTCGACTCGTGGATACAGAAGATGCGGCACGTATCCAACCACGAGCAGAGAAAGTTATTATGTAAGTAGATCTGGGGAAAAATCCGATAAATTTGAAAGTATAGTGAGGTTATGTTGTGATATACTCGTCAATTAACTCTAATATAACTGGAAGAGACGCGCGCACTACATAAGCTGACGAGAATTGAGGCAGGCGCAAGCAAAAGAGACAGAGCGATCACGTGGGCTATGTGTATAACAAATAAAAAAGTTAAATTCAAACGTCACACGGCCATTGAGAGATGAGATAGAAAGAGATGGCTAGCCCACAGCCCTGTGGGTTGCATACCAAATGAATTTGCCTCATTTATTCACCATGTCGCGACCTTTCCAGTTATACGTAGTATTTACAGTTCACTGATACAAAGTACATTAACGACTTTAAGAATTAAAACCTATTTTTTTTCTAATTCTTTTTCGATTAGCATTGGCGTTTAGCAATTTGTTGACGACGCAGAGCGGAGTTGTGCTGGAGAGGTTCAACGGCATAATGCTGAACATCTTGGAGACTCTGAACGACATCTCCAAGTTCGACGATAACGGAGTTCCGACGGACACTCTTTTCTTGTCGTCCAATCCCAGCGAAGACACTTCCGACGCGCAAGACCAGTACCAATTTCAATTTCAAGGATATTATCCCGATGACAGCGAGTACGAGACTGACCACGAACACAGGAAAAACCAACTGTTGAAAATCGACCCTATTCATACGGTCTGTTTGAAAGATTATGTACAATCTCAGGTAAAAAATAATTTTAATTTTATTTTTTCGAGTGTTATTTTATTTTTTTTTTGTAGATTTTGGAATTGCAAAATCAAGTTGGTTCCGCAAACTACCAGCAGCTAATACAGATGTTGGACGCTGATACAGTGCAACAATTGCGAAGTTACATCACATTATAATTTTAATAACTTAAAGAGAAACAATTGTAGATGTGCCTAATTAATTTTTATATTGTGACGTAACATTGCTGTTTTATCATGCTCTTTTTTGTTATAATAAATAATTATTTGAATATAGTCGTCTTTATTTATTATAGACTTGTTATGGGTTAATATTTGAGTTCGCAAATAATATGTTTCAATAAAAAAAAATAATTTTAAAGATAGTGGAGAAAGAACAACATAACTCATTTTATAAAACATTTATTATCAACAATATAAATACGATGTTTATAATACATAATACAATTCGTATAATCACAATTAAAAGAATAAGTAAATTAGTTAGTTTTAAAAACTATAAAAAAAGGCCTAACTGATCTAAAAAAAATCATCCGGTACATCTTCACCGGACAATCTCACGTTATACGGCAAAATATCTCGCAAACTATTCTGATCTAAGCTATCTTTTATCCATTCTACGATAACATGTCTAGCACCCGCGGGAGCTTTAACAGACTTAGGGCTATCCTCCGTATCGCGAACATGTAAAACATGCGTAGCCGATTTCCAATCATCGATAGTAACCACAGTTCCCCCGTGCCGGGCAAACGTCTTTATTGTGTCATCGAAAACAAGGAAACAATCCTCATCGCATAACAATCGAACATCTTTAAACAAATTACTGACTATCGTGTGAGTTATCGGGGACTTTTGATCGCTTGAAGTGCTAGGTTTATCTAATTCTTTCGGGCTAGAAAGTTTATCGATTATTCGTTTTTTTGGAGGTACCTCGGCGCTCGGTAATTTTCTTTTAGTTGGGGAGTTTTTCGATTCTTTTGTGTCGGTTGTTTTCCCTTTTGGGGAACCTTTTTTGTTATCTTTAACTAATAACGAGACATCCGTAGTTTTGGAAGTTTCGAATAACTTCTCTAATTCTTGTAAATTCGTGGCGTGGTCCCAATGCTTATCGTCACGAATCTTCGTGACTCTCGGGAATCTTATAGAGATCCCGTTTGCCGTGTGGACCTCGTGTTTTGTGAATTCCGCACCGGTTATTTCCCAGACGGGTTGGTTTTTGGGGTCTTTTGCTACCACGTCGGGAATCATGGTTTTCGTGCAGTGTAACCAGTCGGGGACTTGATTATTTAAATCGCGGATTTTCACCACGTCTAATTCGTTTTGGAGACGCTCCAAAGTTTTATCGTCGTGGCCCGTATGCACCTTAGTAACGGTGCAAAACCGGTCACGTTTTTTATCGTAACACCCCATTAAAAACACGGATAACATACCACCTTTTTTCCCCGTACCGTACCAAGCCCCAAGCACGATTAAATCAGCGCTATCGGCCATGGCGCCATCGTATAAATAATCTTTTTTTACTTTTAACCAATGCCGTTTTCCAGGTTCGTAAATACTTTTAATATCTTTTAAAACTAACCCCTCCAAACCTAGTTTTAACACTTTCATTATCATCGTTCGTAAATCGTGGCTTTGATGGATCTCCTCCATCTCGGAAAACACGATATGATTAGGAATCTCCGTCATATTATCCTTTAAGATTTGCTTACGATACTCAAGCGGTTTCCCGGTTAAATCCAACCCGTTGAAATAAATACAATCGAAAACAAACAGACAAACGTTAGCGTCTTTAAACTCACATTTTTTATGTTTCCCGAGGGTCCCGAAAGGTAACGGCTTCCCCGTTTGAACGTCAATCATCAAAATTTCGCTATCCAAAATCAAATCTATCCCGTTCGGAAAAGCTTTTGCGATATAATGCTTTAAATGCGCGACTTTATGTGGAAGGACCGGTTTCAAACTCCGCGAGAAATATTTAAACTCCCCGCCCTGTTTGTGGATTTGAACACGTTCCCCGTCGTATTTAATTTCCGAATACATCCCGTTGGGGCATTTCGACATTGCCTGGTCGACGGTTTTACAAGCCTCCGCTAACATCGGCAAAACCGGGGTTAATAACGAAATTTTCGCGATTTTTTCGTTTGAGGTATTACCTAAGCATCGGTCGATTACGCTGTCGATATCTCGCGAAGCTTGATAAGCCTGATAGGCGTCAGGGTGTACGCCTTCGAGAATATGCTTGGCCCCCGCGGTCATGCGTAAATCATGTTTAACCAACCGAATAAGTATTTTTAAATCGTTAGCCGTACATTTAGACAAAATTCGTTGGAAATGTTGGATTTGGTCGTCTTCTTTGGTTAACGTTGCTAATTCTTGTAGGAAATTATCGACGTCTTTCAACGTTAAAACACTTTTTGAGGCTTCGGTACAAATCGTACTTTCTTTCAGGAAATATACGATAGTTTCCGAAACGTCACCTTGCTCGAGATGTTCCATCATATCTACTTGATTCGTACCGAAAATCTTGCTAAATATCTTTATTAATTGCTTACTCTTTAGGTTATAAACCCGTTTGACAACCCCTGGTAACAACAACCGACACCACAGCTTGATATCCCCTTTAAAACTAACGCCATCCGTGCCTTTCGTCAACATTTTATTAACTAACGCGGTCTTATCTGTGTAACTAGCGACGCAGGTAATATCGGTAACTAACCTACGGAACTCCCTGAACGAGTCATCTTTAGGAAAATCTTTCGTTTCCGTCGGAGACTTTTCAGCTTTTGCTTTCTGAGGTTTTGCAGCCTTTTTTGGTGTCGTTTTTAAGTTGTATTTCTCCCTGACGTTCTTCTCGCTCTCGTCGATGCATTTCAGAATCTTCTCTTGGTTTTCCGGGTCGATATCGTCAAAGCCATCCAAGTCGTCGACGCTTTCTATCCGCTTCGTTGTGGGCCGTTGCTTTAGAAATAGCTCGAAGAGGCATTCGATGTGGTGCCAGGTCTTCATTTTCCCCACTCCGAAAGGATTCGCTGCCAGTTTTGCTATCCGTACCTCTCCGGACATGCATTTCGCTTTGCATTTTTTGCATGCCGCTCTGGACTGCTTCGCCACATCGACAAAGAAAGGTTTTTCAGTGGTTTCCTCGTTGTCAGACATTCTGAATTGGGAACAAATTGCCTGCCACAAGAACTTGTAAAATCTGAAGTTTGAGGTTAGGTTGCTGTGACAGATGGTCACGTCGCAAGCGCGGTGTTGTTTTAAGTTGGTAATATAGATTCCTCATATCGGCATCGCCATCTATACGCAGGTAACCTAAGTTTTAATTAGTTAGTAAGAACGCTCACTAGGCAATATTTGTTATTTTAATAAATAAGTAGGTTTTAGCACAAAATTTCGTAAGTGAATATTAATCCTGTCATTGAGACGCACATTTAGGAATTTAATACGTCAAAATTAGACGGATTTGACGAGCGTCTGTGGTTTGAACGCGTCGTACCAACTGTCGGAAGTCGCAAGAGTGCCAACTACGCAGCAAATTACCAAAAACTTATCAAAGTGAGAAAAATCTTTTATTTATGATTCATTGTTTCGGTCGTATCCACGTCGTGTGCACTAAACGTCAAATTAGCATGTAGCGTCTCATTTTTGAAATCACAGTTTTAAGGGTCTAGTAAAAATTTGAGTAAATGCGCGGACGCTGCAATCCGTAAAGTAATCAGTTCGCCGTGTTCTCGGACTCGGATGGGAACTGTCGCGCGCGAAAAAAATTCCAATACGTGTAAAATTTTGATTCTATTTGGCAGCACCGGTCCGTCACTTTGAAATTTTTGGTTCCCTCATTGCGTCCGCCCTACACAATGGAAAGAAGATAGCCGTCTGACGCCGGACCGTCCGACCAAAAAAAGAAAATTCAGCGCAGTCGCGCCTTGCTACTAGGGGAGACCGTCAGGGTTTAATATCAGCTGTGTCCGCTGTACGCGGAAACCCGAAAAATGTTCACATCGTTATCACGGGCTGTCTCGTAAGTACATATCCATAGAAAAACGCTTTTTAAATATCCGAAGATCACGCGTTGCCAATTTCGAATCAAACGAATAATTATAGAACTGCGTTATGTGATCACATAACCAGATATAGAGCGGCCCAATCGATATCCCACAGTTTCAAAATGCACTTCCAGGTATATTTCCCGCTATTTTCGATCATAGTTTGCGTATTTCTAGTTTTGAGGCTTCTTAAAATCACAATTTAGCGTTACAAACTATACAACTATATCTATACGCAAACATCAAATATAGGGTAGTGTTAAAAATCGTTAAACCACCCCCACCCTGTTATAGACGAATTTCTAACCTATTACAGTGACCTTTATTATCCAAAATTGTACATAAACTAACTTATTCTCGTTTATCTTGCTGAAATATTTCGCCTTAGGGTTAGGTTATATAATTATAGAAACGATTATATAAATTTTAATTGTTTCGCGGATATTTAGTGATGTAATAAGCTCATTTAATCATAAAAAGCATTGAACCTACCGGAGGGACAGGTGCGGTTTGGAGGCTTGTTCTATTTCAAATGTTTGATTTGATGCCAAAATATGCGGGATGCAAACTGTTTTCTCGTACTTTAAACAATATTATACTGTTGTAGGTGCGCAATATTTGTCGACTAACACCGAAAAATGTCGCGATATCCGCAATTTGCAGACAGGATTTCTTTCGAGTCGTGAAAATAAATAAAGGCACAGTGCCAAAATGTTATGTGCAAGGTTAATCTCTCCACCAGCTAGGTCGCTGCGTTAATTTAAAAATATACATCGGATATCAAAAACACAACAATAAAATTAAATTATTCTTACCACAAGCAGAGCTACAACAATAAATAGATAACATCTTTACGCAATTCTTATCTTTTATTGTACCCATCTTGCAAGAAAAGTATGCCAAACGCATTTTGTTATGCTATATATAGAAAAACAGACCAAAAACGTTATAATTTTGCACATAAGCGACACTTCCTGCATATATTACGTAATACCCACCAGTCTAGAAAAGGTTACACTTATTTTTTCGACCTGGAAATGCATTACGTCATAGTTCTGCGAAAAAAACACGTCATGGTCACGGGAATTGCCTGTCCTTGAAAAGTATGATTTTAGTTTATAATATTAAGTACCAACTACGGTTTAATAGCAAAATCCTGTAATTATTTCATGCACAATGTCAATATCATTGCAACAAGTACCTTATTACTACATGTGGGCGATATATGAGCGCGAAAATATGTAATTGATATTGCTAATCCAGCACTAATGATATATCACTGATTGGTATTCCTTAATATGTAGTTAGGTGGGTATTTAATCAAAAAAATCAGATAAAAACCTGTCGCTAATTTTTTGTATTGTGCAATACATTTTTTTGTTGACCTTGCTACCTTGCTGTGTTTCCTAGGCAATAAATTACATATTGCTTATATTTAGATGCCCAACAATAAGATTTTAAAGCTCTGTTTACTATAAAATCTAATCGACATCATTGTTCGACAAAATAGTACCGAGTTTTATCGACGATTTTTATTATTATTGGCCTGTATTTTAACACTAGTATGTCAATTATCACTTTTCAAGCCGTTGTGAAATCCTGTGACACGTGTTTTTGTTTTTTAGCTTGATGTAAAATATTTTAAAGGCCGTTTGGTTAATTGACACAAAATAGATTATTTTTCGGAAAAAACAATACAAAATTGGGATATGAATGATATTATAAGTAATATTGATGAAGTGAATGGTATTTGGAGAAAGATAACTGTATTAGAGAACAGAAAAAAAACGATGATGCGGTCAGGCTCACGACTTTATCATACTATACCGGGTGACCCACGCCATAGGTACTCCCGTTTATTACTTTATCATACGCAGTATAATAAAGTATTGTAATCATGCCGAAAAAAAAAATTGAGATTTTAGCGGAAATAGGTCTTTTTGGGTCCCCTGAACATTTTTGACCAAGGTACAAAAAAATGTCTGTGTGTGTGTGTGTGTGTGTGTGTGTGTACCCGTTTTTTGTGGAGACGTTTCCGGAGAAACTACCGTAGGTATCGGGACGAAAGTTCATATTTAGAAGTTTTATAACTAAACTTAGAGCTGAAAAGCTTTTGGTTAAAAAGGGTCCAAAGGAACTGGCTATTTACTCTTAGCATTTTTCAACGATTTTGCAATTGAGCCGCCATTTCTGCAATTTTCTCAAAATAGATAAATAATAAATTAAAGTAGAAGAAATTTTGTATAATTTATGTTTATAACATTTTTTGGTAAAATTAATAGTTTAGCTGCAGGAGCAAATTCTATTTGATCGAAATCGTGTCTGCATTAATAGCAGATAGCTAGGATATTTTGAATCTTTTGACAGTATTCAGAACGTCAGCGGTTGCGAAACGTCAATTCAACACGCAAATGCATGAAGAATGCGAGAACGCGCGCACGTACAGTGCAACAATATTAAAACATCTTGGTGTCAATGTGTATTTCGATTGCGGATAGCCATGTTCTTATGTTTTCGCGAATAAATACAAGAAAGAGTGTAAGACGGTATGGTAACATTAAAACATATTTGGAATATTGAGCATAATTCTTTATGAACTTTTGTAGTTAGCACTGAAGACGGGGTAAAACCCGAAAATATAGTATGCTAGAAGCCAATATAATATATTAATCGTCAGAACCAATAACCTTTTTACTTTATCATATGTAGTATGACAAGGAGGTTTAGTCTTAGCATTTTTGAAATATTTTGCAAATGAGCCGCTATTTCTGGAATTTCGTCGAAATAGTTAAATAATAAATTAATGGAGAGGAAATTCCGAATAATTCATGACTATGAAATTTTTTGGTAAAATAATATATTTTAGCCGCATGAGCAAATTCTATTTCATGGGGATCGCTAGTACTGCATTAAAACACTAGTATTATAAATAGTTAGCCAGGATTTGTCAGATATTGTGATTCTAATGATAGTAGGTAGTGTCAAATGCTGATGTTTTGTCATTACATACTGTAAATATAATCAAAATATCTGTCTAGTTCTAGTAGTTTTATTTTAATGCAGACGTGGCCGATCTCGATCAAATAGAATCTCCTGCAGCTAAACTATTAATATATGGTATGATAAAGTCATGTGCCTGGCCACATCAGATTTTTTTTGTTGGTTATGAAGCTGGACGAATGAAATTTGGGAAAGTTAATAGACAAAAAATGCCATTCTTTTGGATACTCTTGAACTTAACATGACTTCCGGTTTTCCGGAAATGACGTCACCAAATTTTAAATGGCACATATTCTTTGTGTGATATTTTCAATCAGTAAATTTTTATTACAAAGGTATCACATAAATACCTCTTTGTGTATTAATCTAGGTTGCTAGGAATTGGTGAAGATAGTCGAAAATTGTCAAATAAACACTAACTAAATCGATTTCGCCCGACATTGCATTACTGGTGCCCTCTAGCGTGATTTGTCTTCTTTTGCCAATGAGTCATTCTTTTCACGGGTGCCCAATGGCCACACCCTGATTTTTCGATAGAAAACATCTTTCCGATTACAATGTTGCCAAATACTTGATATATTATTGAAATTCTTAGCGTGGGACACAAAAGCACATATTTTCGCTAGATTTTTCTAAAAAAAAATAAATAAAGAAATTGGGATAATATGAATGATAATATAAGTAATATTGATGAAGAGAATGGTAATTGGAGATTTGTTTTACTTCAATTACTCCAATTACTAAAAAAGTATTTATCTGACAGAAAAATGTTTCCAATAAACTACATAGAGGATTAAATTCCCTACAAATTATCTCAAAAAACTTTTTCTCTACGACCAACCACAAGCGAGATAACTTAACAAAACCGCGAAAACCCGACTGCGCCAGTTATGTTGCTAATAAAACCTCGCTGCCGTTTCAGTGCGAAGGGACAATATAACGCGATAAAGAAGGCGACTGGACTCTTCGCGACTCAGGATGCGCTACCAAACGACAGAAATGATCGAAGAAACTTCCACGTCACCGGCGACATCATATCGCCGGGGCAGGTTATGGGCATGGACTATATGCGAGACCCCAGAATAAACAAAGTAAACCATCACAAACCCACAAAACTCCCCCATCATCCACGCATCACGTACCACCACCGTAACGTTAACAATTCCAGGGTCTGGCCTTCACATTGGAAGAGCGACAAGCCCTCGGCATCCACGGCCTTCAGCCGGCTCGCATCAAGACGCAGGAGGAGCAGCTGGAGCTGTGCCGGATATCCGTTTCGAGGTACCAGGAAGACCTGAACAAGTACCTCTATCTCACGGAGCTGCACGACCGAAACGAGAAGCTCTTCTTCAGACTGCTCAGCGAAAACGTGGAGGCGCTCATGCCGATCGTCTATACGCCGACGGTCGGTCTGGCTTGTCAGAAGTTTGGACTCATCTACAGGAGACCGAGGGGATTGTTCATCACTATCAATGATAAGGGGCATGTCTTCGATGTCCTTAGGAATTGGTAAGTTGTTTTTTTTTCTGTTTTTGAGGATGCGTAATGTTTTTTCTTGTTGGTAGGCCTGAGCCCAACGTTCGGGCCATCGTTGTTACTGACGGTGAGCGTATCCTTGGTCTTGGAGATTTGGGAGCTTGCGGTATGGGTATCCCAGTTGGTAAGCTATCCTTGTACACTGCACTTGCTGGGATCAAACCTCATCAGTGCTTGCCCATCACCCTTGATGTTGGGACTAATAATGAGGTAAGTCTCCTTGATTGACAAGATGGGCGACAAATTTGTGTGCTCTAGTTTTAGAAAATTGTCATTTGACCACTATGACTACTAATTATGTACAGTGGTTTTTGGTTTTGGTCAAGGAGAATACTAGAGATTTAATGTTTAATGTTATTCTTCTACTCAAAAATAGTGGAATTGCACGTTTGTAAGAAACATAAGTACACGAGGTATCAAATTGAGTACTTTTCTTAATTTTTAACTATGGATTATTATGTATTGCACTTGTTTTTGAGACGTTTAGTTCTTTCTCTAAGACTTTGCCAGAAAAGTTTGAATTTAATCAAAACTACTTGGAAGCCAAAATGCTTCTCCACAAAAGGACAGGTTTATATTGTTGTATAATAAAATACATGTATAAATAAATGTGTTTAGCTTTGTTAAGCTTTTGAAAGTGGTTCAAATTATAGTATACATATTTGACATTACAACTACTGGCAAATCTGCTGCGGATAGGTGCGGATGCGATTTTTGTGATTTTATTTCTAATACGTTGTAAAGGAAAATCCAAAACTTGATGTACCGGCTTATGTGTAATTTGGTGCAATTTCTTGATACCGTGATAGTAGAGGAAATTTAGAACATATTTAACCATATTCAGCTATATACAAATGGTTACGGTTATCGAGGTATTGACAACTTTATGTTCAATGCATCTTGTATGTTGTAAACGCCGTTATGTACGTATACTTTTCCGTTTTGGATCATGTATACCAAACAACCCCGATGTCCTAGACTCTTAAAAATCATACGAAAAAAACCTTAAACTTTGTACTTGTATATCATTTCTTGGAAATTAGTTGCTTGAAGCCAATCGGATTCATATTCAAGGCAAGAAAATACATCGAAAGCACCTACTCGCATACACAGTTCACTGGTTTAAATTGGATTCTTGTTGATGACAGACAATAGTAAGTTTTTGAATAGAAACTGGTTAGGCGTTTTCGATAAATGTGTTTATGCGGAATGCGAATGCGGGTTCAAAACATGCGTATTAGGATCATACGACTAAAAAACGACCGTTTCAGCTTGAAGTATGATCAAATTTCGAAAGTTTTCATGGGAAACAATAAGTATAAATATTGGACAATTTTGAAATAATACTAAAAATAATAGATTTTATAGTGATAAATATGGTAAAATAGGTTCTTAATTGCCTCACTATCACGTCTTAAAAGGAATGCATCGAAAGGAAAACAGCATGAATAGCATATGTACCGTTTCAATACACAATATCGACTGGTGTAAACTTTCATTTTCTTCCACTACCACTCGTCTTTAAAAATGAAACTTTTTCAGGATTTTCTTACAACATAACAGACCCAAACATGTTATCTCATATACCTGAAAAAACGACATGCATTGTTCAGTTTTAAATCCGTATATGCTGCGTATTTAAACTGGACATGCCATATATTATTTTATGAATTTGACAGGAGTAGATCAGGACGATGTTTGGTTTCAGCAAGACGGCTGTCCTGCTCATAACGCGGCCAGGGTGCGAGAGAACAACCGCATTTCCTCACCGTCTTATTAGTGGGATAGGCGCCATGCGTTGGCCCCCTAGATCACCCGATCCGTCTCCGAACGATTTTTTCTTGTGGACTTATCTTAAAAATGCCATTTAAGCTTCTTCTAGCCTCAAATCTAACGATATAAACGCCTCTCCTCTCTCTTTTTTTTGCAAGTCACTGCTAGAAGACCCTCTGTACGTCGGCTTGCGTCAGAAGAGGGTGACGGGACAGGAGTACGACGACTTCATCGACGAATTCATGGAGGCGACGGTCTCGCGCTACGGCCAGAACACGCTCATCCAGTTCGAGGACTTTGGCAACCACAACGCGTTTAGATTCCTCGACAAATATCGCCAGCGCTTCTGCACGTTCAACGACGACATCCAGGGGACGGCTGGATGCGCTGTCGCCGGCCTCATGGCTTCGCACCGCATCACCGGCAAGAAGATCAGCGAGCACACGTTCCTCTTTCTCGGCGCCGGCGAGGCCGCCATCGGTATGTAATATTGCGGACGTCTTTCTTTAAGAGAAGTAAACTATCTTGATTATTTGTCTAACTAAAAATACTGTATTCTTAAGGTGAACTTGTTCCGGTTTGTAGCAGGACAAATCCTGCTCTGGGATATTGAATTTATGAGTTCTTGTCCTGGAATCTTGTTGGAAAATACCAGCGACAATAATTATAATAACGGTAGCGTTAATTGTATAGTAAAATTCGATCCTTAACCAATTGTCTTATGGGTCCCTCGATATTTGGCCCTGTGTAACTTCTGATTAAAAGACTCAACTAAAATATTTTGAGTTTTCGGTTACTTCCGGTTACACCGGAAATGATGTTAACTTTTATATTTCAAATGGAACAGCCTGTATTTTATCGCATTTTTTAAATCTTCATTAAATTTTAGATCAATTTTATGTTACATTCCCTATACCTAACATTTGTCATTTTTAAAATATTAATTCTTTTCATTAAAAAATGACAGCGTCACGGTTACTTTCAATTGCTTCTAAATGATCTCCTGAGACCGTTGGAAAAAAGTTGTCCTGAAAAATTGTTGTGAGGGTAACGGATTATCAACACATCAGTAGTACTCTTCTAAAATTTATACAGGGTGTTCAGATTAGTAGATCAAAAATGAATTCGAGAAAATTACTAATAGTCGATTTTTTCAAATGGCAACCCTAATATGTGAATACATTTCTCAATTCTATAGAAAATTTTAGATCAACTTTGTGTACAATGTCCTATACCTAAAATGTACTTGTACCTACTGAAATCGATTTTTAAACATCACAGTAGAAATCGCAAATATTGGCAAATCTAGATTATGTTTGAGAACAATTTAACAATTTGGAATAAACAGAACTTTAATAGACAAATTTTGTTAGGTAATTTTTGTTAGGCCTACATTAAAACACAATATTAAAAATAAAACAAAATCGTAAAGAAAAATAAAAAACTGCTAAATTCTATTTCAGTAACTATTCAAAAACGTTGTCGTTTTCCGCTAAACATGCTTCAATTCTTTTTAACATACTATAGTTGGTGGCGTCCCTGATAGGGTTCGCACATAACCCATTGAAAGCAGCTCGAACCCTATCTTTCATTTTCTCCTCATCAGTTATTGGGTTAATAAGAATTGAAGCATGTTTAGCGGAAAACGTCAACGTTTTTGAAGGGTTACTTAAATAGAATTAAGCAATTTTTTTAATTTACTTTAGGATTTTGTTTTATTTTTAATATTGTTTTACTGTAGGCTTATAATTTTATCAATAATTAATTAATTATAAAGAAAAATGACGTAAAAAACTTGTTTAATAAAGTTTTGTTTCTTTCAAATTGTTCAGTTGTTTTCAAAAGCAATCTAGATGTGGCAATATTTGCAATTTCTACTGTGATGATTAAAAATCGATTTCAGTAGGTACAAGTACATTTTAGATATAGGACATTGCACATAAAGTTGACGTAATATTTTCCATAGAATTGAGAAATGCATTCATATGTTAGGGTTGCCATTTGAAAAAATCGACTTTTCGTACTTTTCTCGAATTCCACTTTGATCTTATAATTTGAACATCCTGTATAACTTTTACCGATTGTTCTACCGATGTGTCGATAATACGTTACCTTCACAACAATTTTGCCGGACAATTTTTTTTCCAACGGTCACAGGAGCTAGTTTATAAGTAATTGAAAGTAACCGAGCAGCTGCCATTTTGCAAGGAAAAGCATGCATATCTCAAAAATGGAGAAAGGTAATTTCTCGGGCAATTCCGTCATACGAAGAAGCAACCGCAGACACGTGTTTCGGACTATTAGTCCTCATCTGTACGGTATAGCCAAGGAGTAAGATGGACACTCAATGGAAAAAAACACTCAAATGGAGACCATAAGGGGGCTGCCCAATGTCGCAAATTTGGTGCTTCAGTCACAACATCTTCAGGATTCGAAGACAAGATGTGACGTCGCGCCGGAGGTGACGGGCACCCCAGGCCCACCATAGCCCATGGAGGTATAGATGGAAACTGGTTTATCATCGGTAAGATATTAAAGGAGAAAGGTAATTTGTCGGGCAATTCCGTCATACGAAGAAGCAACCGCAGCGAAGAAGCTGATAAACCAGTTTCCATCTATCTCAAAAATGGCACAGGTTAGGTATAGGGAATGTAACATAACGTTGATCTAAAATTTAATGAAGATTTCGAAAATGCAATAAAATAAAGGGTATTCCATTTGAAATAGAAAAGTTGACATCGTTTCTGGTGTAACCGGAAGTAACCGAAGCCCAAAATATTTTAGCTGAGACGATCGTGTCCAACAATATAATTCCACAAATTCTCAATCTCTCATTGCATTTGGTTCTCCATATACTTAAAGAAACTGCAAAAAAACGTTCTTTTCTTAGGACCGGCCCTCTCGTATTGGTTCTCCATTGGTTCCGCCCCATACATCTGCAATACCCTGTTCCTAGAAATGCCTAAATATATCAGAACAAATGGTCAGAACGTGACTTTTAGCAGTTTCTCTATATGCCTTTTTAAATACACGTAACAGACTAAAGTTTGTCTTGAAACCCAATATTTCCGCTCTTTCTGCATTCAGACAAACACCACCATAAAACAATAAACCGTACGAACAGTTTATGACTGCCTCAAAGAGCACGCTCAACGACAGGACCCTCCATAAAGTTCTATTACTCTTTCTTAGTCAATAAGATATCCAAATTTGCCATCTATTACAGGTATCGCCAACCTGACGGTGAAAGCCTTGCAGAAGGAAGGCTTGAGCCTGAAGGACGCTCGCGACAAGATCTTCATGGTGGACATCGACGGTTTGCTGGCCAAGGGCAGGCCGGAGGGACGCATGGACGGCCACAAGGCGTGCTACGTGAAGGATATGCCGTCGTGCAAGGACCTGCTGACATGCGTCAACAATATCAAGCCGTCGGTGCTGATCGGGGCGGCCGGAGCCGCACCCGGCGCGTTCTCGCCGGAAGTCTTGAAGAAGGTGGGCGAGTTCAACGAGAGGCCCATCATCTTTGCGCTGAGTAATCCTACGAGCAGGGCCGAATGCACGGCGGAAGCGGCGTACGTCAACACCGAGGTAAGTTTTTGCCCTGTGTTTGATGGCTCAATAAGGAAAAATAAATTAAATGTGTTCCACTCTGGAGTCCTGAATCATTTCAGCATAACACGAGTGACTATCAAACTTTTGTAGAAAAAACTTTTTTTTGACCCCCAAAAAGCTATATTAACCAATGCTAGCAATTCCTTTATTAGAAGAGCTAGAATAATGAAATATAGACTATAGCCTACCCACTAATTCATAGGTTTAACGCTTATTACATAATCTTCGTTTATCTTGCATTTTCCCTACAAAAGATCGAGTTGAAGCGTCTCATGATTGCTGCAATTGACGCGGCGCTCTTCGGTCTTTCGGGCGAGCGTGGGAAGGGATCGACAGCGACGCTGCAAGTAGTGGCGGATCGCACGTGCATTAGTTACTAGGAGAACAGGGTTTACGGACACAATACATATAGCGACACGGCGATTATGCCTCGCCAAGGTAATTTGGATATCCGGCGACAGATTACCGAATTAAAAAATTATGGCAAAATGAGTCGATAAGATAACAGAACCACGAACAGGCATTTGGTAGTCCCATGGAAATGCTTGGCAATTTAAATCGGGTTTCGGGAGTAGCATTTAAATTAATGAACAAATTTACGATGCTAAGTTTATAAAAGTTGTTTGATATTTTTTTAAGTTTTATACGCTCAGAGCTGACGCTTGTAATATATGTAATATATCAAGAGTTGTGTTTATTTTATATTGTTCGTGCATGTATTTAAATATTATTAATCAATAAACTGCTGAAACTGTTGAAACTGTAATAGTTTGAATATTAATATAACAAAATCGGGCATACTTTTTAAATATTTTTTGGGTTTATCAAGCAAACTTAATTTAGTATTGACCACTAATCGGAAAATCTGCTAACTCCACATTATTAGATCTATCCGCTTCCATCAAAATCTTGCTTACAACCTTATTGTATAAAACTGAAGAAAACATAAACGCCAATCGATAGAAGAGATTTCTCTCGTACCGGGTCACATATTATAATCAATCATATGCAAGAATTGAGAATTTAATTGTTAGTTAAAATTACTACCTTGACAAGTTATCGTTCTTTTTGTGTATTGATAATAAGGTGCCCCGGTTCTCTCAGCTGTGTCGGTTCTCTCTGACATGACAGCACCGCTAACGCCTCCCTTCCCCGCAGCACACCAAAGACCGTAGAGCGTCGGAATTCACGCGGAGTTTCAGCACGATCTTTTGTATGAAAAATGCAAGATAAACAATGATTATGTAATAAACTTTAAACCTATGAATTATTGGGCAGCCTATAGTCTATTTAGTTGACGGATCTAGTTGACGGATCACTGTCTTCCTCGCGGTTTTCCGTCATATATACATACTTCTTCGTAACATCACGTTTTGTGTTTTTAGGGAAGGTGCATCTTCTCCAGCGGTTCACCCTTCCCTCCTACCACCTACAATGGTCAGGTGTTCAAGCCTGGCCAGGGAAATAACGCGTACATCTTTCCCGGAGTCGCGCTCGGGGTCATTTTGACCGGCATCCATCATATCAACGAAGATCTGTTTCTACTATCGTCGCAGACGATCGCCGATCACGTGACCGACGAGGACTTGAAGCACGGAAGCTTGTATCCACCTCTCGGCGCCATCAGAGAGTGCTCACTGGATATCGCTTGCAGAATATGTCAATATGCTTATGATAATGGTGAGTGTGCTTTGTTTTTCTATAATGCAGGGTCGTTATAAATGATTGTAGTCGAAGCAGTCCATGCCCATGTTGGAAAATTATTGCCCCTATAGTCAAACAACTGTGAAACATGAAATAGGTTATGCGCCAATAGGCCAACTTCGAGTACAATCATTTATAATGACCTTTCAGTGAAATTAGTAAAATTTCATTGTTTTATTTTAATTGAAAATTACGGAATGCCGTTTGAATAGTATGAAAAATGCGCAATAATCGAATGCTTTATTCAAAGTAATAACAATAATTGTGATATTGAAGGCGGTATGCTGAAGAAACTGTCGTGAAAGTATGTAGCCGTGATCCTACAATTTCCAGTCGTCAATCTTCGCTTTATATCGGCATGTCGAGGATATAACTGAAAGGTTAAACATTGCAGGATATATTGTTTTATTCGAAGTAAAATAATTAGATAATTACCTAAATAAAAAAATGTCCAGTTTTATTGATGCATAAATTATATCTCGTCGCAATACTTCGAAGAGCGTCGTTTATAAAAATATTTGAAACTGCATTGATACATTCTTCAAAATGCTGCCTTAGGTCCTGAATGTCGTTATGTGATCTTTTATATAATTCGTTTTTAATGTGCCCCCAAAGAAAATAATCCAAAGGTGTAAGATCTGGTGTTCGTGGTGGCCACCTCACTGGTCCGTTGTTTCCAATCCAACGGTTTTCACAATTTATATTCAATAATTCCTTTACCCTTCTTATTTTGTGAGGTGGTGCACCGTCGTACTGGAAGTATATAGTTCCCCTCTCCATTAGTGGCAAATTGTCCAAAAATTCATTCACGATATGATGGTTTACAATATCGTAGTACCGGTCGCCATTAAGATGTTCCTCGTAAATATGATATGCTGAATTACGCTCGCCAAGCACGGCACACCAAACACTAAAACCAAAACGTCCTTGGTTTTGCACGTTGACGGTACGGTGAGGATTGCCATCAGACCAATAGTGCTCATTGTGCCTATTAAAAATTCCGGCACTGCTGATGTAGGCTTCATCAGTACAAATAACTTTTTTAAAAAATAATGGTTTCCGCTGAAGATTTTCACGGTACCACTGGCAAAACTCCATTCGTTGCTGAGGGTCTGTTGGTTGAAAACGATGTTGTTTTCTTAAAGCATATGGCCTAAATTTATGCTTCTTGAGGATTCTCAAAGCGCGACGTCTTGATACCCCCAGATTTAGTTTCCATTTCACGACTTGAAGTTGAGGGATTTGCAACTGCGGCTGCAACTGTGTTGGTGGCAGCTTCTTCAACATTTTCAATATGGTAATGTTTGGGTCTTGGCATACTAAATGACCCGTGATTGATGAGATTTTCTTTTAATCTCTCAAAAATAGATTTGTGAGGTTGTGGCTACTTTGTTCGTAATCGCACATGAAGCGAAATAATAACATTCAACCACCGATAAACAACGTAAAATCTAAGTTTCAAAAATCCTCCTCAACAAACTAAAATTGATAGAGGGTTGTACTTTTTAGAATTAATTACCCAATGTATCTGATCCATAAACGTGCATAATAATAATTTGTATCCCAACTACTTTGCTCGTAATCGCACATGAAGCGAAATAATAACATTCAACCACCGATAAACAACGTAAAATCTAAGTTTCAAAAATCCTCCTGAACAAACTAAAATAGATAGAGTGCTGTACTTTTTAGAATTAATTACCCAATGTATCTGATACATAAACGTGTATAATAATAATTTGTATCCCAACTACTTTGCTCGTAATCGCACATGAAGCGAAATACTAACATTCAACCACCGATAAACAATGTAAAATCTAAGTTTCAAAAATCCTCCTGAAAAAACTAAAATAGATAGAGTGCTGTACTTTTTAGAATTAATTTCCCAATGTATCTGATCCATAAACGTGTATAATAATAATTTGTATCCCAACTACTTTGCTCGTAATCGCACATGAAGCGAAATACTAACATTCAACCACCGATAAACAACGTAAAATCTAAGTTTCAAAAATCTTTCTGAACAAACTAAAATAGATAGAGGGCTGTACTTTTTAGAATTAATTACCCAATGTATCTGATCCATAAACGTGTATAATAATAATTTGTATCCCAACTACTTTGCTCGTAATCGCACATGAAGCGAAATAATAACATTCAACCACCGATAAACAACGTAAAATCTAAGTTTCAAAAATCCTCCTGAACAAACTAAAATAGATAGAAGGCTGTACTTTTTAGAATTAATTACCCAATGTATCTGATCCATAAACGTGTATAATAATAATCTGTATCCCAACTACTTTGCTCGTAATCGCACATGAAGCGAAATAATAACATTCAACCACCGATAAACAACGTAAAATCTAAGTTTCAAAAATCCTCCTGAACAAATTAAAATAGATAGAGGGCTGTACTTTTTAGAATTAATTACCCAATGTATCTGATCCATAAACGTGTATAATAATAATCTGTATCCCAACTACTTTGCTCGTAATCGCACATGAAGCGAAATAATAACATTCAACCACCGATAAACAACGTAAAATCTAAGTTTCAAAAATCCTCCTGAACAAACTAAAATAGATAGAGTGCTGTACTTTTTAGAATTAATTACCCAATGTATCTGATACATAAACGTGTATAATAATAATTTGTATCCCAACTACTTTGCTCGTAATCGCACATGAAGCGAAATACTAACATTCAACCACCGATAAACAATGTAAAATCTAAGTTTCAAAAATCCTCCTGAAAAAACTAAAATAGATAGAGTGCTGTACTTTTTAGAATTAATTTCCCAATGTATCTGATCCATAAACGTGTATAATAATAATTTGTATCCCAACTACTTTGCTCGTAATCGCACATGAAGCGAAATACTAACATTCAACCACCGATAAACAACGTAAAATCTAAGTTTCAAAAATCTTTCTGAGCAAACTAAAATAGATAGAGGGCTGTACTTTTTAGAATTAATTACCCAATGTATCTGATCCATAAACGTGTATAATAATAATTTGTATCCCAACTACTTTGCTCGTAATCGCACATGAAGCGAAATAATAACATTCAACCACCGATAAACAACGTAAAATCTAAGTTTCAAAAATCCTCCTGAACAAACTAAAATAGATAGAAGGCTGTACTTTTTAGAATTAATTACCCAATGTATCTGATCCATAAACGTGTATAATAATAATCTGTATCCCAACTACTTTGCTCGTAATCGCACATGAAGCGAAATAATAACATTCAACCACCGATAAACAACGTAAAATCTAAGTTTCAAAAATCCTCCTGAACAAATTAAAATAGATAGAGGGCTGTACTTTTTAGAATTAATTACCCAATGTATCTGATCCATAAACGTGTATAATAATAATCTGTATCCCAACTACTTTGCTCGTAATCGCACATGAAGCGAAATAATAACATTCAACCACCGATAAACAACGTAAAATCTAAGTTTCAAAAATCCTCCTGAACAAATTAAAATAGATAGAGGGCTGTACTTTTTAGAATTAATTACCCAATGTATCTGATCTATAAACGTGTATAATAATAATTTGTATCCCAACTACTTTGCTCGTAATCGCACATGAAGCGAAATACTAACATTCAACCACCGATAAACAACGTAAAATCTAAGTTTCAAAAATCCTCCTGAACAAACTAAAATAGATAGAGGGCTGTACTTTTTAGAATTAATTACCCAATGTATCTGATCCATAAACGTGTATAATAATAATTTGTATCCCAACTACTTTGCTCGTAATCGCACATGAAGCGAAATAATAACATTCAACCACCGATAAACAACGTAAAATCTAAGTTTCACAAATCCTCCTGAACAAATTAAAATAGATAGAGGGCTGTACTTTTTAGAATTAATTACCCAATGTATCTGATCTATAAACGTGTATAATAATAATTTGTATCCCAACTACTTTGCTCGTACTCGCACATGAAGAGAAATAATAACATTCAGCCACCGATGATAAACAACGTAAAATCTAAGTTTCAAAAATCCTCCTGCACAAACTAAAATAGATAGAGTGCTGTACTTTTTAGAATTAACTACCCAATATATGGATAACGATTGAAGTATGTTTCGGATGCAATTTCAGCATTGTTATTACTTTGAATAAAGCATTCGATCATTGCGTATTTTTCAAATGATTCATACGGAATTTCGTAACTTTTGATTGAAATAAATATTCAAAAGAATTCAAATTCATTAATTTACACAAAAAAGTATCAAACATACATTAGGTGCTGCAACCAATTTAACAGTTGTGTATAGAACAGTAGTATCATAGTAGTATTCAGTTCAAATAAATCGGCAAGCACATTCATTTATACCAGCCCCCTGTAGAATATTGTCATTTTGTGATTGTAATAAGTATAACAATAATTTTTTGTTTTTCTTCAGGAATTGCTTCGGTGTATCCAGAGCCTGTGGATAAGCGTGCTTTCATAGAAGCAAAACTCTACAACTACCATTACAAATCGTCATTACCGGCTCATTGGTGTTGGCCAGAGGAACCAAATATAAAAACTAGACCCTTACAACCTGTTACGTTAGGCCTTAAGTAATAAAAATACACCTTACACTCTAAAAAAAAAACCTACTTCTAAGCAATACTGTTAGCTAAAAGATAATGTTAAGTTAATAACTTATTTATTTTATTCACACGTAGACGGCCCGAAGGTTAGAAAACGTCCAGTATGCGGAGTTATCTGAATGTGACTTGTCTTAATTTATAGAATGAAATTCCTAAAGAAATTCAAAAAAGAGCATCTGCCACACGTTAACCTTGAAGAGGAGGCGTCTGTGGTGTCGGCTGCGCCACTTTTGGCCGATGCGGAGTCGCGGGCTGAACCATCGCCCAGGTTGGTCGTCCAAACGCTGGATGAAACCCCAGACAAGGAGTGACGATGTTGTTTTTTTACCACAAAAAAAAAGATCAAAACCTGACGACGGCATGGTTTTTAATTATTACTGTTAAGTGTTCTTTGTAGATCGTCTATTTCTTGCCGCCTTTTTGCGCGCGATCATCTTTTTGTTTATCTATTTTTATTGAAAAAAAAAAACTATTTTAATTGTTGCGTATTGTTAGAAGAACGAGACAGTATTCTGAAATCTGGTCATTTTATTATCATTACTATTACTGTTACTGTGTATCTGCCCTAAAAATAATAAAATATACAAATAAATTTGTTTGTTAAAACTGGTAGTTTTATTTATTTTGTCGTATTTTTACTTTCTTTATCATACGCAGTATGATGAAGGTGGTTGAACATGGATAACACTAGGGTGTTGCATGCAGCAATATTATACCATAAGTTGCTATCCAAGAGGATCCCACAATACCTCATGCGGAAGATACGCTGTAGAACGGATGTCCATAACCTTAATTTGAGATTCAGGGGTTTGTTTGCTCCACCTGCCCATCGCGCTGAGCTGTATAAACGGCCATTCTCTTACCAGGTCAGTCACATATACAATGGTCTCAGGGAAGATATGAAAAAATTATCGTTAAACAGTTTTGGGGGAAAGGTGAAGTGTTGTCTGTTTGCTCAACAGGGGGGACTTTAGGCATTGAGCGCACATCGGAGGCTGTTTTAATTTTAATTTTTTTATGGGCATGTGCGATGTTTTGTTGAGTTGGATTTGCTGCAATTACGTGTAATTAGACTCTAGAGTAATTTTTGTTTTGTTTTCGTCCTACTGGTTTAAAAAACATGACACTAAAATTAGGTCAAAAATCAAGTGAGTCACTTTTTTTAAACTGAGTATACTAGTAAATCATGTTAGGTTATGTTTACCTTTCTTCTTTGAAGAGTTTAGTGTTGATTTTGACGCATGGTCACAATGTTGTTAGGAACTTTTATTTTATTTTACACGAACTTGCGTACCTAACTTCTTTTGACCGAGACTTGTCTTCTTTTGAGTCTTGCGTAACGATTTGTTGAGGATCTGGCTGCTGGCAGGAGGAGTGGGACGCCTCTTCTTCTCGTAAAGGAAAACATTCTTTTCTGATTAAGCCAAAGGTCGATCTGTTGCCTTGTTTAAAAATTGTCCCTTCATATCAAAATTTTTCATTACTGTTGTATCTCATCTAAGACTTGGGCATGTGCTTTTTCCTGAGCATATTATGTTTCGAATTGGTCTGTCAAATTCTCCGTCTTGTAGTTGTGGTATTTTAGGTAGTCTAAATCATATTTTTTTTGCTTGGGCAATTTATGATAATGTTAGGTTCGGTTTGTTCAGAGAACTTGCTACCTTGGGATTATTTCCTCCTTTCAATATCTCCTACTTGTTGGCTTAAGAAAATCCTAAACTTTTTCAGTGTTTTGTACTATTTTCTTTTGAAAAGTGATGTTAGTATTTAACTAGGATTTCCCTTTTTTACATTACTATTTGCGATTGGTGAGATAAGGGCTAGACCACTGCCCAAACACCATTGTTTGTTTTTGAAGAAGAAGAAGACCTGAGGTTCTCACTGTCACATTAATTACAAGCGGATTACAAGGTCAGTAAATTGCTATTCTATGTAGTTTGAAAGTCAAGCTTCCTTCCGGATGAAAACTCATCTGTCAAAATTTAAAATGTCATCCTCTGCATGCTTCCTTATTTAACCCTAGAATACCAGACTTAACCAGACTATTTTGATATCGCATTGTTTGGTTTAGAACGACAAGCCACAGCTTCAAAAATGACAAACGAAGCTGTCAATGTGAATGTGAGAGAACCACTGGTTGGGGGTTCTGTGTACCATCTGTCTGCGCTACTAAACCACGTTTGACACTTTTGTCATTTATAGGCAAAACTGGGAGAGCTGAAGATTACTCATAGATTTCAGCTGTTATTTTAGACATACGTTACAGTATATTTCTAAATATTGACGCGTGTTAAAACGAAATAGCATACTTTTCATACGTCTGCTGTATAATTTAAATGGGCAAGACAAAAAAGTACGTCTGTTCTTAGAACCATAAGAACGAATGACAGCGGTAGCAACCTAACCTCCAATTCGAGCGCGAACGTGTGATGTGAACAAGATGTTTTCGTTGGTATGTTTTCACTTTGCTTCTGTTAAACATGCTAATGATGGATATATAAATTAGATAGGACAATTATCACAATTAAATGACAGTATTTTTAATAATTAAATATTAATCTTGAACGAACTACCTAGTAGGCAACTTAATATACACAGCTAATAACCAATTCACGCGGTACGTTCATATCTTGGTTCATACGATTTTAAGCGATGAATCACCTTCAGCTCTCCCAGTTTTGCCTATAGCCCAAAATTAGCTAGGCCTACAACCACACGAAAAAGTGACGTCAGTGGTGTCAGGATCGATAAAACATCTAGTAGACTAGTCGTTTTGCCTGTTACGAGATAGCAGTTTTGGACGTCACTAGTGGACCTCATCCCCACCCGGAAATGGCTGTCGGCATAACCACTGTAGAATACGGCTTTACCGGCATTGCCTTTACATAGCTATAGCATTTGTATATTTGGTTGCATAATTTATAGTTAACGAGTTTTTTTTCTAAGGGGTTAGTGATGTACTGTTGGCTATACTGCGTTTGAGTACCAAACTTCGGAATGATCCTCAGCGTCCAAATCTATGTTATGGAAAAGGCAAATGAGAAATTTTAAAATGTCATCGTCCCCGTACTTGATTTATTTGGATCTTTTGATGGGCACATGTAGCAACTTCCGGCAGACGCTTGCACTATTCAGAACTACCTGTCAAACAGCAAAGAAAAAGAACAACAAAGCCGTGACGGTCGACGAAGTTCTTCTTAATAAATGTAGTATACCCTGGTAAGTAATACACTAAACCATTTTGAATTGTATACCCCGGCCAACAAAATCTATTCAGAAAATATTTCGTTTTTGACGTATATTTGGAACTGTCTTAGATAACCTGTCAGTTTTGAATTGTCACCCCCAAAACTGCTGGTGACCACTAATATGAAGTTAGTTTGGAAAGATCGACTTTGCGTTCGTTATAAACTCATAACAAAACCGAAACTTTTAGTTTTCCGAGATTGATGATATTGACGTCAAATGTCAAATAACGCTGACATCTCAATCCCTCGCCTCAATCGTATTGGCGAATTTAACCACAACTACCAACTGTTGAATATAAAACTACTCAAGATTGTAAGATGACAACCGCAATTTTCAAAATTTATGTAAAATTATTGTCGAAAAGTAGAAAAAATAGTATATAACACTCGTTTTATAAGACGTATTGGCGCGCGAGTTGTTTTGGGCACGAGGAGCGTAGCGAGGAGTTTCTATTGACACATCGTTGGTGCACAAGAAAAGTGATAGGTATCTCAAAGTCCGTCATTTTTTAGTTAAATGATGAAGTATTTTTGCAAATGCCTCTATTGTTTACAGAAAAAAACGTCATACAGGTAATTTATAAGAGAACCGATAGAGAAACTAACTACCACTTTGTCTTTGGGCGCTAACCATCGCTAACTGAAGGCTTCCGATCAGGAAAAGTGACATATCTTGAGTTGTGTCAGTCGAGTCATACTTTGCTAGTAAATGCTTGCAAAGGTCACTTTCAAGAAAAACGTCGTAATTTGTGTTGTTGTCCTGTTTTTAGTTATTAGTTATTCTGTGAAAATCTCTTGTGAACAGTCATGGATAAGAAACACTCAAGAAAAAACTCCTTCACGTGCTGTAGACAACAAAAAAGAAAATTTCTGGGAATTCACACTCGTGAAAGAAAAGCATTTGCTACTACGTCTGCAGATATATTGTCGACAGCGGAAGACGAAGAAATTATAGTGCATGGGTTTGGAGACGGGATATGGAAGAAGACAGATTACACTTCCGTTGTATGGGATCACAGTACCTACTTATGAAGAAATATACTTACAAAGTGGTTGAGTTTGCCGTGAAATTTTCTTTTTGTTTTGAGTTTTGGGAATCAGAATCTGGCAACATGAAAATTGTATCGAAGTACATACCTATTCCGCGGGGCTGTGGGTTGGAGCTCTGGGTCCGATGCGGCTTGTACATTGAAAAGAATAGACATCTTTCGATGTTTTACCAATCAGAAAACATCCAGAGTGTTGATAATATGTACAATGCTGTGTGGACCAAATTCTATCATAAGATCTGGACGAATGAAAATCCCCAGCATATGTACTGCCCTGCGGGATCACAGTGTTGATACAAATGCGGAAAACCGAAGCCGAGAAAACTCTAGATGAATTCAATAACGCTTGATAAAAATGTCGATAATGCCACCAAACCGATTTACAACAACTTGTCGTCGAGAGAGTTGCTAGAACGGTGTTTGGGGAGGAGAAACTCAAAACAACAACCTAAAGCTTCAATTCTATTGTCTGGCGCCTCGCACCCAAACATCTTTACCGTGGCTCAAAACCTATCAAAATTGCGGTTTATGCAGCAGCAGGAATTTATAAAAAAGGCTTTTCTGCCGTCCTTAAAACTATGACAACAATAGGAATCGTTATTAGCACGGAAACGGAGATATTTGCAAATGTGCGCGAAAAACAGCGTCTGGTGAGGTCGTCGCGACGTGCCCAATGACCAAATATGTCAAAATATATTCGACGAAGTGAAGGGAGGAATAAAGTATTGCCCTGGTATAACATATTAGCAGAAAAATACTGTAACTACTCGATGTCACGTTATAAACTGTACTTGAAAATTTAAACGTGTTTTTCTCGAAACCGTTTTTTCGCGAACGGTTGGCATGATATTTTGAAAACTATTTGACCGATTGAATTCAAATTTTAACCGGATGTTAACTAAACATCCCTTTATTTTTTTTTGTAGATACCTGAATAATGCTAATAAATATTTGTGCCAAATTTTGAATCGATTTATTGCATAGTCTCGCCAATAAAAATTCTATAAACAGCGGCAATTTTAGAGGAAAATACCGGAATCCCCCCTTAACACACTTATTATTTACTTGAATGCGTAAATTTTTGATACAAGGTCTCCTGAATTATGCACAGTAGACCCAATTAATTTTTAATCAAAGCCCGAAGCGTAATCGAAATTTATCGACCATAGAAAGTTTCACCTATAACAATAGTTCAATCCAACCAGCCAACTTGTAATGCTTTCCGCCAGTTGTTGCTTGGAGACGGCATGAAAAACAAGCCACGTTGGTAGTGGCGCGCCAAACACATGTTCGAATGAAATAAATGGGCAATACAGCAAGTGTTGCAAAGTTGTGTTGCAAGGATCCAGACGAACCTGTTATCATCAACTCCTTCACACAACGGTAGGTGGCTTATTTTTTAACCTCAAGGAGATACTGATAATGAAACGCAATGCTAGAAGTAGTGGCAAAGTTCGAAAGATAGTGACTAGTCATTACTAACCAAAACAGAACGAATTTTATATTTTCTAGACCTTTAGGCCAAAATATTATCGCATGTTCAGGGGATTCGATTATAAATATAGATGATATGGTGATTTCGAATTTAGTTTTTCAAGAGGAGCAGTCGTATAAGTTGTAGAGATAGATATTGGTGGTCAGAAGCTAGTCGATAATTAGTTTATTAATTATTTAACTGCATATATCGTGAGAATGGTGCTATTGAACACCGTATGGTAAGTAAGGAATCTATAATACATTTAGGTGATTCAATTATTGTAAATCCTTACGAAATATTAGGAAATAATTTGCTTAATGATCTTCTGTACTTACGCAGAAAATTGCTTCATCATACAATGGAGAAATTTTCTCTACTTAGTACGTCATTATGTACTCAAATGCAAATTTTGTACCTGGTATACCTCAAGGTGCATAATCAGGACCACTATTATGTTGCATTGACGTAATAAGCAACACATTCTATCATTTCATATTCCTTGACACTAAATATTTTTCACATTACGAAAAGTCGGATGTAAGTTGGGATTTTTTCAACGTTTATTTAGTTCAAATTACGCTTGTCTACTGATGATTGTAATGATTACAAGGATTAACTTGATGACCCACTATCGATTATCTCATATTGTTACATTTAAGGTCACTCATATTGTTACATTTAAAAAGTTGATCGTGCGTTTCTAATTGGTAATTGTCTTAACGTTATGTTATTCTAGTAGATAGAATTATTATGTTATTATTATTATTATTATTATTATTATTATTATTATTATTACTACATAATAACGATATTCATAACAAATCTATAATTATATATAATAAATTAATATTATAATTTTAAAAAATCGACAGACTGAACGTTATTCAAAAAATAAAAGTGGTGTTCGACTACGCTTGAACTCAGGTAAGGTCATATTCAAAATTAGTACAATGCCCTGTTATATTATGGTGCAATGCAAGTCGCACAGTGGCACCAATTGTGCATATAGCCGAACAATAGTGAAGAAAGTATTTTTTACATAATCTATTTTATTCCTACGGAGCCTAGTGAACGCGATATACCGGGTGATTCAATTTCGAAGCTCACTATGGGGATCTCGCTTATTTGTGGAGATAGAGCCTATGTTTAAATTTGGCAAAGTTTCGTATTTTTGTGTTGATCAATTAACTAAAAAGAAATTTAAGCTATCATTTTTTATTTTGAAGATATCCGCAAAAGACTGAAATGTTAGTTAGTTACTTTTACGTATAATAGTGTAAAACCGTTATTATACAGTGAGAACACAAAGTATTGAAACATGAAAAAATCTCTAAATCGGTCTGTTAGTATACAGGGTCCTGCAACTAAGCTCCCGTCTTCTGTAGCTCACTTACTCATTAAGCTAAGAGTTTGACATTTTGCAGGCTTACCATGTACTTCAAGGTACAATTCAAGACATTATTTTTTATTATACAGGCTGTTCCAAAAATGTGCAACGCCATGGTAATATATTTTTTTAAATTGCGTGCTATACATTTTTCTACACATTTGGAAGCCTTTTATGGTTGCCTACATATCACCAAAATTTTATTGAAATCGGTTGAGTGACCGCAGCGGAAAAAAATAAAAACAAAAAAAAAATTGATTTTGCATCATAGGCTTTAAAAATCAATAAAAGCCACAAAATACACCTCGTTAATAAAATTTTGCGACGTGCTTATTAAGTTAGATGTAATAGTCTCGTTAACCAAGTGACATTGGTCCAAATCATACAGGGTGACCAAAATCGAGTGTCAAACTTGTCAAACTTCACAGCGCGCTATTGTTCTTATTTTAAATTGGAACCCATATTTTTTTTAGGTGAAACGGTGCGGAATTAAAAAATAAATATTGCTTCTGAATACAACCCCATCACAATTCCCAATATTTTAAAAGTTATTCGCCAAAAACTCAATTTTCAACGTTTCCAACGGCAATTTTAGGTAATAAATATCGTACGTGGCGTTGAAAAACAATTTATTACATAAAATATAACGCAGAGAGGTATTTTAGATTTTACTGTACTTAATTAAGTAGTTATTCAATTGCTAAATTTACTGCAAAATTTACCTATAGCCACATTTCCGTCCTTACCGCTATAGGAAAATTATGCAGTAAATTTTGCATTTGAATAACTACTTAATTAAGTACACTCAAATATAAAATAGATCTATTATTTTTTATGAAATAAATTGTTTTTCAACGTCACGTACGATATTTATTATCTAAAATTGCCGTTGGAAACGTTGAAAAATGAGTTTTTGGCGAATAACTTTTAAAATATTGGGAATTGTGATGGGGTTGTATTTAGAAACAATGTTTATTTTTTAATTCTGCATCATTTCACATAAAAAAATTATGGGTTCCAATTTAAAATAAGAACAATAACACGCTTTGAAGTTTGACAAGTTTGACACTCGATTTTGGTCACCCTGTATAATTTAGATCAATGTCACTTGGTTAACGAGACTATTACATCTAACTTAATAAGCACGTCGCAAACTTTTATTAACGAGGTGCATTTTGTGGTTTTTATTGATTTTTAAAGCCTACGATGCAAAATCATTTTTTTTTGGTTTTTATTTTTTCCGCTGCGGTCACTCAACCGATTTCAATAAAATTTTGGTGATATCTAGGCAACCATAAAACGCTTCCAAATGTGTAGAAAAATTTATAGCATGCAATTTAAAAAAAATATATTACCATGGCGTTGCACATTTTTGGAACACGCTGTATATTACAAAATAATTTCTTGAATTGTACCTTGAAGTACAGGGTAAGCCTGCAAAATGTCAAACTCTTAGATTAATGAGTAAGTGAGCTACAGAAGACGGGAGCTTAGTTGCAGGACCCTGTATACACATATTTATCGTAAACTAAATTTCCGACCTTCAATGGCTTTTGAATTAAGACGGAATCGACATATTTTTTAAATGACCATTGGCTTAATAACAGCATATAATACATGATGGCCGTACATAGGAAAATTTTCTAGAAAAAAGTAGTTGATAATTAGTGTTACCTTGTGTATTTTATACAGATTGTATACCTTGTGTATTTTATACAGATTTTGAGGTTTCTGGGAGATTGAAGTCAAATGGCATACATTTACTAATGTTGCTAAAATTACAGTTTTGACATTTGGCCTCACTGTTCCGGATGTCTTACATAATTTTAAGTTGGTATTCGTATTCAGGGCAAATAAAGTTCCAGAGTACATTTTATATTCCATTTACAACCTCCATGCTACTCAAAGTTATCAATATTTGCAATTTCAATTATGGTCTTTAAGCCATAAATTTTCTTCCGCTACCATTAAGACAATTAAATGTTATATTAAAATAACTTTCAAATATGGAATTGCCATTACATCAATGTATTTTTATAGTAAAAAATCGACGTATTCAAAGACGTTTTTTTCTCAAATTGAAAAAGAAACAAAATTAAAAAGCGCAAAATATCTGCAATCCTGTAGAACGTGCCTTTTGCAAATTGAAACTGCATAGGCGATTATGATCTATTCTTTGCCAAAATCGCAAAGTTGAGAATTTAGACCTGTTTGGGTTTGGCACATACGAGGTGAAACAGCCTGACTTTTTACTATATCATACGTAGTATGGTTCAAAAGGGTCCAATGGAACTGGGTATTTTGTCTGCATTAATATAGGATTTTCCAGATATTTTTATACTAATGACAGTAGGTAGTGTTAAAGGCTGATTTTTTGACAATACCTACTGTCAATATCTGTCAAATCCTGGCTAATTCGTTTTATTTTAATGCAAACACGATCGATCTCGATAGAATCTCATTCAGCTAAATTATTATAACAAAATAAGCACATATCTGCAAAATCCGGGAAAAAAGCAGTAATAAAATACCAGTAGTTTAATAGTTTTGGAATAGTTAAGTTCAAAATCCAGGGAGGGGGGCTGCCCAAACGTATAGAGGCTACAGACGATTCCACCAAAAAAATCCTCCAGCTGACTTTTAAGTTTGTACCACTGTAGCGTCGGTCCTGGCGTCGACGCTCTCTAGGTCATCGGAAAATTTAAAGGGGGCGTATCTAGGTCGCGAACTGAACGTCACAAACATCGAACAGCTGAGCGCAATGCATCGCTACCTAAATCGCTGTCTACAAAAAATCGCTCGCCCAACACTACTCTCAACAATCCAACAACACCTTCTACAAAAACCATATCTCCATGCAGCAATTTGGACAACCCAGAAGAGATACGACTTTCCGAACGTCAAAAATATCGAGACAAACACCTGCGGTCGCTGCACGCCAACGCGAAATCGGCGAATCCACAACCGTTCTATCATCACGCGGTGCGGAAAGCATGCGTACTACGACCGGGCTTTCCTACTAGGTATAATACCGTGTGTTTTCATTCTGTAGGGACAGTAGTGACAAGAAACGTTCGGCGACGAAGGTGAGCGACGATCTTGGATCTCCACAAATCTCCACAATCTTTTATCCACAAATCGCTACCATGACTACAAAGAAGCAACTACAAGATGAGGACACGACCAGTGGCGATGGTCTTAGGCCCTGCCAGATATCAGGATTGACCAGGATGAGAAGTGCAGCGTTGAACAAGGTTAGAAAATTTCATGTTTTCCTCGAATTTATCACCGGAAATTGCGTACGGTTTTTTTGTAGTCGCATATTTGCTTTGTAGTTTTGCATATTTGCTTTGTAGTTGCATGTTTGCTGACGCGCGTAGGTGATTGTTAATGTAAAAACACGCTGTGGCGGATACTGCGTCAATTGTTTTTTAACGTAGTACTCCTTAGTTACCGGAATTAATATGCGTTTCCATGCAAAAATGATGATTTGCTATAAATGTGTGCATGTTTCTAATCGCAGCTTGTAAGATGTTAAATAAGCAAAAATATTATTCTTTCGTTCACAAATTGCAAATATGTTCTAGCGAATTAATAATTTTAAAGAATTGTTTGGAAAATTTAAATTTTAATAAGTACTTTCTGCTTTGGCATTGCATACCTTTTTGAAATTTGAAATAACACAAATGCCAGATTCTACTTAACGCTCTGTATCTTCTACAAAAATTCAGATTTTTGTATGAATTAAAAATCAAAATATTGAGAATTACTATGGCTTTCTCGCAGAGCACTTGAAAACCTGCAGCATTTCCTTACTCAATCTACAGGGTGACTCAAGCTTGGACAGAAAAAAAAACTTGATTCAAAGATATAGCATTGACAATTGTTTTAATCTACATTATTTCTAGTATAATTGCTTTAATTCTAGTATAATTATGTCAATTAACTAAATGTCCAATATCATTGCATAATGAAACCAATGGAAAAATACTCTAAACTATGAATCGTTTAAATATTTAGCCTAATTTTGATGTGACAGCAATGCGACATATCACTTAAAGCTGTGTATCTTCCACAAATATAAAGATTTTTGTATGAATTAAAGTAGAAAACGTTGAGAATTGATAGGGATTTACAGCAGAGTGCTTGGAAATCTTCACAATTTACTTACTTAATCTACAGGGTGACTCAAACTAAAACAAAAAAATACTTGATTCAAAGGTATAGCCTTGACTAATGTTTTTATCAAATATCTGCATTATTTCTTGTGAAATTGCTTTCGTTTTAGTATAATTATGTTAATTAGTAAATGTCCAATATCATTGCATAATGAAACCAATGGAAAAATACTCTAAACTATGAATCGTTTAAATATTTAGCCTAATTTTGAAATGACAGCAATGCGACATATCACTTAAAGCTGTGTATATTCCACAAATATAAAGATTTTTGTATGAATTAAAGTACAATACGTTGAGAATTGATAGGGTTTTACAGCAGAGTACTTGGAAATCTTCATAATTTCCTTACTTAATCTACAGGGTGACTCAAACTAGAACAAAAAAATACTTGATTCAAAGGTATAGTCTTGACTAATGTTTTTATCAAATATCTGCATTATTTTTTGTGAAATTGCTTTAATTTTAGTATAATTATGTTAATTAATAAATATCCAATATCATTGCATAATGAAACCAATAGAAAAATACTCTAAACTATGAATCGTTTAAATATTTAGCCTAATTTTGAAATGACAGCAATGCGACATATCACTTAAAGCTGTGTATATTCCACAAATATAAAGATTTTTGTATGAATTAAAGTACAATACGTTGAGAATTGATAGGGTTTTACAGCAGAGTACTTGGAAATCTTCATAATTTCCTTACTTAATCTACAGGGTGACTCAAACTAGAACAAAAAATACTTGATTCAAAGGTATAGTCTTGACTAATGTTTTTATCAAATATCTGCATTATTTTTTGTGAAATTGCTTTAATTTTAGTATAATTATGTTAATTAATAAATATCCAATATCATTGCATAATGAAACCAATAGAAAAATACTCTAAACTATGAATCGTTTAAATATTTAGCCTAATTTTGAAATGACAGCAATGCGACATATCACTTAAAGCTGTGTATCTTCCACAAATATAAAGATTTTTGTATGAATTAAAGTACATAACGTTGAGAATTGATAGGGATTTACAGCAGAGTACTTGGAAATCTTCACAATTTCCTTCCTTAATCTACAGGGAGACTCAAACTTGAACAAAAGAATACTTGATTCAAAGGTATAGCCTTGACTAATGTTTTTATCAAATATCTGCATTATTTCCTGTGAAATTGCTTTCATTTTAGTATAATTATGTTAATTAATAAATGTCCAATATCATTGCATAATGAAACCAATGGAAAAATACTCTAAACTATGAATCGTTTAAATATTTAGCCTAATTTTGAAATGACAGCAATGCGACATATCACTTAAAGCTGTGTATCTTCCACAAATATAAAGATTTTTGTATGAATTAGAGTACAAAACGTTGAGAATTGATTGGGATTTACAGCAGAGTACTTGGAAATTTTCACAATGTCCTTACTTAATCTACAGGGTGAGTCAAACTTGGACAAAAAAAACTTGATTCAAAGGTATGTTTTTGATAGTGTTTTTTTATGTCTACAATTTCTATTTGTTTTCCCACCTCTGGATAATACAATAGAGAAAAGGATTTAAATACATATAGGTTATTTTTACGACCTTGAGACAGCTGTGCTAAGAGAGTGATTCACAATTGACACAATCCCAAACCGCGTGAAACAATTGAAATAACCAAAGAAAACCGGGAATTTCTAAATGCTGTAATTACCGAATGACATAACAAATTGTAAATGCCAACAATAATTATATTAGTCGACAACGCTAATTTGGGAAAGACACAAAAATGGCCGATTATAACAATATAATAATTCGTGATGTTTTAAATCTCTAGATTTTTTTCATTCACCTGTTTTTACTTTTACTTTTAGCTAAACCTTGAACTAGCTCTCATGTTTCACCTGCAATATTGCGAAATACCAAATTGCTCACTACACTCGAACTATACGCGAGATATTTCCGGGTTAGCTACAAAAAATTATTAATAATTTAATTAAGCATGTTACCAAATAAAGATATCATCGCGATATCTCGTTAACAATAAGTTCGAGTACATATTTACAATGCCAATAAATCGATCACGATACCGGGCATGTAGTATGAATGTGACTGACAACGTATTGATAAATCTAGGTCTCAATCGTTTAGATCTACACAGAGAGATATTTTTGTTTGGTTCAAATAAATATGCATTGATTCAAAGAAATTTGTTGTTTCAATAGAGGCAAAGAAATATTTATTTGCGGATAAAAACGCATTTATTTGAAATATTTGTTTGGTAGAAAGAACGTTGATTTGTGTCAAACAACTTATGTTTCCAGTTAAAAAGTTTGCAATTTGTGTATTATAAGAAATGAAATTTATTTACTTCAAATAATTATGATTGTGTTGAGTGAAAGAATTACATTTTTTTAAATTAACAAAATTGTTGGTCGAGTTAAAATGCTTAAAATTATTAATTTGTTGAAGGAATTAATAGACAAGAATTTTTCGGAAGACTCGCCATGTGTCACCTCCTTTTTGGGATGTCGCACATCCTCGACCAGTGCTTGGTCTTCCCTACCCAACATATAGTCAAGGTTAAGTTAGTAAAGTGTACTCTGATTTGGAATCGCAACTTGAACCTGCAGACACTGTACTCTATAAGTTCTGTACTGTCGATCACGCGGCTTTATACTCTCGATATGTACGAAGTGCGAGGAGAGAGTTTACAGCGCCATCTAACAATACAGTTGGATGACATTAAAAATATATTTATTTGAATCAAAATATGATTTCTTTGGTGGAAGGAAACCTATTTTAAAGCCAAAACAAAAATATTACTTTAAAGGAAATAACTCTCTTCTTGTGTACAAATATATTTATTTTAATTAAAATATGATTTCTTTGGCGGAAGTAAACCTATTTTTAAGCCAAAGACAAAATATTACTTTAAGCGAAATAAATCTCTCATTATATGTATACAAATGTATATGTTAGAATCAAAATTATATTTCATTGGTGTAAAGAAACGTTTTTTTAAAATCAAAACTAAATTATTACTTTAAACGAAAGTAATTTTTGTTTGTATCCATATATATTTATTCCACTTAAATAAATATTTCAAATAAATTAATCTCTGCAAGCAAATAAACTAGAGTATTCAATGAAGTAAATATTGTTGGCGTCAAAGAAATATGTTTTGACCCAAAAGAATAAATACAAACAAATACATTTCTTTAAAACAAGAAATCTTTTCTATCTGTGTACGTTAATTCATATTAGCCTTATTTAAAATATCGAAGAACCTATTTATATAAACTCTATACGCACGGTTGTTTTTTTTTTAACCACAATAGATTTTCTATAGGTTGCGTTTCTATGGAAACACACGCATTGTGCTTAACCTATTAACATGCATTACGTTTATAAATTTTAATGAGCCATTTTTGCTTTAAATTTGAATTTACGTAAACGCCGTGATTGACTCGATGACGTTGACGAAAAATAAAATGGTTATACAGCTATTATGTTAATATCTATGTTAATTATTAATATAAATGATTTTTCTAAACTATAGAAGAATGTTATGTAGGTAAATAAATAATTAATTTACGAAATTTTCAAATAGATTGTTTGTTATTGGTTAACGTTAAACTATCAATTATTTACTATAACAAACACATAATAACATAGACTTTGCTCTTTAGCACTCTTTTATTTATTTAGTATTTGTGTTGATTCACCAGAGAAGCGTCTAGTGAGACTTGTTTTGAGTTCTAATTGTCAATATAAACGTTTAGATATCTGGCTAGTCATTTTTAACGAAAATTTATCATAGTTATGTAATTTATATTATATTTTATGAGTTTAACAAGTGCCCCTAATTCCGACACCAAGCGTATATCAAAAAATTTCTTTAAAATTCTTGTATTTCTTGTCTCGTTTACAAAAGGGGTAGAAACAGAATAGGACATTGTGCGCACCCTAAAATATACACCCCTTCCTGCAACTGGATCAATGTTATACGACGTTTTTCAACGGCTACGTCGAAATTATTTGCTCTGGTAACTCAAACGAAACATAAATTGAATTGTGGCAAAACGTGTAACGTTTTTTTCATCTTAAATGAATTATTCCGATGTGGTTTTGGTTTATTTTTGCAGGATTTAAACATCTGGTTAATCAAAAGTTTAACATTTTAATATTACGACAGTTACATAAGACTGATTTACATTATTAATGAGATAAAAAAGAACAGTAGTTTAAGGTTAAAGGTTGCAATATTTGACATATTCTTGATTAGTAGTTGTGATGCAATTGATATGCAACTTTCTTAATGTGTTGAGGTTATACTGCAAATTTTATGATTATAAAATCCTAGAATAATCCTAGAATAAATCCTAGATACAGAAAAGAAAAAGATATATTTCTGTATAAATTTAGAACATAACGGGATTTTTGGAATTTATTTCTAGAAACCAACTCTTGAATGTTTGAGGGAAAATGCACTCTCGATGTACCGAATTGCTTCCGAAGTTTTCTTTTTGCCCGTATTCACATAATTCCACATTTTGTGTGTGTGTATGTTGTGATTTTCTGGCCCCACAAAATTTTGTTCGTGAACTATCACCTGGTGGTTATAAATGCCGCCACCTATTTGGTATATTGTGATAGATCCTCCAAGCATCTGACATGTTCGCGGTAATATAAATTTAAATATAATAAAACTTTCAAAACCTTCTTAGTTTGTCAAATATTTAGGTAATTTGGCTAGATGTTTTTCTACTTTGCGTTCGTTATAAACTCATAACGAAACCGCTTTCGGTGTCATTATGAAAACACTAGATCACAAACTTTTAGTAACTTTTGGTTTTCCAAGTTTTATGACATTGACGTCAAGTGTCAAATAAGGCTGACATATCAATCGCTATTGGTTCGCGTCAGTCGTAGTTGTGAATTTTACACTAACTACCAACTGTTGAATATAAAATTACTTTAAATTGTAAGATAACAACCGCATTTTTCGAAATTTATGTAAAATTAATGTCGCAAGGTAGAAATAATAGTATATAACAAAACAACTCGTGCGCCAATTTTTGTCTTCTAAAACTTGTATTATAGTAGTAGTAATGATCTTTATTCCAACACCCAGCTTTGTACAAGTTTATTACACAATTAGTTTCATTTAATAAATTTCATTTGGTGTTCGAACGGGCTATTGACCTAGGTCTTTCTGCCCTGCTCCATCTCTTATTTTGGGTGTCTTCTTGTATTATAATATACTATAATTGTTAGTTTTGTTGGACAAAACGTTCAGATTTGGACCTTAATCTAATATTGCTTTCCTATCTCTACATGTCTAATAGTAATATAGTGATTGTGTGGTATGTACAAATGTTATTTTAATGCTGTTTTCTGGTATTATCAAATATGCGATAATATGCAGTGACATTCAATTTCGTAGACTGATTTATTATCGGTGAAATTAGAAAAAATAATCACAAAATAACGAAGTTGTGACTAAGATATAATGTTTTCATTGCTTCAAATCAACCGAAGAAAAACTGATAACAAACATGCATTATCAATTTGATATGAAATAGGCGAATATAGATTAAAATTGGTATAAACAATTGCGTATCGAACCATATCCGTTGCAGCTGTTTTGCTGTCGTAAAACCACATGTTTATAATCATAAATATCATAACATAAGCCTAAACTATTGAAGGCATATCTCTTTTGTATTCTAAACAAGCCAGACTACTATTTGTTATATAATTTTTTACGTTAATTTCACTCGTTAAATAACACGGAGAAACCCAAGGTGAGAGTTAAATGATTTAATTGATTTAAGATGTGAAGTTGTGAGTATTTAACAAAAGTGTATTGTCAGTATAAGTAGCCCGAAATGCCATGGCAGTCTTGTGCATTTTATTTGATAAGTTACTTCCTGCATTTTTTTTGTAGATGAACTAGATTCAACTATACTCTATTTAATTTAAGCGTGTAGTGCTGGTAGATTGCGCTAGTTGGTTCTAAATATAGCAACAATTACCTACTAATTTTTCGAACTACATATTATCGCATTTCAAGTTTTAAAACTATTAAAAAAAAAACTTTCAATGACTCAGTTAAATGCGAATTATTAATACCAAGTGCTGTCAATCACTTCCGCAATTCAATTGTTCAATAAACATGATGCAGCTATACAATATACTTTAAAGATCATGGTCTATTATAAAATTAAGAATTCATTGTTTAATTCATGAGTGTAGAATTTGATGATTTTGCTTGTTGTGTGTGGTTATTAAGTAAGCTTACATAATTATTATAAATAGCATGAAAACGAGTACCATCAATATTATAAACAGTACTAAAACAGTGTGGACCATGACCTAGGTTGGTCAGATGACGTACTTTTCAACCTTGATTTTTAGCAAACACAAAATAAACGTAGGAAATTATCGGTTCTTTATCCTGAAAAGAATATTGAATATTTATATAACAAATTCGAGCACTCTTTTTAAATATTTTTTGGGTTTATCAAGCAAACTTAATTTAGTATTCGCCAGTAATCGAAAAATCTGCTAACTCCATATTATTAGATCTATCCCCTTCCATAAAAATCTTGTTTACAACCTTATTGTATAAAAACTGTATAAAAAACATAAACGCCAATCGATAGAAGAGATTTCTCTCGTACCGGGTCACATATTGTAATCAAAATTACGCAAAATTAAGAATTTAATTGTTAGTTCAAATTACTACCTTGACAAGTTATCGTTCTTTTTGTGTATTGATAATAAGCTGCCCCGGTTCTCTCAGCTGTGTCGGTTCTCTCCGACATGACAGCACCGCTAGCGCCTCCCTTCCCCGCAGCACACCAAAGACCGTAGAGCGTCGGAATTCACGCGGAGTTTCAGCACGATCTTTTGTATGAAAAAAGCAAGATAAACAATGATTACGTAATAAACTTTAAACCTATGAATTATTGGGTAGCCTATAGTCTATATTTGATTATACTAGCTCCTCTAATAACGGAATTGCTGGCATTGCAAACCTGTCGATTTTGTAGTTAGTTTTAGATGTTTATTTTCGTCACTGCCTTGATCGGAACTAAACACGTGTCGGAAATAATGACGCTCCATCCTTTTGTGGTTCATAACCACTTCCAAGGTATTTTCCCCATTTATTTGGTAAATTTCCTTGGTAGTAGTACACAATTGTACACAACTTTCAGTAGTGATATAGTTTGTTATTGTTAATTGAGTGAGATTGTACTATATTTCTGACCAGGAACTGTGACACAATATGTTTAAGTCCCGTTTGCGTTTAATAACTAAGATAATCCTTAAATTAAAGATTTTTTTTTCTTATTGCAGGGTCTTGGTTTTACAATTGAGGAACGCCAAGCTTTGGGCATCCACGGCCTCCTACCACCATGCGTAAAAACGTTCGACGAGCAATTGCTGCAATGCTCGGCCATGCTCGATCGGTTAGACGATACCCTCAACAAATTCTTGTACATCATGAGTATTTACGTAAATAACCCCATAAAACTGTCAAAGTACCACAATTATATCTTCAATTTTCTTCCTAGGACCACAACAAAACATTATTTTTCCGATTCGTCAACGACAACATCATGAAAGTAATGCCCATTATATACACACCCATCGTTGGGGAGGCTTGCCTGAAATACAGCTTGATCTTCAGCAGGCCTAGATGCATCTACATCACGATCTACGACAAGGGTCATGTGGATGAGGTCTTGAGGAACTGGTATGTCTTCAGATTTGTTGCGTACAGAGTGGTTTTGATGATTTCTTATGATTTTCCAGGCCTGAACACGACATTAAAGCAATTGTCGTGACTGACGGTGAACGAATTCTTGGTCTAGGAGACTTAGGAGCCAACGGTACACCTATACCAGTTGGAAAACTAGCGCTATACACAGCGATAGCTGGTGTCAAGCCTCACCAGTGCCTACCGATCGTCATCGATGTTGGAACGAACAATAAAGAGTTTCTAAAAGACCCATTGTACATAGGTCTTCGCCAAGAGCGTGTGCGAGGCAAAGACTATGACGCCCTCATAGACGAGTTTATGGACGCAGTGGTGCGCCGATATGGCTCCAAATGCTTGGTGCAGTTCGAAGACTTCGGCAACCAAAACGCCTTTAGGCTGATGAACAAATACAAGGACGACTACCTCTGCTTCAACGACGACATCCAAGGTACGGCTGGTGTCGCAGTCGCGGGCGTTTTAGCAGCCGTGCGCATCTTAAAGAAGCAAGTGTCCGACCTCACTGTGGTCTTCTTCGGCGCCGGAGAGTGCAACTTGGGTATTGGAGGCTTGATCACCATGGCTATGGTGGACGAGGGTACCAAAGAGGCTGATGCCCGGAGGAAGCTCTGGTACGTGGATAGCAAAGGCTTGATCGTCAAAGATAGACCATCTGGTGGTATCACCGAGCACAAGAAGCCGTTCGCCCATGAGGCGGAGCCTCTGAAGGATCTGCTGGAAGTTGTGAAGAAGTACAAGCCTGATGTGCTGATTGGTGCTGCTACCATTGCTGGAACCTTCACCAAGGAGATTTTGGAGGCCATGGCCGCCCAGAAGGAGAGACCCGTGATTTTTGCGTTGAGTAACCCGACTGTTAAGGCTGAGTGTACCGCTGAAGCAGCTTACACCCATACGGATGTAAGTAGTGAAAGGAAAAGTATGAAGACGAAGTTATTGTTGTTTCTTTCTTAGGGAAGGTGTATCTTCGCCTCTGGGTCACCGTTTCCAGAGTTTACATGGAAGGGAAAGACGCATCATCCTGGACAGTCCAATAATGCCTACATATTCCCCGCTGTTGGTATGGCTGCCATCTGTGGTGGCCTGAAGACTATTTCCGATGATGTTTTCTTACAAGCAGCAGAGGTATGTTTAAACCTTGAGTCATAATCCACGATACATACACCAAACTGTATGAAATTTGCAAAAAGTTTAGAGATGGCAAAATTTTGCACTTTATGGTATAGAAGAAATGTCAAAGTTTTAACAGCATGTCTACAAGTTGCTAATATTGTTTAATTTTATTCATAGGCATTGGCTAGCATTGTTAGTGAAGAGCAATTGGCCAAGGGTTGTCTGTTTCCACCACTGACAGATATCCGGGAAACGTCTACACAAGTCACGACGATATTATTGGAGAAAATCTACAAAAAAGGTGATTACGTGATTTTTAATTTTAGTTTATTTTTTGAAATAATTTTAAAAATATGTTTCGACCTGTGTAATATCTTTTTGTTTGCTTTTTAGGTCTTGCTACGGTGTATCCGGAGCCTTGTGATAAGGGAGAGTACCTTCGATCGCAAATGTACAAGCCTGAGTATTTACCTGCTCTACCACCACAGTACCCCATTCCAAACATAAGTAAATATTAGTTATCATAAAAGTAACTAAGCTCTAATCCCGATATAATTTATTTATTTGTGTTTTGTCCTCAGATACATTCAATTTTTGTGATTGTATATTGTAGCAAGTTTGTTAAGCTGATGGAAGGTGTTTATAAAGAAAATAAATTTTATCTATTATTTATATGTGTTGTATTATTTTTTTTCTCCTTAATTTGCGCTTGAGCGCTTGTATTTATTCGATAAAATTTGTATATGAAAGCATACAACGGATCGAAAATGACAACAATTAAGGACTTACCAGTTGTTTTGCGTGCCCTCGGGTCCTAAATCCGGTCATAAGGGCACTAATCACAGAAAACACGAACGAAATAAAACTCACAAACACGCACAACGCGAACGACAAACTTTTGTAAACGCGCCGCGACCTCTCACGGTAAACCGACAAGTTAAGAAGCGATCCGCCAACTTACAAATTTGAGACAGCCCGTAGAGGTTAGTTTCCAAAATTATTCACCAATAACCTCTATTTTCACTGTGCAACTTTACACGTTCCCGATTACAATAATCGCTCAAATAATTACATATTCTAACAATCAGACCGACTCAGTAACAAAAGTTCAGATTCGTTCAACTTCTTAGCAACAGTTATGGCACAAATGTTACTACGAACGGTTGGTTAGCAACTTTGTACAGAATCAATCAGTCTGAATGTCCCCGACAACCAACTGAATATTCAGAACAAATTATTATTTACCACAACTGACAGGAGAGAGATTCTGATGCACAGAGTACCGGATAAATTTTGACATTCGATTCAAAGTGCAGCGCCGCCAAGCAAACAGAACTACTTTGTTACCGATTGCAGTTTTGCCGTAGGCGGTACTTTCAAATCAGCGAATTGTACATAGTCAACGGTACAATGTTTTAAGTTATGTAGTAAACTTGTGTGTATCAGTTTATTTTAAAAATAAACAAATAAGATTTGTACATTAATTTTGAATGATCCTGTATAGTTGAGAAGAAATTTCGTTTTGGAGTGTGTACATTTAGAAATTTATCTTCGGTAAAATGCGATTATAATTATACAATTTAGATTAGAATCTTACCGCTTGAAAGCGTAGGAAAGCGAAATATTATGCAAAACGAAACGAAAGTAGAATTTGTAATTCTTGGGCGACTCTGTTGGATCGTTGGATGACAGTACAGTTGGTAAGATAACTCTCTAGGTTATCGACAAACAATGACTCAAGCGAAGTGACAGTCGTATTTGTCAATAACAAAACATTTTAAGACCCGTCCTCATCAGCTGGTTCCAAAATTAAATTGCGCCTGATATGTGAGGTAACATCAAAATGGTAGAGCCAATTTTCGATTACCAATTCCGCCTGATCCTTATTGGAGACAGCACGGTCGGAAAAAGTTCTTTGTTAAAATATTTCACAGACGGCAAATTTGCAGAGGTATGTCTCTAAACCGTTATGTAAACATGTTTTGAATCTATTTTTATACCCATCAGCTGTCAGACCCAACAGTAGGTGTTGATTTTTTCGCACGACTGATCGAAGTAAAAGACGGAACACGGATAAAACTCCAGCTATGGGACACCGCCGGGCAGGAACGGTTCCGTTCCATCACGAAATCGTACTACAGGAACTCTGTCGGTGCGCTATTAGTTTACGATATTTGCAGCCGGGCTAGTTTCGAGCATATTCCCGTTTGGATGTCCGAAGCCAGGCGTCATATCGAGCCCCATCGTCCGGTGTTTGCGCTTATCGGCTGCAAATTTGATCTAGTCAGTAACGGGGGCCAACGCGAAGTGTCCAAAGAAGAAGCTAAGACGTTCGCCGATCAAAACGGTATGTTTCACGTTGAAACTTCGGCAAAAAACGGGTCAAACGTGGAAGAGGCGTTCAGATCTGTCACGCAAGAGGTTTACAATAGGATATTGTCCGGAGAGTACAAAGTTGAAGATGGTTGGGAAGGAATAAAGACTGGTTTTGCGAGACCCAACGGGTTGGATTTTAATTTAGTGGAAGCAGAGCCTGCGAAAACTTCTTGTTGTTAGTTTTTTGTTGTTTTTTTCGTTTGGATTTGACGTAGTTGGTAAGAATTTAACATAGGTACGAAGACAAGCGCTGATTGTAACCGTTTCCGGACAATGGAATATACTAACGATAGATTTTTGGAGATAACTTACGTTTAAGTTTGATTTTTCATATTTTATTTGTCGATCGATAAGATGTAAAGGAGAAAAGACTATATGGAGATGTGCCTCGGTGATTACGTTTTATTTAATTTGATTTAGGAGGTGTATATTTTGTTTTATTTCACGCTGTAACCTTTGTTCCTACGAATATACCAATATATTGTATGTTTAGAAACTTTGTTTTTTCTTTGTGTTGATTCGTGTATGACTGGTTTTTTCTGAATGTTTTGAACATTTTTTTATTTATATACAATAAACAAAGATAATACTTAATTTGAACGGTTGTTTTTGTGTAATTAGAATTAAATATTCCCCTTAAAAAATAATAAAAAAGAAACATGAAGTTCAAATGTACAATGACTTTGTATAATTAATTACTACATCATCTATAATTATAATGCCAGTTGATAAAGAAAGTAATAAAAAACAGTAGTGTAAATTAGTTGTTATTTGTAACTACAGATGGCGCTGTTGTGATGCTTTGATTAATTATGGTTTTTGCACTATTACGAGAGAAGTACATGCCTTGGTCATGAATTCTGAAAATTATAACTCTCTGCTCTGGCTTAATCATAAGAATTTTTCAAATTTTCGGCCTGTTTGTATGTTGATTTGGGTTTTTAATTGTAAAAAGTAGACGTAAATGGGTTAGTGACAAATATTATAAATTAATAATTATGGTGCTTAATAATATTATTATATTAGTCGTAACCATAACAGGATTCCCTGTATACATAAATAAAAAACAGGCGAAAAAGAAACGTTATTTTTATTTCCTTCATCATAAATTGGAAGTACATACTCATAGTGGTTTTAAATTCGTTCTTGTAATTGTAAAAAATTTGCGTGAGTGGTATTTTCGATGTATAATCAGTCAAAGTGGTTTATTAATCCAGCGGTTCCCTCACTTTCCGATCTTACCGAGACAAGAGACTACGCAAATTACAAAAAAAATAATTCAATTTGAGACACTCCACAAAACTATATAAAAACCTGTCGCTTGTTGAAATTTGTTTGGGAACTGCTGACCTAATCTACGTTTGATTGACCTTAAACGTACCCCGTAATAATAACGACTACAAATTTGTGTTGAAATCGAAACGGTGAAACATATTTTACGTTACATACGTCATATTTTACGCATGTGTAAGGTCAGCCAAATTACAAACAGTATATTATATTATTGCTGTTATCATATTTTGTGCTAATATCGTGAAGATTTCCCGTAATTGGTGCGGATATTTACGTTGCCGTAGTCATGTATGCGTTATTCAAAACGTCGTGGCTACCGTAAAACGACGTAAACGTGGTGTTCGTGCTCAGACTTAAGGGGAAGGTATCACCGCTGTTCATTGTACTAAATGTCGACAGCATCTCGCTGGTATTCTCAGGACTCGCAGAAATAATATGTTCTCTAATTTGACATTCAGACCTGGAAAAATAGATGTTAGATAGTTATTTTCAAGAGACAAAATAGTGCGGTTATAGTGTTTTTAAGAAGTTGGTAACACACTGACAAGTTGATGGTGACCTTGAAACGATATTTACTATTTTTAACGGAGAAAATATTTCTAAGAAAGTTACCTATTGTTTTGAGCACATCTCGTAGTTGGTAAATGAGTTCCGATTGGAGTTTGTCTTATCGCATAAGTGAAAACTCCGACCATAGTCAACGCAAACGACAGGAAGTATAAGGCGTGGAACTAAAACATGCGATCGTTAACAAACTTTCAAAACTACAACTTTTAAAACAAACCTTATAATTAAAAAGTAACATTCCAATGATTAGGGTATAATAGTTACCCGTTAACAAAGATAAGTGTAAGGCAGTATTCCCCATGTTTAGCAGGAATATCGACGAGAGGGTGCAATAGACGAATTGACATAGCGTCAACGAGCTCAGTAAGACACTAGATTCTGACCACGGGGAACTAACAAAAGTCTGCTTCTCCAGTAATAACCTGAAACGTTTACGAATTAGTTTTAAGGAAAAAAAAAGGTGGGCGTTTCTCACATCTGTATACCACTAACAATACTGCCGAAAAGGCCCAATAATCCTAAATATTCGACTATGTCGGTGTTCTTGACAGACAATTCTTGAAGGACAGTAACAATTGCAAACAATACAGACCCTCCCAGGCATAACATATCGCCGACTAACTGGTTTTTACCTGAAATTTTTGCTATAATGTATAAGTTAAAACAGAAACAATAAATTACAACTATAATGAAGCGTAAAATAATAAAGTTGTAAACTAATCTACAAATAAATTAAGATTACGATAAAAAAATATCTACCGTCAACTTTTTTATCTTCGATATTGGCCAGGACAAGACCTCCGACACCTACAAGACATACCGAGACTGCGATTATGTGAACCATGCGAAACCGTACGCCAAGCACGAGACAACTCAACGCCAACGCTACTGGAATAGCTACACACCCCAAAAGCTAAAAGCAGACGGTATAAGTACGGGTAATAATAAAAAAAGCTACGACCTCCAACCTGTATGCATGTCAGAGTTGTAAATTGATGAGCGGTGCTCATCAAAGTATTCGCCTGCACATCTATCAAACACAACAGCAAATACCTCCAGCCTCTAGCTTTAATAATCGCGATTAAACCGTGGTCTCCGCGTCTAAAAGCCAGCCAACTAGTGTAAACAGCGCAGAGGAACATGTAGTGCGGGAAGTTCTGACCGGTCGGCAGAACGTTGACCGGTACGGTGTTGACGTAGTGAAGTAGTGTGTTCGAAGCGCATAGTAAAAGTGAGAGGATCTGCCCTAAGATTATATTTTGCCAGACTTTCCTACAAATGAGATTATTTAATGATTTGGAGAGTACTTATCGTCTGATTTTTGTACCATTTTCCCAACTCGGCGAGTTGCTGGCCTATCCTGTCGCAGAGGTCAAGATCATTTCTCATTTTGACCGGTTCTCACATTATTTACTTTATGGTTTATTGTTGTTCGAACGTAGGGCGGGGCACCCCAAAACTACGAACCCCACGATTTAAATTGTGCGCGCAAGCGTCGTTTCCATGGTTACCGCAGCATCGATGTTTTCTGGGTGGTTTATAAATTCTGATAAATTCATACATTTGGTTTTATGGTTCGTATTTTGATTTTATTTTATGAATTTTGTGTTTTTTTGGATTGTTTTTCATACGCTTTCATAAGTAGTGATTGTTTATGATTTATAACACGAACGTGAGCTCTATTGCTTGAGATTTTAGCGTGTATCAAAAAACCGTTTTTCTCGAAATTCAAAATTTCAAGTTGATAAAAAGTTGTCCCTATGGACCTACATATACCACAAAAAATTGCGCAATTGAAAAATATTTAGGTCTCCCGCTGAAGGCCTGAAGTTTATCATTTTTTGAAAAATGACCATTTTAATATAATTTAAAACATGTGCTTAAATGTTGATAAAAGTTTATTTCTTATCAAATTGTTTATTATGTGCGGACATGTGGGCTTTGGAAAAGAAAAACCACTTAATATTTCCATAAAAAAGAAGAAAATCATAAACTTTATGCTTCGAAGTTTGAAAAATTCTCCCGTTTAAGCCAGAGCAGACAGGAGTTGTAATTTTCAGGATTAATTCTCTATACAATCATACACGTGACCCACACATGTATGATAATCGTCTCTACCCCATCAACTTTTCACGTAATGCCACAAAAACCAAAATAATAGCATCAAAGCAGAACTAGGCTTGAAAGTAACTGAAATAGTGATCAACAACGTATCTATATATGTTATTTGATTTCATAATTTCTATCGCATTAAATTCTAGATAATTTTGATCAAATACTTACCTACCTCATAGACATCAAATGAAAGTACTAATAAACTTGAAACCATAATATCCCGATGAAAAATAAAACAAACAAACATTTCTATTTTTCATCTGCTTCTTTATTTATTTATATAACTTCTCATAATTAATTCATACAGAGAGAAAACATAAAACTCCTAGTAGTCAATACAGTCAAAATAAGCATTACAAATCTCCATATTATACATTTAGTCACTATTGGAACGACTCCTCGAACGACTTTTTGACCTCGAAGCGCTCCTCGACTTTGAGCGACTCCTTGACTTTGACCGACTCCTCGACTTTGAACGACTCCTCGACTTTGACCGACTCCTCGACTTTGACCGACTCCTCGACTTCGAACGACTCCTCGACTTTGACCTAGACCTACTTTTTGACCTACTTTTAGCCCGACTTCCAGAGCGACTCCTCGACCCACTCTTGGACCGACTCCTCGACTTACTCCTGGAGCCAGACCTGGACCTAGATCCTGACCTCGACCGACTCCTACTTCCAGATTTGGAGCGACTCCTGGACTTCGATCGACTCCTTGACTTCGAGCGACTCCTCGATTTTGACCGACTCCTCGACCTCGAACCACTCTTCGACCTGGACCGACTCCTCGACCCAGAACTCGAGGAAATCCTACGCTTGCGCCCCCTGGATTTCTCGCCACCACTTTCGTCACCAGAAGCGATCTTAAGCTTGTCTTCGTCGCTGTCATCCTCACTAGTAGAGATCGTAGCCTTCGAGACAATCCTGCTCTTTTGTTTCGCCGAGAGGCCGTCGTCCTGTTTACTCTTCTTCGAGAAATCTTTCCCTCTCTTCTTGCTCCGCTTCGATTTCGGACGATCGGAATCCGAATCGGAATTCCCTGGACGATCCCTCCGCTTCCTGCCCCCACCTTTCTTCTTATGGCCACTCCTATCCCCACTCCTCTTCCTCCTCTTCGCCGGCTTATCCCTACCATCGCCGCCTTCTCTATTCCCGACGTCGCTTCCGGAATCGCTGACGTATTGATCCTTCCGGGATCTTCCGCCTTTCTTCGAGGACCGTTCCGAGGGCATCTCGAGGAACATGACGGCGTTCTTCGTTTTTTCCTTGTACTCCTCGCGCACCTGCAGCATCTTCTCCTTGTTGGCCTTGCGTTCTTCCTCGATGCGTTTCTGCTCCTCGATCTGCTTCATCTTGAAGGCCGTGCGCTCCTCGTCCTGCTTCCTGCGCAGCTGACGTTCCTCTTCGTCGACCCTGCGAGCTCTCGCTACGTGGTACTGGGCTTGCGAGAGCAAGTCCTGGCACTGACGGGCCTCCAGGCCGGCCAGGTTCACGTCGTACCTCATCCGGTCGCCGTGCATCGCTAGGTAGCTGAAATACCTGAAACGGAACGAAAATGAATAAGAATTTACTGTGGAAGTGAATATGACTAAGTGTTCTTAGTCATTTCCGAATTTTATTTTAGTTAGAATGCTTTTATTGAGTGTTATAGCATTTATAAAGAAACAATTTGTTAGAATTGCGGCTGCACCTCTTATAAAATGAATGTGACTACGTTTTCAAATTCTTAGTCATATGAGGACTTTTTTTATTCATTTGCTATTAATGTGCATTTTATTATTACAGCCACAATAAAAACTGGTTGCTATAATATTTATACAGAAAAATTTTATTAGTTTGTAGCTATAGTAATAAAGTAAAAATAAATGTGACTAAGCGATCTTAGTCATTTCTGAATATTTATGAACGTATTCATCTTACAGTTACAGCATTTACAAAAATCATTTATGTACACACTAGGAATTCGTAAAAAACAAAAAATTTGTGTATTTTGTATAAATACCGAATAAAATCAAAACTTACTTCAAAGACAACCCAAGCTCGTGCACAGCCTGCAAGACAGTTTGCAGTGTCGACTTCTCGTCCTTCAAAATCTGCGTAGCCAATCGCTGCAGGACCAAAGCGATATTATACAGAAGCACGGTATCCTGCGGGGCAACACGTCTGGCCCTCAGGAACACCATCTTCGCCTCCTTCAACTTCCCAGCCTTGAAATAAGCCCTCGCCAAGTACTGCAAACCCTCCACGTGGTTATACTTGTAAAACTTCTTCAAACAATTCTCGTACTACAAAAAACAACCCAATAAATACAACAAGTTCTTGGTTCAAATCCAGGAAAAAACACTTTTTTTATATTTAAATTAAATTCCGTTTTTTTACCATTTGTATCGCGCTGACATATTGGCGCTGCTCGACGTATATATGCGCTATATTCAGCCAGACATCGCAGAAGTCCGCGGTCGCTTCTCGAACCTGCGCAAAGATATCTCTGGCCTCGTTTACGCAACCCTTGTGGGCAAGGACTGCTCCAATCCCGTTCGACGCCCAGATATTTTTCGGGTCAATCTTGAGGACTTGCTTGTACATGGCCAACGCCCTCTCCTGATGTCTCTTCTCGCGTTCCTTATCTTTTGTCGGCTGGTGTAAAGTTTGAAGCCAGACATTACCAAGTGCTATCAACGAGTACGCATCCTGAGATGTCGCAGGATTCTGGAAATTTTAATATGTTTTTGTTTCATTTCTCTGGATAAATTGCAAAGATGGAAGAAAAAGGAATATAAAGGTAGAAGGAAGACAAATGAAGAAGGAAGTCAAAGGAAGGAGGAAGACAAAAGAATAAGGAATACAAAAGAAGAAGGAAGCCAAAGGAAGAAGGAAGACAAGGAGAGCAGGAAGCCAAAGGAAGAAGGGAGCCAAACGCAGAAGGAAGCCAAATGAAGAAGGAAGTCAAAGGAAGAAGAAAGACAAACGAAGAAAAAAGCCAAAGGAAGAAAGAATCCAAAGGAAGAAGGAAGCCAAAGGAGGAAGGAAGCCAAAGGAAGAAGGAAGCCACATGAAGGACAAAGACAAAGGAAGCAGGAAGCCAAAGGAAGAAGGAAGCCAAAGGAAGAAGGAAGCCAAATGAAGAAGGAAGGCAAAGGAAAGAGGAAGACAAACGAAGAAGAAAGCCAAAGCAAGAAAGAAGCCAAAGGAAGAAGGAAGCCAAAGGAAGAAGGAAGCCAAAGGAAGAAGGAAGACAAAGGAAGCCAAAGGAAGAAGAACCACAAATAAAAAAGAAGACTAAGAAAGAGATCAAAACATAGAATTTACCTTTAAGACACGTTCGTATTTCTTCTGGCCGGGGCCCCATTCGTTCTGAGCGAGATGGAGGTTGCCCAGCAACGACCAGGCGTCCGGATGTTCGGTGTTGATACGCAGGGCCTCCTTGAACCAATCGGAGGCCTCGTAGATCTGGCCCTTGTCCCTCGCCATGCAACCTAACCGCAAATAGCAGTCGACGTAGTTCGGATGCTCCTTGAGGATGTCCTTGTAGAGCTTCTCGGACTTGTCGAAGAGGCAGAGCGCCTCGTTGAGCCGAGCGAGGTTATAGGTCGTCGTGACTGAAATGGAATTGTAGTACTGAGGGTCGTGCTCGGCCTCAGCTTTCGCTCTCGCTAGGGCTTCTTCTAGGTTCTTTTTGGCTTCTTCCAAGTTGTTTAACCTGCAAATTTAATTTTCGGAACCGTGAGACGTTTTAATTCTAAAAATGGTGATTTGCTGCTGTAGTAACGATAAAAATGAATGTGACTAAGTTTTATGGGTCATTTCAGGATTTCTTCAATTGTTTTTCTACATATTTGATCATATTACTGTTATAGCACATATAGAACAATTCGTTATACCATTTCTTTAAAAATTATTTGTTAATTTGCAGCTGTAGTAACAATGAAAATGAATGTGACTAAGTTTCCTGAGTCATTTCAGGATTTTATTGATAATTTGACTTCATATTGGATCATATTACTGTTATGCCAAGTTATACTATAGCTTTCTTAAAAACAATTGTTAATTTGCAGCTGTAACAATAATAAAAATAAATGAGACTAAGTTTTCTGTATGATTTCATGATATTTTTGGATTATGTTATTACATATTTAACTATATTACTGTTATGGCAAGTATAAAAACTATTTATTATACCACATTTATAGCAATAATTTGATCATTTGCAGCTGTAATAATGAAAATAAATCTAAGTTTTCTGAGTCATTTCAAGATATTCTTTTGGCTGATGTTACTACATATTTAGTCATACTACATACTACAATTGCTATAGAAAGAATTTGATCATTTCAGCTGTAGTAATAATTAAAATGAAAGTGAATAAGTTTCCTGAGTCACTTCAGGATATTTACGGTTATTCTACTAGATATTAATTTTACTCACATGTAAATCGAAAAAATTGATATAACTCTAACCTGTAATGCAAGGCACCCACGTTGTTCAAAATCTCCGTCGGTATTTCGGCCTGGACGTCTTTTTTTAAGATCTTGATGGCAGTTCCGTAGGCGTTCAGAGAACCCTGCAGATCAGACTGCTCCAAAATCTGTGCCAACTCGATCCAGGCCTCAATATCGTCCGGAAACTGCTCGGTAACTTTCTTCAGGTGATTCTTCGCGATATCCCTCTTCGACTGCGACGACGAGTTTGCGTAAAGCGAACCCAGGATCTTCATAGTCTCGTAGTTACCCGGTTGTGCCTTTAAAACCTTCTCAAAGCACTGTGCAGCCTGTAATTAAAAAAATAAATAAATAAAAAAAATGTCCATGGCTAGATTTGAACCAGGAACTTACATTTTCGGAATCTCCCCTATAGATGTACATCTGGCCTAAACCGAAATGCGGAAGGACAAATGGGGCTGGAGCAAACTGAGTGGCTTGATAATAGTATTGGAAAGCTTGGTCGTAATCGCCTTGGACGTGAAAAGCTCTAGCGAGTTGATAACAACTTTCCGCTCGCATTGCCTCGTTTTCCGTGTTGTGGAAGGCATGCAAGGCTAGATGTTGGACTTTATTGTAATCCTACAATCGAAAAAGCTTTGGTAAAATTGATTTTATGCTTTGGTTTTTGGTACAAACCTTCTTAAAGAAGAAATGGTTAGCCAGGTGGTTTAGGACCATGGGATTTGATGAGTCTATCGTGTATGCTTTCGAGAGCATCCGTACACCTGTTCGGATCGAATCCGGCTGTTGCAGGTTCAATTTCAAGATTGCCAACCCAACTAAAGCTCCGACGCACTGCTGGTCGAGTTCTAATGCTCTTTCGAACGCTAGACGAGCTTTTTCTTGGTTGTTTAGTTTCATAAAACAATGGCCCATACCTAGAATATTACAATAATGTTGTTTAAACAATTTTATTTCTTGTTGTTTGTAATTCTACATATTGTTTTAGCATTGTCATTTTTCTAGATACTTAAAAAAGTAGTATTTCATCAACACAATGGCGCAATATTTAGAATCGTGACATTTTTGTTGATAAAGTCACAAATCTGCAACTATTTACAGTTTTGAGTTTATTAAGCTTATTCTAGTTCCGCAAAATTGTTCATATTACTTTAAAAAAAATTAAAAATAATATATGAATACAATCAAAATAATAAAAACCAACATACCTAATCGAACAGCTGCCGGACAATTAGGGTTCGTACGTAACGCCTTCTTATAAAAGGCCAAGGCCCCGCGAAAATCCTTTTTATTATACGCGATACAAGCTTTTCCGAGCAAAGACGGAATATTATTTGGCGACTGATTCAAAACAAAATTAAACTGCGCGTCGGCCTGTTCCATCTTGTCGCCTTCCAACAAGCAGAAATACGCACGTCCCAACAAGTGGTTCTGGTCGTACATAATAATTTTATCTGCCGTCGTATACAGCAACGTCGCTTTCGTAAACAATTCCCTCTTCTTATCTTTATTTTTCTCACGATTTGCCTCCTGGACGTAATACGCGGCCAGCATATCGAGGGCACGCATCTGGTCCTTCTCGTAATCCCTATACGCAACATTCGCATCATTTCTCGACGATTCCAAAATTTTAATGAAGTCATTTATCTTGCTTTGTTTGTAGTATTCAAGCTAAAATTTTGGTTATTAGTGAATATAATTGTTTATAAATAGTATACGTACCGCTAAGTTCACCCATATACTTAATTGGGTGTGTTCCTGCCTTAAAATACCTAAAACTTCTTCACCATCAGGTAGCTGGTCCAAACATAGCTCGATAACCTAGAGAAAGTGAGGTTATGTTGTTGTATACAACTCGGGTTTTCGGGGATTTTTACCTCGTCTGTATCCCTCAGCGGGATTTCTATAGATCCCGCCATCGTGGAGTCACTTATTGTGCACTGTTTATGCTTTAAATCATCGTTTATGCGGATTTTTTAGGAGTTTCTGGGTCACTTCACAAACGCGCAAAAATCGCATAACCTCTAGTTTGACAACTGGATGCGCGAAAGTGGCGCCGGAAACGGAAATGTCCCGAACTGAGCTTGTTGCATTCAAAAAAAATAATTAAATTGTCGTTTAGCTCATTTAAAATGCTTTAAATTACCTAATTTGGTTGTATTTGTTATTAGGCAACTGGTAAACTCAGGTAAACTAATAATCAGTATGAAGCTAGCTACTATGATACAACAAAATTATTAATTTCATTATTAATTTATTTATTATTAATTTTATAATTCAAACAAATCAATACTTGTAAATCAATTAAATCGTTTGATTTCGTACACAGTTTTTGCGTATTATTTCAAACGATTACCAACAAAATTTTCCGTTTAAGAACGTTTCCAAAATCATCCAAACTATATTCTGAAATTATCTGCAAGTCGGTAGCAAAAATGACGCGTTGAGTGTGTTCGGGTTTCGAAAAAAGTGCGTACTTTCATTATCGTGGTGACTGGGGTTCGTGATATGTAAAGGTGGGGGTGAAATAATCATAGGGTGAGCGCCCCTAAAGCGTCGGCGGCGTCGGTCGTAGTGTGCTTTGGACACGCGTCGTCGTTACTTCAAAATATCCAGCGCGCCGCGGACTAAAATTCGTAATACACGTCATGCGGTCTGTTGTTAGTTTTTTGTCGGATTCTAGTGTTGAACTTTTTTCATTCGTGCGTTGAAGCGTATTTTGACTGTTGTTATTTTGTGAGTTGGTATATATGCGATTGGAAAAGAAGAACTTGATTCGTTAATAGGTAAGTTATCCCAATTATATTTAATGTTTGTAATTTAAATGATGTGTTTTATGAATGTTAGAAATGATTGTTTGAAAATTGAATGTTGGGCATAGATGGGGTTATGTTTTATAGCAAAATACATAAAATAAGACGTTTGAAACATGATAATGTTGCAGGCAACTGTTATTAATTGTCTTTTTCATTATTATACCATTGACTTACAAGTTAAAACTACTATCAAATTAACGTTTGAACTTCATTTTAATAGAATAAAATGGGTTGCACCCTTTTAAGCTGTCCTAAAACAGTAGTACTGTAATCGAGCAAAAAAAATTTAAAACTAGTTAGCCAAGATTTTCCAGATATTTTCATTCTAATTACAGTAGGTAGTGTGTTTTGACAATACCTACTGTGAATAGAATCAAAATATATGTCAAATCCTGGCTAACTAGTTTTATTTTAATGCAGTTCTCGATCAAATAGTTAAACTATTAATTTTATATATAGTATGATAGAGTCATGTGCCTGATGGCGACATTAGATGTTTTGAAATGTGAATTTTTCACGTTCGGAAAGGATTTATTTTTTTCATAATTGGGAAAATCTGTGCCCACAGTATATATAATTCAAAGTTTCTTAGAGACAGAAAATATATACACGCAAAGAGCACCCAAAAACATGACACGCCACTGCCTACTAGATACTTGAAGAGAATCAAAATTAATTAAGAATATTTAATTACATAACCGAGCTTTTTGTATCACAATAGTAATAATAATTACTAATAAACATAATACTAATACTCGCAGCAATCAAATTACATATCTAGGTATAAAGAGTCTTTGTTAATTTGACGTATATAGTGCCAACTTGACTAACGCAGTCAAAATTATGTGGAGCGATATGATTGGCCGGCTCAGTAAGAGCAGTTTCTGCCTCTCCGTGACATCCGTGCAGGCGGGTTGTTTACATACGGGCTTATTTCACTATTAGACGGTATTAAATCGCTTGATGTGAGTTATAAATGTGACCAGTGTGTGTATTGAAGTTCCTAGCAACGTTTTAAGATGTTCAACTCACACAATCGACCCAAAAAGGTGAGTTTTCTGAGAATTTTTACCGCTGTTTCTCCCGGCATTGCACGACCGGCTGCCATGTTTATATTTTGACGTTTAGCGGTCCGAACATAACCTTGATTCTAGATTACGTTCTCTTACGTTCTCAGTGCTATATTATATTATATTATTTTGTAGAAGGTATTTTCTATTGTTATACCGTGTGTTTTCGCTATTTCTGCGAGGGAATTTCGCGTTTCTTTAATCGATTTACGTTTTGAGGTGGTTAGAGGTTAAATTATATCTATCGTACATAGTTTCCTTCACATATAAGGGAAATATTGGAATAATCTTTGGTTGGTCATTAAAAAATAACTAACTAGTTTTATTTTAATGCAGACACGACCGATCTCGATCAAATAGAACCTCGTGCAGCTAAACTATTAATTTTATATACCGGGTGATTCAATTTCGAGGCTCACCATGGGCATCTCGCTTATTAGTGGAGATAGAGCCTATGTTTAAATTTGGCAAAGTTTCGCATTTTTGAGTTGATCGATTATCTGAACGGAATTTTAAGCTATCAATTTTCATTTTGAAGATATCCGCAAAAAACTGAAATGTTAAGATATCGTTTTTAATTTTTTATTCAAAACAAAGAGTGGCTAGACATTTGAAACAAAAACATTCTAGAGGTACCTTGTTGAATTTTGGCATTTTCCGATAGTCCTGTTTTTCTCATTTCCGCAATGTATAACATGTTGGCATTATTATTATTATTATTATTATTATTATTATTTATTGAAAATCTCTGATACATCTCATTAAATATTTGAAACCTAGATAATATAATTTAGATATAACATATAAATACTAAACTTACCTTAATAATTTTGAAAAGTAATAAAGAGGATCAGGGCAAATTGGTAGTACCGAGCTTCGCTGAAGCCTAGGGTACTCCCTTTGCGAGTATCACTGCAGCTCTACCCAATTTTGAAAAACACAAGGCCATTTATGCTTTGCAAAGAAAAATTTCATTTTTCTTTGCAAAGCAAAGGAAAACTGCAGAAAACCCTTGCAGCCTTGTGCAAAGGTCATTAAAAACACACACACACACACTCACACACACACACACAGACACACATTTATTAATAGACAATATACATTAAAAGAAGGTAAAGATGAAATATTAAGCAGCAAATTCAGGGTTCTTTATGATAAAACTCTTCTCAAAATATTCGCGCTTCCCAAAACCGCAATTTCTTGAATTTCCCAGGGCGAAATTTTGCACGACAACTCTTTAATTAACATGTTTACTATAATTTAGACTAACTGCTCCCAATGCACCTACAATCACCGGAACAATGTTCACTTTCATTCCCCACATACGTCCAACTTCTATTGCGAGATCCTTATATTTAAGTTGTTTTTCATGCTCCTTCCTTACAACATTCGCATCAGCAGGTACCGAGATTTCTATGAACGTGCACACCTTCCTCTGGAAATCCTTTACCACGATATCTGGCTTATTAGCATCAAGCATTCTATCAGTGACAACAGGCATGTTCCATAATATGGTAATATGATCATTACTCACAACAGGAGATGGAATGTGGTCATACCACATTATTATTATTATTATTATTATTATTAGTTTGATAAAGTCAGTACAACTAATGGAATTTTTACTAAGTAATTTTATTATAAAATTAATGCTCCGGTAGCTAATATAAAATTTTTCCAAAAGATAAATGAATGTTTTTTCTTGTAAGGTACAAGGTAATCAGTCACCAGAAAATTTATAATCACGTTGTCGTGAAAATTTATTTTACAGCGTGTCGTTCTTTGAGCACCCTTGTAAGGGGTAGGTAATTTTTCTTCGGCGCTAATGGTCGACCGCCCTAAAGGGCCGTAACAGCCCTAATTGGCCCAGCATTGTGCTGTTCGACGACCTTTCAAAACATTGATTCGGGTAATCGATGTTGGATACGAAAATATTTTGTCAAGCTGTTCAATCAAATCCCTATCACTGGGTAGACGACTTTGACAACATAAATCATGTTTTAACGTGTTTAGACAGCTTTTCACAATTTTTACCTAAGTGTTCCCCAAGTTTCCCCCCAACAGTGGTTCCACAGAAAAATAGTAACAAATAGTTTGTAACAAACTATGTTTGTCGTTTGAATTAATATTGATGACAACTATCACAGAGAGAAATTTTTGTTTAATTCAAATAAATATGCATTGCCTGAAAGAAATTTGTTGTTTCAATAGAGGCAAACAAATATTTATTTGCGGATAAAAACGCATTTATTTGAAATATTTGTTTGGTAGAAAGAACGTTGATTTGTGTCAAACAACTTATGTTTCCAGTTAAAATTTGCAATTTGTGTATTATAAGAAATGAGATTTATTTACTTCAAATAATTATGATTGTGTTGAGTGAAAGAAAAACATTTTTTTAAATTAACAAAATTGTTGGTCGAGTTAAAATGCTTAAAATTATTAATTTGTTGAAGGAATTAATAGACAAGAATTTTTCGGAAGACTCGCCATGTTTCTTAGCTCTTTTTTGGGATGACGCACATCCTCGACCAGTGCTTAGTCTTCCCAACCCAACATATAGTCAAGGTTAAGTTAGTAAAGTGAACTCTGATTTGGAATCGCAACTTGAACCTGCAGGCACTGTACTCTATAAGTTCTATACTGTCGATCACGCGGCTTTATACTCTCGATATGTACGAAGTGCGAGGAGCGAGTTTACAGCGCCATCTAACAATACAGTTGGATGACATTAAAAATATATTTATTTGAATCAAAATGATTTCTTTGGTGGAAGTAAGCCTATTTTAAAGCCAAAACAAAAATATTACTTTAAAGGAAATAAATCTCTTCTTGTGTACAAATATATTTATTTTAATCAAAATATGATTTCTTTGGCGGAAGTAAACCTATTTTTAAGCCAATGACAAAATATTACTTTAAACGAAATAAATCTCTCCTTATATACAAATTTATATGTTTGAATCAAAATTATATTTCATTGGTGTAAAGAAAAGTTTTTTAAATCAAAACAAAAATATTACTTTAAAGGAAAGTAATTTTTGTTTGTATCCATATTTATTTATTCCACCTAAATAAATATTTCAAATAAATTAATCTCTGCAAGCACATACACTAGAGTATTCAATGAAGTACATATTGTTGGCGTCAAAAAAATATGTTTTGACCCAAAAGAATAAATTCAAACAAATACATTTCTTTAAAACAAGAAATGTTTTCGATCTGTGTATATTTGACATTAATTGGTGGTGCAAAAAGGCGGTAAAAATCTAATATCTTAATCTGCAAATTCTTTAAAATAATTCTCCCTCTGGATATAAACATTGGTGTGTATTAATCTTAAAATTTTCTATCAGTCTGAAGAAGTGTCTATAAATTGTTGTTTCTCTTTGGCAGTGAAGTTATCTGGTATACTCATAGTTAAAAATAAAAATAACTGTTAAACTTGGTTATTATGATAATGATTTTTTCAAGAAAGCCTTCTAATGCTGACAATAAACTACATTTATTTTTATTAACTTCTTTTTATTGTTGCGTTAATTTTACAATAATAAAATAATAATATAAACAATAACAATAAACGACCATTTCTGCCTGCAAAATAATAAAATAAATTAAAATAAATTTATATTATTCAACTTTCCAAAAATATCAGCTAAATATGCTAACCGGACTATCCACAATTCATCAAAGAAACAATATTTGAAGTCGAAATTAGCTTCTGCATGGAAAACTTGAACTTCTGATTTAAGTACGAAGAGACAATGTTATCTTTTTACGGCTTGATCCAAAACTGTTTTAAGTCTGTCTGGTATAGATTTTGCTACAAAAAAATCCCGATGGATTTTGCAGTGAGTGAACTGAGCTTCTGGAGCTACTGTTTTAATTTTTTTATGAGGGCCGCGATTCTTTTCTGTTAAAGCCCGAGCTCCATCAGCGCAGACACCAATAAATTTATTCCATGTAATGGAATTGTTAAAAATACAATTATTAAAATTTATCACCAGATCTTCTTTCGGGCAGAGGTTCCTAAAATAAATATTCCTCTGCAATTTCCTCTTCAACCTCAAATCAGTTAAAGACTAATAAATTGATCAAAATAACGTATGTCGGTACTTTCATCTAACTGTAGCGTAAAATATTTACTTTGTTTTGCCTTTTTAACTACACTTTCTTTTACACAATCTGGTATTTTAGAAATACTGAATAGGCCTCAGTAGCTCAGATGGGAGAGCATTGTGCTAGAAACGCAAAGGCCCCTGGTTCAAATCCAGGTTGTAGCTGTAAATTTTGATTTATTTAAAATTTATATCCCGCCTGTATGACACCATATTATTAACCTATACTATTACTTTGACAAAGTATGTCGTTAAACATTTTCATTTGTTAAATTTACAATTTTTTCAAAAATGGAGTCCAATTTTTACATATGTTTGAACACCTTGAGACTTATTTTAAATGCTGGACCAGAATTTCAATCATGGAAACCTGCGTCCAAATGGTCTTAAACGAAAAATTATCATAACATATCCGCGGAACGAGTATCTCGGCGGAAGTCGAAAACTTCCCCTCCGTTTATAGACGGATATTTTCGCGTTTTCATTTTCCCGCATGTACAAGACGGGAGGAGGATGAATAAAACGGTTTGAGCGGTTGGGCGTTCGCGATTTTCTTTTATTTCGGCGAATGTGTCGGGCTTATTGCGCCGTTAAAGAATGGCGGAGGCGAGAAACAATCGACGATCGCTATGGCGGCGAGTCGGGGGATTCTCCTTCGCACGCCATCTGTTATTCTTCCATCGAACTATACAACCGTTACGAGGAGTTGCAACAGTTTTACGGTACGCTTTCATTGTTGAACGTTCGTTTCTGTTGTTTTTCTTGCTTCCGGCTGTTGGTAAATATGTCGACGGAACAATGGTGGCGAGTTTTAAGACAAATGAATGCTCGGTGTTTGCTTTTTTTGTTGATTTTAATGCCAGGTTTGGTGGAGTGTACAGGTTGTTTTATCAAGTCCTGCTGTTTTCTGAATTCTTGAAATCTGCTTGTAAATGAGTCTATAATAGAGGTATATATAGAGGTTCAGCGAATATTTTAGAATCAATTTTTTCTTGATTTACTAAACTCAACCTATAATTTGTAGATTTTCAAAAGATACGAATTCGTCATTGGTAATGTCTTCCAAAAATAATTTTAGTTTTTGCTCAAATGTGATAACTTCTTCTAATAATGGTAACGCTGTATTTCTCTTTCCTTGCAACTTCAGATTCAGCCTATTAAAATGTTCAGTAATTATTATCAAGCAAAAAACAAAAATTTTGAATCCAGTCATGATTAGAGACATTGCAAATTTGCTACGTTTCAAATCTTAGAAGTTAAGAAAATTATTATTTCTTTCCAACATTCGTAGAATCGTTTCAAAGCGTTTCACCTTGATAGCCATCTTACAGATGTAAACGCAACTAAACCTTTATACTGACTACCTTCTTCTTGCAGAAGTGCCTCAAAAAGTGTCATGAAGAGACCTAAAAAGTAGCTCAACTTTGAGACAGTTTTTCAAACAAATTGTAAGACATCAATATTTTTCCTTTTGCCAAATATTTATCATACTTTGGTGTACAAAAGGACATAGCGCCATAAAAAAACTATATGCAAGAAGTGGATATTGTTATAGGATGTATCAGGCCCTGCGCGGAGCGGTTGTCTCAACGACGTGCACGATAGCTCCTATAAAAATAAACAAAAATCAAAATTTCAAAATCGATGTGAAACTAGATTAAATTAGTTAGAGGCTAAACCAAAATTTAGGAGATATTCCATAATATCTTTTCCAGTGGTTTGTTTTTCAAATGATAACACATCAAGAAGTTCCTCTTGAATACCGGAAGATATATTTAACTATTACACAACAGCAATGAAAATAAATTTAGCAGAATTAAAATCAAGAGTTTGCGTGTTTGAATCTTCGTCAGAAATAATTATGATTTGCTCTTTTACCGTTGGCTGAGAGAAGTAAACCTTTAATTTTCTTACACATTTCATCATTGTTTAACATATCTTTAAAGAGATTGTTGCTTGATTAAGTTATAGTTATTGCAAATTTTTACTCAAATTTGAGAGCAGAAGCCAGTCGGTTCCCGACCTATGATGAGTCTAGACTCTAGAGAGTGAAAAGACAGAACCCATGAGTCATGACATCAAAATTGTTAGAAGACATCAGAAAAATAAGTATAGTTCATATTAGGGCTTCCAATCCCGGACAATATACTGATCCCGAGATCCATGTGAAAAGCGAAAATTGCCGCATTAAAACGCCTGGGATGACAAATCCAGTCAGTAAGAAATGTCTAAAATATAATTTATTGGATATCTTTTACCCCGAAACTTGATCAACGTTTTTAAATTTTACAGGTAGAAAACGAAAATTGACGGTTTAAAAGGTAAAAGGTGCCAAAGTGTGCGTATTGACATCAATAATAAACAAAATATATACTCTATTAGATAATAACTTGCTCTTACATCTTAAATTTGTTCAAAAAATTTGATTTTTTGTAAAATGTTTCAAGAATAGTCACGGCAAAAGAAATTATTTGGTCGAGCCAATAACACATTTTGACGTATTTTTGTTCTCTTCTTTAATGACAATATTTTGGAGACTGTGGCGAACTTAATAATAAAATTATAAACCCCTAACCACAACAAGTATTTTAGAAACCTAAATACGTATTTCAGCAACTATGTTGCCATCTTCAGTAGAACCTAAAAAGAGGAAAAGAGAGATTAGCACTTCATAGTATCTTTACTGGATATTGTCCAAGCAAATCACTAGTGGAAGTGACGTCCATGTTAAAAATTAGCCTATATATACCCATTTGTTGGTCACACCTCAGTGAATTTTGATCGTTGAAGCGTAAAAAACAAGTTTTAATTAAAGCAGGTCAAACAATGGCGAACTAGGTATAGGACCCCTGTCTGAATTTATTAATTTATCTCTATTCAAGTGAATAAAGATACTTTCCAAGCTGTTTAGTTCCCTATTATTTGACACAGCTTTTAGAAGTTTTAAGTCATCTACAACTACTTTATGACCTGTGTCTAAAATATGTTAAACCACACTAGATTTTTCAAAACGATTATATTTAAAATGAGCTACATGTTCTTTGAACCTAGTTAAAATTGTTCTTCTAGTCTGGCCTACGTATTCTTTTTCACAGTCATGACATTTGATACAATATATGCCAGATTTATCAAGTACATCTACCTTATCCTTTGGGTTTCCAAGAAGGTTTTTTATGCTATTATGAGTCGAATATGCTATACAGAGATTTTGTGATGTAAAAATACTTCTCAAACCCCTTGTATATGCACAATCAAACGGTATTTTAACATATTTCTTCTTTTCTACAGACAAAGTATTTAAAGTAGATATTTGATTTATATACATTTTTTGATTCTGCTTCTTAATCATTCTATCAACTATTTTCTCAGGGTACCCATTATGTATGACAACATTCTTAATAAACAATAATTCTTGCTGATATCTATCTGCGGACAATGGAAATTTCAATAACCTATTTACTAAACAACTAATAAAAGACAATTTTTGTTGAAAAGGATGCTGCGAATCATTAGGGATAAACCTGATTGTGTTAGTATCTTTCCGATACACGTCAATTTCTATTATATTTTTGCTATTCCTGACTACCAGAGTATCTAAAAATGGAAGTTGGCCGTTAACTTCTTGTTCTACAGTAAAGTTAATGGTGTTGAATTTAGAATTCAAAACGAGAAGAAAATCTTGAATACTGCACTTCTTGGTGTCAAAAATGGCAAAAATATCGTCGACATACCTAACCCAAGTCTTAGGGAAATATGGTGCTATAGACTTTACATTGGTTTCAAATCTGCTCATGAACAAGTTGGCAATAAAAGGTGAGAGACAGTTACCCATCGCAGTTCCCTCAAGTTGTTCAAAAAACTTTCCGTTTATTTGAAAACAATTTTGATGTATAATGATTTGTGACTTTGTTCTGTGCAGAATGTCAAATATATTTCTATGACTACATTTTTCATATCACTCAACTGCGAAAACAAAGTCAGCTTATTATCGAACTAACTTTAATTTAATTAGCATTCCAATATCAGTCAAGATTATAGCAACCGTCTTGGGTGCCTTTCACCCCTTCTTATTAACTACCCCCCCTCTCCCACCCCTACCTCTGGCTGTATGTAGGTACGTAAGAAGTTTTAATTCCAATTGGGAATTGAAGGGAGCACATTTAAAAACTTTTCTCGGAATGAACGAGGAGTTCCGCTGGAATGCCTCTTTTGCGCGAATCTTGGCAAATTACTTCGAACCGGATCGATCGATTGGACGTAAGAATCTTGACTTCGGAATTGTTCTAATGCTAATAAAAGTTAAATTAGTGGGGGTTGTGCCCTTTCGCGGGTCGCCTTTGTTCGTATACGCGCGGTTTCGGATCGGTCGATATAGAGGGTGGACTTTTTCCACCTCGCGTATTTTCGATTTTATCGCGTGACCTTACGCTGATTGCTCTTACCACCCTTTGCTTTGAAACGGGGTTGCTTATGTGTTATTTATATACGATAAAAAGGGGGTTCCCCTATATTCTGACATTGTTACGATCTATATTGGTTACCTAAAGGTTATTTATTAAGAAAAGAAATTGATTTTAGAGTTGTAACTATTAATATTCGTTTAAGGGTTGGGGTGATTTATTTAGGGTTATTATTAGGAGTCTTTGGGGAAATTTTTAAAAGGAAAGTCTATCCATTCATGTCATCACATCCAGTAGTAATAAAAATTCACGTGAATATTTACTTCCTTAAATAATTTACAAGGCAAAATAGACCTCAAAATAAGAATAGTAAATAGGTATTTTGTGGATCAATGTTTTGGGGTTTTTTAGTGTTATTTTGATACTATTATGGATTTTGGAGATGTGGTATAGGTTTATTTTTAGTTTTTCTTACTTAATTTTTTTAAATTTTATTCACAAAATTATTATTGTGTGAAGTGAAAAGCATTAAGATTTTTTAATTAACTAAATTGTTGGTTCAGACAAAATTGGATATTTTAATGATTAATAATCTGATGTGGCCAGGACACATGACTTTATCATACTATACAGTAGTGTCAAACTATGTTAAAAACATCGGTTTTGACAATACTGTCAATAGAATCAAAATATCTGTCAAATCCTGGCTAAATAGTTTTAATGCAGACACGACCGATCTCGATCAAATAGATTTTGTTCATGCATCTAAAGTATTAATTTTACCAAAAACTGTCATAGACATAAATTATACAAAATTTCCTCCGATTTAAATTATTATTCAACTATAGAGTAAATAAGAGTAAATCTCCAGCTTTTTTGCCCATTTTTTTGTACTGGGTGTCCCAGGCTAGGAACAAAGTACATTAATGGCTTGAAGAAATAGAAATACATTTCATGCGTACAGGGTGTCCCACAACAACGTACCAACACAAACTTCTCTTTTTTTAATGGAGCACTAGGTATATTATTGCAGTTTTGGATGAAGGTTTTTTATGGTTATCATTTTAACATCAACTTATATTAGGCTATTGTCAACTGTTTCCGCGATATTGTGAAATCAATGTCAAAACCGTGAATTTTTCTAAAATTCATTCTGAGGTAACTAATTAAGATGAAGAAACGAGAAAACAGTAAAAATCTCACTCTTTTTGAGAGATATGGTTTATTTGAGATTATAATATGAATTATATAAAATAAATAATGATATGTTAAATGTTAAATCCAAAACTGCAATAATATACCTAGTGTTCCATTTAAAAAAAATAAGTTTGTGTTGGTACGTTGTTGTGGGGCATCCTGTAAGCATGAAAATATTTTCTGGCTGTAGAGCTAATGATTATCTATGTGTATTTCGTGTATTTCGATTACTTCAGGCCATTGTTAAAAAATGTTCAGGGTACCCAAAAAGTATATTAAAGTATAACATTATTAATTGATTTTATTATTTTCTCGTTTTTAAAATTTTTTGGTGGTTGGTACAGGCTGCCAATGTCGAGCCAAATAAATATTTGTTTTAAGAAAAAAGTACATAATATCGTACGTACCACTATTATATACCCAATTATTAATATAGTAAAAATATAATCAAAAATTGTTGAGTAGGTATCAGATGATTTTACAGATTTCTTCTTAATATATCCAAAATACAATACTTGAAACTAAACTACCGTAGTCAAAATCGAAAAAGTTTCAACTGATGGTCGTATGCTTTACTTCTATAGAATCTGAATAGGAAGACCGAACTTTTGAATTTTGTCTAGTTTTTGAGTAAAAGAAAGCATACTTTTGAATTTTTGCGTTTTTCGCAGTAATTTTCTCTAAGACTAGACTAAATCCACAGTTTCCGTTTTCAGATCCAGTTTTCCAAAATTAGTTGTTCGAAAGGGCAATCGTTTAGTTTCAAATATGGTACTTTTGACAAATTAAGCATTTGGAAACATTTATGGTAGAGAAAGGTGATTTTTACAATGGTTTAAGAAGTTTGAAACGTACTGAAAATTGATCTGCAACTGTGATTCTGGTTTAGACAATAATACGCAAATGACACTGCAAAATATTTTCTTTTCTCCCCATTAGACATTGGGGTATTAGACCCAAAAAGCTGGCCATAAATCAAATTTCTAAAATGTTAAATTCAAAAAAGTAAACCAGTTTCTGGGATAGGTAAAAAACCGATGTATTAAAAGGCGGCAATATTTTTTCACCTGAGCCCTGTGCCACGTGTCCTTGTCAGCCAAAAGTTATATTTTACTATGGCTGAACAGAGATGCACAAGTTGACGCTCTTAAAAACGGTTGCAATTTCCTATTTTAACGATAAATTTGACCTTTTTGTTATACATTCTTTAGAACCAAGTATGAACTATCACTCGACATTATTTTTATTAAAATTTACCCACAATTTTGTTTATTGCAGGGCCAAGAACATTCACTGTTATAAAAAAACAGTTTTATGCAGAACTTGAGTGTTTTAGTTTAGTGTTTAGCTTTGTTAAGCTTTTGAAAGTGGTTCAAATTATAGTATGTATACATATTTGACATTACAACTACTGGAAAATCTGCTGCGGATAGCTGCGGAAGCGGTTTTTGTGATTTTATTTCTAATACGTTGTAAAGGAAAATCCAAAAATTGATGTACCGGCTTATATGTAATTTGGTGCAATTTCTTGATACCGTGATAATAGAGGTAATTTAGAACATATTTAACCATATTTAGCTATATACAAATGGTTATGGTTATCGAGATATTGACAACTTTATGTTCAATGCATCTTGTATGTTGTAAATGCCGTTATGTACGTATATTTTTCCGTTTTGGATCATGTATAGGAAACAACCCCGATGACCTAGACTCTTAAAAATCATCCGAAAAAACCTTAAACTATGTACTTGTATATGCATTTCTTGGAAATTGGTTGCTTGAAGCCAATGGGATTCATATTCAAGGCAAGAAAATACATCGAAAGCACCTACTCGCATACACAGTTCATTGGTTTAAATTGGATTCTTGTTGAGGAGAGACAATAGTAAGTTTGTGAATAGAAACTGGTTAGGCGTTTTCGATAAATGTGTTTATACGGAATGCGAATGCGGGTTCAAAACATGCGTATTAGGGTCATACCACTAAAAACGACCGTTTCACCTTGAAGTATGACCAAATTTAAAAAGTTTTCATGGAAACAATAAGTATAAATATTAGACAATTTTGAAATAATTCTAAAAATAATAGATTTTATAGTGATAAATATGGCAAAATAGGTTCAATTTTAAATCCGTATATGCCGCGTATTTAAACTGGACATGCCATATATTATTTTATTAATTTGACACGGTAAAACACAATAGAAATAAAATCACAAAAAAATATTGATGACAAATGTTGTAGCAGTAATTAATTTACAATAGGCGTAGTGCAGTGAAGAACAATTTTTAATACAGTTTGCTTTTTCCTATTTTGTACTGTTTTATTGTGTCTATTAAGTTATTAACCTTTAAATTCTTAGTATGAAGGTTAAAATGTTATACATAGATAAAACAACACATCTAAAGCGTTTTTAGGTGAAAAAATAATTTTGGCCAGGTTTTCAGGTCAAATACCCCACTGTGCATTGTTTCACCAATCAAGCATATTATCAGTTGTCAAGAACTGTCTAGTCCGATCTTGAGAATTTTTGTTTCTTTACCTAGGCTTCATATTGCATTATTTTGTTATATTTTACAAAAATGTGTGTACAAATTAGTAATGTAGCAAGTACATAGTAAATTGTATCAATTAAACGTTTTGTCCCATTTTAAACCAGGGTTTTCATACAGAAATAATAAAGTGTAGTTTTATATTGTGCCAATAAAATTGTGATCTATCAGTTTATAAAAACTCTTTTTAAATTAACCCTGATGAAGATTGTTGTGACTTAATAATACAACTAAGAATCTAACGAAACAACGAACATAAAACATTTACATCGCAAAAAAATATATTTTTTTTGGAGATAGAACAGTCTTATGTTGGCATTAGAGGGTTAAACAACTTTTAGATTAAATAGATTTATTTAATACTACATGAATCGGTTCATTCATAATAAATTGAATTCTAGCAAGCTTTTGTTTTCACCGTGCATACAGACTTTATTCACGAAAGAGCATAAAGCCGTCATGGGTTGTAACCAAAAATAATGACACCAGACACGCACCGGGGCCCCATTTTACAAATTGATCACAGTTCACAGAGACAGTTCTGTGCCCATTCATAAACACCAGAATCGCGATTTTTTTACGCCAAATTAAATAATGTGTGATTACAGGTAAGCTAAATCTATTATATTTACAGCAATAATGTAATAAATAATTAAATTAATTTTCCAACACAATCAAAAATCACAAAATATGTATGCACGAAACAGAAGCTTCCATTTTAGCAATGATATATAACCAGAATGCTTAATAAACATAATATTCATAAATTCGGTTATAAATTGCGTTATAAATATAATATATTTCATTAAATAAATTTGTATTTAATTGGTAACAGCTTGCGCTGATTGTCATTGATAAATTTACGTAATAAAGTATCAATTAATATTCCTGTTATTAATTATTATGCTATAATGGTTTAAACTCCGCCCAAAGGCGTCAAACAAAAAATAGTTTCAGATGAAACTTACTTGGTTTTAAAAGAGCTACCTTATGATACCTCACACGACCACTTCCCCAACGCTGTTTCTTAAGTTGGTACCGCTTGCTGTAACCATCTTTAACCTTCTATAACTTCCAAACGGTGCACTTCCGGGAAATTTGTTATAGGCAAAAGTTGACCACCTATGACCCCTCTATATACGGTGTAAATATTTCCTTCATATTGTGGATCACTCGGTATAAGTGTACGCAATTGGTATATATGCTATATTTTGGGAAGATCTGTCACAAGGCAGCGTGGCCGAGCGGTCTAAGGCGCTGGTTTTAGGCACCAGTCCGAAAGGGCGTGGGTTCGAATCCCACCGCTGTCACAGAATTTTTATTTTTTTTTAATTAGAAAAAAAATTAATAAAAATCAGTAATTGATTTCGATGGATTTATTAATTAATTCCAATCAAAAATTTGCGGATAAATTGAACGTTGCGTGCGTAGGTCTGGCGTTCGTTAGTCATTTTGTACCGGCAATAACTTCAATAGAAATTTATTGCCGATATAATTTCGATAACACCGCAATAGAGCGGCGAGCACACGATTTTATGCATTTATTATGCAAATTTTGCATTAAATACTGGCCGGATAGTGCGGTCATTTCGGAAATAAATAATTCTCGTTGAATATTGGTTTGCGTGTGTTATTATAGTTTCGATAGAATTGACAATTTTAATATTAAATTTAGCCTGTAAAATATGTTCTTCATAAATAGTACTGTTGTAATTATTATTATTAATTTTTTACTTTTATACATTAACGATATTGTTAGTTTCTTCAGAGATAAATATAAAAGGCCAATACTGGACGTCTTCTTCAGTTCAAAAGAGTGAAAATTCCTGACTAAGTGGATCTAGATTGCACTTTAAGTTTTGTTCTGGAGACTTTTCATTCGTCGTTTAAAAGGGTTTCCATCATACTTGGGATAGAAAATGTTCCCAACGCCCTCTAGCTCCACTTTTGAGCAGGCCGCTGAGTTTAAGCTAATTATTCTCAAAAATGAAAAGAATCTTTGCGTTGACTAGATTGGAATTTATGCAAAATTATTTTAGCTCTATGTCTGCATAACTTAGGGAATTACAAGATTAAAATATTGCAAATTTGGTGTAGTTTTTAAAATGGTAGAAAAGTAAACGTCCTAAATTCAGACACTGTTCTAAATTCCAACACATTTCTGTTTAGTTGGCTAAAATAATAAATTTACAACATTGAACTTTTTCAAAAAGATCTTGAAAAAACGTCTTTGAATACGTCGATTTTTTACTAAAAAATACACATTTTGATGTAATGGCAATCCCATATTTGAAAGTTATTTTTATATAACATTTAATTGTCTTAATGGTAGCGGAAGAAAATTTATGGCTTAAAGACCATAATTGAAATTGCAAATATTGATAACTTTGAGTAGCATGGAGGTTGTAAATGGAATATAAAATGTACTCTGGAACTTTATTTGCCCTGAATACGAATGCGAACTCAAAATTACGTAAGACATCCGGAAAAGTGAGGTCAAATGTCAAATCTGTAATTTTAGCCACATTAGTAAATGTATGCCATTTGAATTCAATCTCCCAGAAACCTCAAAATCTTTATAAAATACACAATGTAACACTAATTTTCATCTATCTTTTTCTAGAAAATTTTCCTATGTACGGCCATCATACTATTATATGCTGTTATTAAGCCAATGGTGTCATTTAAAAAATATGTCGATTCCGTCTTAATTCAAAAAGAATTGAAGGTAGGAAATTTAGTTTACGATAAATATGTGTACATATTTTGCAATTCAGAACCGAGTTTTCTTTTTAAATAACAGACCGATTTGGTGATTTTGTCATGTTTCAATACTTTGTGTTCTCATTGTATAATAGCGGTTTTACACTATTGTTAATGGCAGTATTCGCAATTTTTTATTGCTTAAAAAGTTGTAGAACATTTTGCGTGATAAATTGCGTCGTGTAAAATAATTTGAATAACATTGAATATGTAAAATTCAACAAAGATATGTCTCTGTCGGCATATCGTCTGGTTAAAAGTAAAAGTAACTAACTAACATTTCAAATAATTACAAAAACCTGACTACAATAGAATACCAATAAATATAATGACCTTTTCCAGAGAGTTAATGGATTTTAAGAATTTATTGAACTTATTTTAATAACACTTATTGATCGTATTTTCTTTCGTTTAGATTGATCGCATTTATCAGTATTTGGCCACAATTATTTCGTGCGTCAATAAAATATTACAAATTTTTAGTTATCTATCTCAGACATGTGTGTCGGAATGGTGTACATGGTTGTCTTTACACAAAATATAAAATATAATATAAATTACCTAACTCTGTGAATTTTGAAATTTTTTTAATTTGTTTTTAGTTGAAAAACTAGCTAACTTTTTTGCCTGTGTATTAAATTCCAACAGAAAATTTTGAGCAAATATTGGTATATAATTCCGTAAATTGTATGGATGTTGTATTAACTCAAATTCTTATTTAACATGCGCATGAAATATGATTACACTATAAAATTTTAATTGTTTATTTTATCGACAGTTCAAACATTACAATAACCGAACTGTATGTTAAATGCATTGCACATAAAATGACAAGCGGGCAAATTAATGAAAAGTACGGTGAAATTTATATTGGAATAAATATTTATTTTATTTAATAAACGCCAAATGGAAAGATTTATTCGACTGCGCCATACAACGTTTTTATTTTCAGAGTTAATACTCTAAAGCAGGGATTCTCAACCTTTTATTGATTGTTTTGCTAAACGTATTTTTTTTAATTTTGTGCTCAGTGAAAGTTTCAACCTCAAATTTGCCTCAATAATTAATTTTGTCCTCTTAACTTCTTTTGTAAATAATTAATTTTTTTTATTGTTGCGTTAATTTTACAATAATAAAATAATAATATAAACTATAACAATAAACGACCATTTCTCCCTGCAAAACTAAATTTATATTATTCAACTTTCCAAAAATATCAGCTAAATATGCTAACCGGACTATCCACAATTCATCAAAGAAACAATTTTTGAAGTCGAAATTAGCTCCTGCATGAAAAACTTGAACTTCTGATTTAGGTACGAAGAGACAATGTTATATTTTTACTGCTTGATCCAAAACTGTTTTAAGTTTGTCTGGTATAGATTTTGCTACTAGAAAATCCCGATGGATTTTGCAGTGAGTGAATTGAGCTTCTGGAGCTACTGTTTTAATTTTTTATGAGGGCCGCGATTCTTTTCTGTTAAAGCCCGAGCTCCATCAGTGCAGACACCAATAAATTTCTTCCATGGAATGGAATTGTTAAACATTGAATTATTAAAATTTATCACCAGAACTTCTTTCGGGCAATTTCCTCTTCACCGTCAAATCATGTCAAGCTGATAAAATTCTTAGAACCAGAGAATTAAAATTTCCAATTTAAAACATTACAAAGAAACATCTCGCACACGAAACACTTATTTAAGCAGGCCGAACCACACTCTAATTAAATAACAGTGGCGTAACAGACGGGCGGCCCACAAATCCAATAAATCTAGGAAATTGCTTTCGCCTGTCGACAACATTGGAACTTAATAGTACGCATTCTGGCTAAATTAATTACTCCATATATAGGCAAGTGTAAATAAAACGGATTTGTAAGTGAACCCTATTGAAACCCCTATTGAAAACCCTATTGTGAACCGTATTGTGAACCCTATTGTGAACCCTATTGGTGCTCTATTGCGGACCTTATCATATTTCGATACTGTTTTCTTGTTTTCATGAGGAATGCTGAAGCTATTATCGTATACCCGCCTGTACTAGAGTAGAGGAATGTTTGGAATGTCAAATATGTGGAAAGACAAGGGCACACGTCCTTTATAGTAAAATTGAATCGGTCAGTGGCATCTAGTCGCCTGCGCTTACATCGTTGGGGTTGTTGGATGCGAAAACCCCTCTGAACTAGACAGGGATTCACCCTTGCGAAATATATATCAGCGTGTTCTCTATGCAGAAGTACAGTTATGAAATAAAATTATACCCCTATAGAGTTTTGTTGCGTATTCTCTATTGCGGGGTCACATATATATATTTTGTTTCAGTAAATATGTAATTATTTTACTTGGCTAACCAGAATTCAAAGATCTAAACAACACATAAATTTAATTGGATATAGAAATGTGTTCTTTGATATGACGTAATCGCGTTTTTTTAATTTTATAACAAACAACTGGAAATGATCTAACTAGTTATGATGGCACAATAAATTCCGTAATCATTGATTGCATAATGTTATTAAAGACCGGACAAAATAGTGACTTGAAGGTGATGTGGTCGTTCCGTAGGCCTTATGAGGAGCCTTCATTCTGATTCAGTTTCTGTTGCTATCAGGATTATTCTAGTAGATTACAATTTATTGGTCATATATATTATTTGTTTGCTTTTCTGGCGAACATTTGTGGCAATATTGTTTCTTTTTAAAGACATTATACTAGATCACATAAGTTGTGGTAATATTCTGTTATGTTTTATTTATTTGTTTTAACCAGCATTGGTAGTCAATATTTCTAATTTTTCTCAACAAGCGCTTGCGGTTTTGTTAATTACTATTATTTTAGCAATTAATTACTTAATTACCATAGATTTCAACGAATTAAAAAGTAAAATCACCTGCGGAATCCTAGCGTTCAAAGTGCCGTTTTGTAAAATCATTGGATTGGTGGTTGACCAACAAAAAGCTATATTATGCAATGCCAGCAATTCCGTTACTAGAAGAGCTAGAATAATGAAATATAGACTATAGGCTACCCACTAATTAATTCATAGGTTTAAAGCTTATTAGATAATCATTGTTTATCTTGCATTTTCCCTACAAAAGATCGAGTTGAAGCATCTCATGATTGCTGCAATTGATGCGGCGCTCTTCGGTCTTTGAGGTGAGCGGGGGAAGGGATCGACAGCGACGCTGCAAGTAGTGGCGGATCGCACGTGCTTTAGTTACTGCATTAGAACAGTGTTTACGGACACAATACATATAACGACACGGCGATTATGCCTCGCCAAAGAAATTTGGATATCCGGCGACAGATTACCGAATTAAAAAATAATGACAAAATGAGTCAATAAGATAACAGAACCACGAACAGCCATTTGGAAGTCCCATGGGAATTCTTGGCAATTTAAATCGGGTTTCGGGATTAGCATTTAAAATTAATGAGTGATCTGCAAAATATTCTACGTGTCTACAAATTTACGATGCGAAATTTGTAAAAGTTTTTTGATATTTTTAAGTTTTATACGCTCAGAGCTGACGTTTGTAATATATGTAATATATCAAGAGTTGTAATTATTTTATATTGTTTGTGCATGTATTATTAATTAAAAAGTTTGAATATTTATATAACAAAATGGGTTTATCAAGCAAATTTAATTTAGCATTCACCAGTAATCGGAAAATCTGCTAACTCCATATTACTAGATCTATCCGCTTCCATCAAAATCTTGTTTACAACCTTATTGTATAAAAACTGAAGAAAATCACATATTATAATAAAAATTATGCAAAAATTAAGAATTTAATTGTTAGTTAAAATTACTAGCTTGACAAGTTATCGTTCTTTTTGTGTATTGATAATAAGCTGCCCCGGTTCTCTCAGCTGTGTCGGTTTTCTCCGACGTGGCAGCACCGCTAACGCCTCCCTTCCCCGCAGCACACCAAAGACCGTAGAGCGTCGGAATTCACGCGGAGTTTCAGCACGATCTTTTGTATGAAAAATGCAAAATAAACAATGATTATGTAATAAACTTTAAACCTATGAATTATTGGGTAGCCTATAGTCTATATTTAATTATTCTAGCTCTTCTAATAACGGAATTGCTGGCATTGCATAATGTAGCTTCTTGTGGGTCAACCACTAATCCATTGATTTTACAAAAATGCACGGAGTAATTAATTGCTAAAGTTAAACGAATAAAATTTACGGGACAAAAACTGCGCTAATTCAACATATTATGAAGTATACTAATCTGAAATAAATAATTTATTAATACTTATTTTTTGCATTGAAAAATTATTTTTAAATTCCAAAAAAGAACTATTATTTTCCTAAATCAGTCTGCGAAACTTATGTGCTACTAAAATAAAAAGAAATATATAAAACACGCCTACAAAAATATCTCCTTTACTCAAAATTATGGCACAAACAACAAAATATTTACCCTACAAACAAACAGACAAAAAATCGTATAAACCTCGCAGTAATTTGCCCAAGAAAAAAGAAATCCATTCGTTTTTGCGATTCGGACGGACCGTTCAAATATTTATGGGGCTGCCTTGGGGGGTCCTAGTTCGTCTGTTACGCGCGAGGTGGCGCCAAATGACAATCGTAAATTTGAATCTGCGAGAGCGTCTCGGGCGACTTCGCCAAAGGTGCAGGGCCTTCAGGTAGTTTATTCGCTCCCGTGCCGCGTCTGATTTCCTTGGGGGCACCTGGATAGCACGACGCCCCCGAGGGTCATTCAAATTGTCTACTTGATCCCCATTCGGGTGCATCTAACGCTCACTTCGATCTCCGTTATCCGCCATTTCAATTTCATCGTATGTCATTCCTGTTCACCAGAAGCTTGAGCAAGTTTATAGATGTGATGAGTGAATGGATCTCTGTCAACAATTTGTTTCGATCGTCCTCAAATATAAAAGTCCATAATTGTCAGTTCTAAAAAATTGGTGACAAAATCATCGAGACAAGAAACAGTTAAAAGTAACATCAATTAAAAAAATATATAGAAATATAGATGGTGTCCCACTTTTTTCCCGCAAAATTAATTTTCGCAAACCAAAAAAAAGTTTTATATGAACTTATTTGTGTTTTCAATTCCTTACGAACTTACAGCCGTTTGAAATGTTGAAAAACAAAGTTAAATAAAAGATAAAATACATATCAAATAATGCGAAATCGACAAATAATACAATAAATACCCATTACAACAATAAAACGTAAATAAATTTTGGTAATATTACTAAAAATATTAAAAATTAATTTAATAAATAATTAGTTGATTATTATTGGTTTTCTCGATTCCTTAAGAAGTTCAAGCCATCTAAAGTACGGATTTGTTGATATTTTAAACGGCTATCAATTTTTAATAAATTGAAAAAGCTATACTTGTGACCTGGTCTACGCAAAAGGGGTTTATATGTCAAGAGGTCGATTTTGAGGTTTTGGGTGATTCGAATAGAGAAAAATCCCCTCTTTCTAACGAACCCAAGCCCAGCTTGGTAGCTTTCTTAACGGCCGAGTTATTCGTATTTGAAGTTAGAGTACACACAATAAAAACACAAAATGTAAAAAAAATATTTTAGCTATTTTTTCTTGTACGCAGTAAAATAAATTAGAGAAATGAAATTTCTTATAGAATACAAACCAAATGATAATTTACAAAATAATAAATAATCTATTCTTATAGGAAATAATATTTCTATTAAATTCAACCTCTCTAATTTTTCGTCTTCTCGGTGTCTTTAGCATCTACTTTTTCACTCCGCTTCTTTTTATGATTTGTTTGGTCAGTTTTAGCCTGTGATGTACCTACATGAGGACTTGTTGCGCAGTTACCTTTACTTTTCTCTTTCTTCAACTTTTTCAGCGGATCTGGCGCGACTTAGCCCTTTTTCTGGCATCAGTTGCTAAGTTACGAACGGTGTTGAATGTGTACCACTGCCTTTCGAGTTACAAGCCAACTGGTTAGAAAATATCTGGCGTTTATTCACTCAATGTTTCAAAAATAAGAGTAACCTGCTCAAATTCTTCACTATTCGCAATTTGTTTTCATCTTCACCATTCAATTTTCACAAATTATAAAATAGTTGTATTGCGTTATACCTTTCAACGGCCGGTGGGCCGCTTAGCCGGAACTGGTTTGTTATGGCCGTGGAAGATAGGTACCTTGTGATACATGTACAATATTATATTTTTCAAAGCGTCACAATCCTTCCAACTTCCATACTTCTTTCGTCCAGATAATTCAGAATACCCTGTTCTAATTCATTGCTGGAGTTTCCTGCTTCTTCAAAGCTAAGAATGGCCACGTTTTCTCTACTTTCAATAGTTCGAAAAAATCCATTCTGGATATCTCTTGTATCCCACGAGGAATTTTGGAAATCCATTCCCGGGTGCAACAGAGTTTTCATCAAAGAATTGGGACACAATTTTCAAATCATTATCATCCGTATAACTTAAGCCGAAACCCACCTCTGTATCTCCAGTAGATGGTTCTGATTCGTCTATTTCGATGTTGCTGTTCGTTAGTTTTGCCGAAATACATATCGTTGACAAATTATAACGCGTCTTCTAAACACATCACTACACTTGTACTTTACGTATAAATATGAAAAAAATACTTAGAACGTGCCTATTCAAAATCTTTAACACATTAGACATATTGGCGGCGGGGGGGGGGGTCAACATTCGTCACCCAAAGTGACAACAACACAGCTGATCACCATGTGTGTAGATTTGTGGAAGAAAACAAGCGCACCGTTGTTCAAAACTTTACCAGCGCTTATCTCGGTAAGCAGTTTTCGCACATAAACCCCCTTTCCGTACACCAGGTGACATATAATAAACGAATGAAATTTATTTCCAGCAAAAATCATCACATTAATACAGAAACGAAAAAAGCACAAAAAATCATGTATTTGTGTAAAAATTCCGAAAATGAACGGGAATTTTGGAATTTATTTCTCCGAACGAATTTTTGTAAATATGTTTGAGCGAAAAAGCACTCTCAATATACTGAATTGCTTGCGCAGTTTTCATTTTGCTCTCATTCACATATTTTCCACATTTTGTATTATGAAGCATTTACAATCGCAACGAGAGAGATGGCAGTTACGGCGATTCTTTTGTGCGGAATCACATATGGTTCAATTGTGTTATCGATGACTATTTCTGGAGTAGGATTTACCGAATTTATGTTACCCAATATCATAGATTTCGTTTGCAGCATACTTAATAAACCATAATAATGTATTTTCTTCATACCAAGTTGGTATTGATACCAGTTCAGAATTCCACTTTGTACAGTATCATCCAATACAAAACAGACACTATCTCAACACACAAATAGTGTTCTGGATACTACATACTACTACCATTCTATGCATTAATGCACTGACTCTATTGTTACCCTAGGCACAAAGTGGATTGTGCAACCCCAATATGTCTCTACCCTTCTCGGTGTATTTGTATCAAATGAAACAGTTATTATGGGGTTCTATTTATCCCAATTTCTATGCCTAATAGAAATCGATTATGTGATGCATCTGTCCTCACTCGCTTCATTATTCCTAAAGTATGATTCACCGTATTATTGAACACATAATTTGGATGCAATTTCCTATTACAGCATTGTATAGTTAGTACTAAAATTGCCTCTAGCTTTTACAAACAATGTCGTAGAAGTTTCTTTCATACATCGAATTGTAGGTAATTAATCGCGGCTATTGTGCACCCCACAACCACCCCTAACGGGCGATATCGCATTAATTAATACAGAATAAATTAACACAGCAGTTAGATAACGAAATTAGAACCAACACACAGGCTTTTAAGCTGTCTCCTTGTATACGGCGTACAGAATTAATTGAAACAGATTATTCTGTTCTAATTACCCGGCGTGCACCCCCTTTACGGACTACAATTACTTCCAAAAGTTACTTCCAACAGCAACGTCCCGTTTCACGTTTCACACCAAAAAGCCGGGGCTGCAAACTCCTGCAAACTCCGGGAAAAAAAAACTGGGAGAGTTGCGTTCGGTGTTATTGTGAGTTTGGGGGTGTAAAACGTGACATCCACCCCTCCGATATCCGTCATATAGCGTCATCTTATTAGTTATGCGATAATGCGGCGTCAAATTTCAGTCAAAATCTCGACTACGGTGACAGGTCCCAGGGGATGTTTCCTCCCCGCATTTTGGGGGGACTATGTGGTTGTAAATCTGGGCGGTACGTATATCTAACGGTTCATTATATCAGCGACATCTCTTGGTGGAATTATTGTCGCTACAGGAGGTACGAGGTACGGGGTAGACGGTGTTGTCGAGATTATTAATTTATTGATATTATTCAAAAGTTGTTATCTTGTTTGTCGATGGTTGATTGTGTGTGGTTGGTAGGTGTGTTTAGGAAGGGGTGATGGGGGCTTCAATGGTATCTTAAACAATAAAACCTTCTCTTGAACTTTTTCTTTTGGATCAAATGAACATATTTCTGTTGCACAAAAAATATTTACTCCATGAGGTTCATTGTCATGACCCTGTTATGTTTGCTATAGGTTTGAGAAGTGTTTTAATGCAATGCTAATCCTGAAGGAGAGAATTTATTTAGTAGAGTTTTATGGTACTGGTAATTCAGGTTATCGTGACAATTTAGAAAAATTCCAGCATAAATGTCCGGATACAAAAATATCTCAGGTTTGGGCTCGGAAACTTATAAATATGTTTTTTGGAAACGGGTTATGTATTACCCGTTAACAAGAGATATGCTAAATGTCAAATAACTTGCATATTAATTCATAAATTAATATTAAATATCCACATAGTTCAGCAAAATTGAATAATCTCATAAATGTAATAGTCCTTCGTTTCATGCAGCAGGTAATAGTAATTGCACTTTGCAATTTTGAATTATACAAACTTATAATTTGTGATATTTTAATTTGAATTTGAATTTGAATTTCAATTTGAATTTGAATTTCAATTTGAATTTCTTCAAAGTCAAAGAATTAGTTATATATTTACCACCATAAAAAACATGTGAATAAAATAAGGTGCCATTTTCAAAATATGTTGGTGGAAACCATGGAAAATAGAATATTTCTACCAAATATTCAAACTTAGATTTATTTTACTTAGACCTGAGACGGGTGATATGTGCATTTTAGACATTCGTACTGAAATAATAATTATTTATTCAGTTTAGTTTTCTTTATTTTTTTATTATCTATTTATTGAATTATTTATTCTTATGAGAGTATTACTGATACTGTTATGTCTTATGTGTACAGCAATATAAGAATTTCTACAGAACAACACTTTTTAACAAAAGGAAATTGGAGGATTTGACAGATAAATAAATAATTAAATAAATAAATAATGCCTTTATTAACATAAAACAATATTAAATGCAACAAAATAATATTTATATTTAGGGCGGAGATAAGCACACTTGTTTCCAAATTGCCTTGCTCTTCCACTCAACCCCTTACGCAAACTAGAACTAAGACATAATTGTACCAATAATATAACAATAATTCCGAGAAATTATCAAAACAAAAACTAACAAAAAAAAATTCTCTAGAGTCTAATTACACGTAATTGCAGCAAATCCAACTCAACAAAACATCGCACATGCCCATAAAAAATAAAAATTAAAACAGCCTCCGATGTGCGCTCAATGCCTAAAGTCCCCCCTGTTGAGCAAACAGACAACGCTTTACCTTTCCCCCAAAACTGTTTAACGATAATTTTTTCATATCTTCCTGGAGACCATTGTATATGTGACTGACCTGGTAAGAGAACGACCGTTTATACATAGATAGGCAGGTGTTCTTTAAGGTTGAACATGGAACGTTATATCATGTACTCACTTTAGCATATAAATGTCTAAATAATAAATTGTTTATATATAATATATACGTCTGGGACACAGATTTTTCATTTAGTGGAAAAATTTTCCGCCGTTCATTCGTCGTGGATGCTTTCATCTGACTTGACTACCAACCTTGGCGGACTCCTTTGGGAATTTGATGAAAGTAAATTTTATTTTTCCAATTAATATTCCGCGCAGCCTGATCTCGGCCCGTTTTCCGGAAGTTACGCCGTAGAACGTTCATTTAATTTACGAATGCAGCGCCAAAGCGCCCGTCTAATATCCGTTCGGGAGGTGTGCTTCCCTCTCACCCCCCCCCAACTCGGGAATTCTACCAACAACCTTCCCCCGCACCGTCTCCAGCAAGTTCCACTATTAAATATTGCTCGGAGCAAATAATCTCTACGAAGAAATTACAAGAAAGAATTTTATTGGATGGTGCAAGCAATATTATGTATATATCGGGTGTCTCACGCCAATTTGGAGTGTTAATAAACAAAGAAATATGTCAATTTTGGAATATTCTTGAGATTAGTATGACTTCCGGTTTTTCCGGAAGTGGCATAACTTTCAAATATTTAATAAATTTTCATGCAGGATGCGAGATTTTTAGTACAAAAACATATCGATCGTCAATTTTTGTCACCTAATATAATAATAATAGGTAGTTTTTCTTGTAGGTATGCGTGTTTTTTAAGTTTTACTTAAACGTTTAAGCGAGTTATTTAAAAATTTATGCACACTTTAAAAATATTCGATTTTCTTTGCAAAAAGTCAATAATAACCTACTTACCAGTTAGCGAAATGGTTATCGAATGAGTTCAACAATTTACCTGTTCCTCAACCAAGCTTCTCTGTTAATAACTCATTGGAGTTTATCAATAAGGTTAACAATGTAAAATTAGAGGATGGCGAATTGTTGATTTCATTTGATGTTGCTTCACTGTTTCCTAGTGTGCCTATTCCGGAAACTTTGGAGTTTCTTAGGGAATTATTGTGCAATAACAACTTTGACCCGTCAGAAATAGATGAATATGTAAGATTGACTGCCCTTTGTATGTCTCAAAATTGTTTTCAAATAAACGGAAAGTTTTTTGAACAACTTGAGGGATCTGCAATGGGTAACTGTCTCTCACCTTTTATTGCCAACTTGTTTATGAGCAGATTTGAAACCAATGTAAAGTCTATAGCACCATATTTCCCTAAGACTTGGGTTAGGTATGTCGACGATATTTTTGCCATTTTTGACACCAAGAAGTGCAGTATTCAAGATTTTCTTCTCGTTTTGAATTCTAAGTTTAACACCATTAACTTTACTGTAGAACAAGAAGTTAACGGCCAACTTCCATTTTTAGATACTCTGGTAGTCAGGAATAGCAAAAATATAATAGAAATTGACGTGTATCGGAAAGGTACTAAAACAATCAGGTTTATCCCTAATGATTCGCAGCATCCTTTTCAACAAAAATTGTCTTTTATTAGTTGTTTAGTAAATAGGTTATTGAAATTGCCATTGTCCGCAGATAGATATCAGCAAGAATTATTGTTTATTAAGAATGTTGTCATATATAATGGGTACCCTGAGAAAATAGTTGATAGAATGATTAAGAAGCAGAATCAAAAAATGTATGTAAATCAAATATCTACTTTAAATACTTTGTCTGTAGAAAAGAAGAATTATGTTAAAATACCGTTCGATTGTGCATATTCAAGGGGTTTGAGAAGTATTTTTATATATATTTTATATATTCATAATAGCATAAAGAACCTTCTTGGAAAACCCAAAGGATAAGGTAGATGTACTTGATAAATCTGGTATATATTGTATCAAATGTCATGACTGTGAAAAAGAATACGTAGGCCAGACTAGAACAACAATTTTAACTAGGTTCAAAGAACATGTAGCTCATTTTAAATATAATCGTTTTGAAAAATCTAGTGTGGCTCAACATATTTTAGACACAGCTCATAAAGTAGTTGTAGATGACTTAAAACTTGTAAAAGCTGTATCAAATAATAGGGAACTAAACAGCTTGGAAAGTATCTTTATTCACTTGAATAGAGATAAATTAATAAATTAAGACAGGGGTCCTATACCTAGTTGGCCATTGTTTGACCTGCTTTAATTAAAACTTGTTTTTTACGCTTCAATGATCAAAATTCACTGAGGTGTGAACAACAAATGGGTATATATAGGGTAATTTTTAACATGGACGTCACTTCCACTAGTGATTTGCTTGGACAATATCCAGTAAAGATACTATGAAGTGCTAATCTCTCTTTTTCTTTTTTTAGGTTCTACTGAAGATGGCAACATAGTTGCTGAAATACGTATTTAGGTTTCTAAAATACTTGTTGTGGTTAGGGGTTTATAATTTTATTAAAAGTCAATAAGTTGTTTCAACATGAAAAAATATTTTCCAACCCTCTCAAAACTACCCCTTCGGTGCATCTTTCTTTACTATTTTTCATCTATAGGCAACTATGTTATCATATTCACCAAGTTTCAAAATTTTAAATTCTACCCTTAAAAACAACCCTCGAAATAATGGTTAGATTGTTTTCATTATTTTTTGGGATATCAAACGTATAGTTTTAGTTCATTAAAAGTGTATCTACAGATAAATCAAATTAATAAACTCTGTCAAAACCGTTTTTTAATGGAATATCCTGTATAATATGTGTTGGCTGTAATAACCCTTTATTTCGCTCCAATTTACATCTACTATGTCATACACCAAATGTTAGTAGTTTTTGTGATATTTTCAATTTAACGAAAATTTAATGCAATTGTAAATTTTAATATTGCTGTGAATAGGGTATCTGGTAGTTTGATATAAAGTCTTCAAGTGGCAATAGAAGAGATAATGTAGAAACGATTGGTTGAACCTTATACAAAGTATTACCGTTATCAACATATTAACAATTTTATATGAATATATTTAAAAAAAAATACTTTACTACTAAAGTAAACCCTAAACCCTGTAATTTTAGGTTAACTATCGTGAAAATTTGTTGACTTCTGAGTGTTGCAAATCAGATTTTCTTTGATGTGTTTTATGTGCTTACACACAAAATTTAATATGCAACAAAACAAACAGATTCATATTTTCATTCATAGCAAAGAAAATATATTAAAAACACTTCCAAATAACCCACTTTTCATTTAAATTAGCAATATTACTCATACTATTATTCATATTATACCAATTTTGAATTGTGTCTCCAGAAAAATAACCTATTTTAAACCAATTAACAATAGTAACTAGATATGGGTTTAGTTATTATGTGACAAAATATTTACGACAATATCTAGGACAATATCAAAAATGAAGTATTAACGTAGTTTTTAAGAAAGGTCTGCAATTTTTTGACAAACAATTGAATACCGCAGAAACTATTTACTTTGCACAGATACAACTTACGAGACGGCTTATTATCATTGTATTTAATCATTATTTTTACATTAAATTTGCAGTCGCTGAGTTATAAAGTTTTCCATTGGCTTTCTGCAAAACCACACAGTCAAAAACAGTTGACAATTTGCTAATTCAGGTTCAAATTCTACGGAACCTCTAAATCCACATGGGTACCAACGTTTATTGATGTTTTTGGGTGTTAGTTAATAGCGATAATTTATTGTTGTAACAAGTAACATTTTTATATTATAAGTCTTGGGTATTATGATTGAAAAAAATAGCTTTTAATATTATTAATTGACGCATGGGGATCAACTGTTGTAGAATCAGGACATCATGTGCTCTCCAGTGATGTAACGTTTATTAAAATCGCTAAAAAGCAAATATATTGCTAACTTTTATTGTTAACCATTACCGGATTATCAAATTTTATAAATATTGAGGTGATAATGACGAAGTTACAACATTCTGAATTAGGTTTTCTTTGCAACAATATTACCACAAACTCTCTAAAATTACATTCCAATACGGAAAATATTAGTGGGCTATTTTGTGAATTTAAAAATATATTGCGTAGTATGTATAGGTAAATACGTCTCCATATGGCATTCTTACCTCAGTGCCGGGTTGAGTCGAGCGAGCAAAAAAGCTGTTCTGGCCGCCAGGCCGAAAACACGTACAAGGTTAGACGCGTCGTTTTCCCTAGCAACAACTGCACGCACTTGTTATCGTACTGCAGTTCCGTGAACATCTTAAATCGCTACACCTTCCTTATACTTAATTTCCCGGTAATTATCGCTATTTTCAACGAACGTGCGGTGTCGGTATTCGCGCTATCGGTGACGTGAACTATTGTGCGTGAAACCGGTCATAATTTTCCGGGACGTTTTAACGGGTAGTGTTTGCAGCACCATCATGGTATTCTTCAGTATTCTCGCTCTCAAAATGTTGCATTTTGTGTTACTGGTCCCGTTTCGCCGGTATAAAAGGGGTTGCCGACTTCTTCCTACACGGATATGCTATGGATTAACCCTTCCTGGGCATGGACCTAAGCCGGACTTACAACCTCCGCTTCCATGAGACGCCGAAGGGAAAGCGGTAAAAAGTAGTATTAGCCGTCGTGCTTGCGGATGGGTGAGCGGAACAGGGGAAAGAGTTACCAGCTAGCTAGCTCGTTATCAAAGAGTGACCTGAGACCCCGCGGTACCTTATCCAACTCATCAAAGGTACATAATTATTCAATTACCGAATTTTGATAGAGGAATATGCGAGAATATCATGTGGTGCTGTGCGTCAACGAAAATATCCATAATTTGCGAAGATCGAAGGAGAAAAATCCTGGGAGAATGGGAAGGTAATTAATTCATTTAAGTAACAGATAATTGTCGTGATGTTTAAAAGTTTAAAGATGTCTAAATTTTGTGGGAAGTTAAAATAGGAAATGAGTGTATAATTAAGTATTTTGGGCACCAGAAATTTGCTCAACAGATGGCGGGGTTTGCGTGCTAAGTAGACCCTCGCAATTATCTAATAAAACATTTGTGAAAAGGGTTGACGTCGCCGCATCAAGGACAGCTGTACCGGCTGAACCTGCCAACTGTTGTTTTCGGTGAATTTGGGTAATTGAAATAAATGATTCGGTTAATTCTTGATTCTTTACTCCAGAATGAAACATTAGTTAGTAATTAATTACCCATAGTCTTTGTTCTGAATAAAGAATTGCTTATTTATCATCATCATCTTGATTTTTGAGGTATAATTTTATCTAGCATGATATAAAATCCAAACGAAATGTAAACAGTTTTTACTGGACAATAGTTAAACGTTGTACGGTCAGACAAAGCGGAAAATCTTGCGAACTGAAACGGAAAATAATGGTAAGAAAACATAGGTTTTCATGTGTACCAACCAGGAGAACAAATACTCCATGTTTGACCATTAGGGATGCTTCACAATTTTTGTCGACAACAAATTTAATAACTGAAACAAGACTAGTCTAAATATGAAACGTCACTTATCGGGGTATTTGACTAAAAAATCTGGCTATAAATTAAATTTTAGAAATGTTAAATTAATCGTATTTATTGAAAGGTGATAATTGTTGATTATACATTAGGCCTTGCTGCAAATTCTTATAATAGGAAATTAACAATATGTACTTACTACATCATATTAATAAGTAATAAAAATTCAACAATATTGGTTGACATTCAGACCAAATCTGAAATTCTAGGATAAAAGTTCAATGATTCTGAAAAAAATATATAATTACAAATAATTGTTAATAAAAATCATTAATTATACATTAATAAACGATAGATAATCAGTCTTTATCCTAGTTACTTACTTTACAACGAATGATTTTTTGAAAAATGCACGTTTATGAAGTTATATTAATATTATAGAATCACATATACAGGGTTAAGGGTTAGCCAAAATTACCGGTACACCCAAATAATTCTACAACGGAAAGAAATAAAAAAAAAATTCTAACAAAAGCTTTTTGACTTTAAACAATCCATCGTTCAAATACATTTTAATATAATTGTGTGTTCATTTTACTATAGAAACTTCGTAAACTTTTTTTTTTCAAATAGAACATCCTGTATATTTTTACATTTTGTAACTTTAGGACTAATTTTAAACATTTTTTATTAAAATAATCTTTTTATAAAAAGCATAATTTTTGAGTTTTAAGCAATTCATGAAAATTAGTCAAAATTACCAGAACACCTATATAACTCTCCAGCCATAAAAAAATTCAGAAAAACATTCAAACAAAAGTATTTTTACTTAAAAAAAACTATTGTTCAAATATATTTTTAATTGTTCATACTTTTCGCATTGAAACATTTTGCATTGAAACAGTTTTCTTCATTTTTGAGTTATAATCAATTAATTAAAATTACTCAAAATTACCGGAACGCCTACATATTTCTCCAACCGTCTGAAACAGTTTGTTCTAAACAAAAACAAGCTCTGCTTAAATATATTTTTAATATACAGAGTGTTTATTTTATTATAGAAGTATGGAAAACGTTTCATATTTCTCATCAAACATCCTGTACATCGCATCATCTGCATAATTTTTTAGTATGTCTAGTATCTTTAGTCTATAATAAAATGAAAAATGTTTGAAGGATGGATTGTTTAAAGTCTAAAAACTTTTTGTTGAACTTTTTTTTTAATTTCTTACCGTTGGAGAGTTATTTAGGTGTTAATTTTGGCTAACCCTGTATAACTGAGGTAAATATTTCTGTAAATTTTACACAACGTGGTAGAAATTAAAACAGAAAAAAACTATCGACAACAAACGCCAAATTGGCATAATAAAACCAGTAAAAATGTTTTTGTGGATCAAACCTTGAGAAAAGATTCAACAAGGTTTTGCATTCCGAAATCTAATATTTCTTAATCTCGTAAGCGAGATCGAAGTCTGCGAAAGTTTTGGAAAGTTCTGAGGTGCTCTCGTAACCATGATGGTGTTCCATAAGGGTTTCAGAGAGGACTTCGGAAGTTTTCTTAAGCACTTGTAAACGGCCAATTTGCGCGTTCTCTTATCAAATTAGTAAGAAGTGCAGGACCTGATGGGTACATTCGTTACGCTTTAAAATGCTTGAGGGTTGGATCTGCGACCCTTGGAGAACTATGTGTGCTCTAGGGGTGATTTATAAAGTTCGTTAAGTACTTTTGGACCGTGCTGCGGATGTTATTTGAGCCGGAAATTTATTTTATAGGAATAAGGAGTACCTATAATTAAAATAATTAGTTAATACTTAGTTGAATTAGTCTTGGATATAACAAGACACAAATTTGGAACATACTTTTGATCAAACCAGAGTCAACCACCGATAAACAAAGTAAAAACTAAGTTTCAAAAATCCTCCTGAACAAACTAAAATAGATAGAGGGCTGTATTTTTTAGAATTAATTACCCAATGTATCTGATCCATAAACGTGTACCTATAATAATAATTTGTATCCCAACTACTTTGCTCGTAATCGCACATGAAGCGAAATAATAACATTCAACCACCGATAAACAACGTAAAATCTAAGTTTCAAAAATCCTCCTGAACAAACTAAAATAGATAGAGGGCTGTATTTTTTAGAATTAATTACCCAATGTATCTGATCCATAGACGTGTATAATAATAATTTGTATCCCAACTACTTTGCTCGTAATCGCACATGAAGCGAAATAATAACATTCAACCACCGATAAACAACGTAAAATCTAAGTTTCACAAATCCTCCTGAACAAACTAAAATAGATAGAGGGCTGTACTTTTTAGAATTAATTACCCAATGTATCTGATCCATAAACGTGTATTATAATAATTTGTATCCCAACTACTTTGCTCGTAATCGCACATGAAGCGAAATAATAACATTCAACCACCGATAAACAACGTAAAATCTAAGTTTCAAAAATCCTCCTGAACAAACTAAAATAGATAGAGGGCTGTACTTTTTAGAATTAATTACCCAATGTATCTGATCCATAAACGTGTATAATAATAATTTGTATCCCAACTACTTTGCCCGTAATCGCACATGAAGCGAAATAATAACATTCAACCACCGATAAACAACGTAATCTAAGTTTCAAAAATCCTCCTGAACAAACTAAAATAGATAGAGGGCTGTACTTTTTAGAATTAATTACCCAATGTATCTGATCCATAAACGTGTATAATAATAATTTGTATCCCAACTACTTTGCTCGTAATCGCACATGAAGCGAAATAATAATATTCAACCACCGATAAACAACGTAAAATCTAAGTTTCAAAAATCCTCCTGAACAAACTAAAATAGATAGAGGGCTGTACTTTTTAGAATTAATTACACAATGTATCTGATCTATAAACGTGTATAATAATAATTTGAATCCCAACTACTTTGCTCGTAATCGCACATGAAGCGAAATAATAACATTCAACCACCGATAAACAACGTAAAATCTAAGTTTCAAAAATCCTCCTGAACAAACTAAAATAGATAGAGGGCTGTACTTTTTAGAATTAATTACCCAATGTATCTGATCCATAAACGTGTATAATAATAATTTGTATCCCAACTACTTTGCTCGTAATCGCACATGAAGCGAAATAATAACATTCAACCACCGATAAACAACGTAAAATCTAAGTTTCAAAAATCCTCCTGAACAAACTAAAATAGATAGAGGGCTGTACTTTTTAGAATTAATTACCCAATGTATCTGATCTATAAACGTTTATAATAATAATTTGTATCTCAACTACTTTGCTCGTAATCGCACATGAAGCGAAATAATAACATTCAACCAGCGATAAACAACGTAAAATCTAAGTTTCAAAACAAACGTCAGCTCTGAGCGTATAAAACTTAGAAATATCAAAAAACTTTTACAAATTTAGCATCGTAAATTTGTAGAAAAATAGATTATTTTGCAGATCGTTCATTAATTTTAAATGCTAATCCCGAAACCCGATTTAAATTGCCAAGAATTTCCATGGGACTTCCCAATGCCTGTTCGTGGTTCTGTTATCTTATTGACGCATTTTGCCATTATTTTTTAATTCGGTAATCTGTCGCCGGATATCCAAATTTCTTTGGCGAGGCATAATCGCCGTGTCGTTATATGTATTGTGTCCGTAAACACTGTTCTCCTAGTAACTAATGCACGTGCGATCCGCCACTACTTGCAGCGTCGCTGTCGATCCCTTCCCCCGCTCGCCCAAAAGACCGAAGAGCGCCGCGTCAATTGCAGCACTCATGATATGCTTCAACTCGATCTTTTGTAGGGAAAATGCAAGATAAACAATGATTATGTAAGAATTCGTCTTAATTTGGAAAAATCGGAAAAACGCCAACATATACAGCTTTCTAATTTTTTAAGAGTTGTAGCATGTCACAAGCAATTCCGTTTTTATTGTGTACTTCTTATATCTCCGCGACCACAATTTCCAATCATTTTTCACGCCCGTCAAACATTATCTACAAATCCGCGCAATCCAGATGCTCACCACAATTTTCCACCCGCATGAATTGACGCGTAAATTTTCAATAGCAACCACACAGCGGTGTTCCTTGATTGCACCCTGAGATTTACTAAATGAAGCACTGAATCGTTCCATCCCTTTGATTCCCACATCGATGATTTGCATCCCAAATCTTCCACCCTCTCTTTTACCCCTTCTTTCATCTTCTAACACATTCCTGATTTAAACTCGTTCAACTCACTGTTATTACCATATTTTTTGTATATACTTTCACGGGTACCGTAAGCTACGATAAGGCAATGTGCATGTTTGTACGTGTTTAGCGGTTCTTGTTGCATGTTGAAAAGGATGCTTGCGTATTCCATAAGGATCGCAGGGGGCTCTCAAAGCAGCGGCGTAATCAGTGGGATTTTTGTATGGGTCTGCGGGCAACTTGAAAGCGGCGAAAAAATATGGTAATTTTGTGTTTGGCTTCCTGTTTATCTCTTTTTATCAACGCTACCCAGGTCTCCGTCACGAATGGGGCCGGAATGAACACATTTATTTATGCTGAGGTTGGAAAATTTGTATTTTTATGTAAGCAGTGTCAGGTGGAATTATTAGGAGAATTTTTCAAATTTTGTGTGAGTTGTTTTAGTTATACAGGATATTATTAAATAGTGGATTAAAGAATTCGATTATTCGTTCACAGTATTCTTGTCTATGATCATCTCCCCTAAGTCGTTTTTTACTAATTCTATCAATTTAATTTTATAGGGATGACATATTTTGTTTTTAAAAGTTCCTATATCGAAACCTGAAATGATGCGAAACGTTGTCTCAATTCAACGCAACCTTTGTTAATTCAAAACAACGGTTGTTTTATATACATATACGCAAGAATATCAAGCGTTGTTTGGACGGTTGCCTTATTTTAAGATTGTACAATTTTAAATAGAAACTACACATATTCGATCTAAAGAATTTGATCTTCTAAATCGAAAGGTTGGGTAGTTAGATTAATCAGCTGACATTCTTGAATTAAACATTCACTTACTACTTTTAAATATGAACATGTTATTATGAAAGCAATAATATTTTACATGGAATGCAAATAACGCATCCAAAGAAGCATATTGTTAATCGTTTGATGGTTCATTCCAATCGAAGGAATGATTTTATTTCTTGTTCCGATTTTTAATTTTCTTCCAGTTTAAGGATTTTACCTTAAACTAAGAAATTGGAAACTGGAAATTTTTCGTCCAAAAGTGCACTTAGATAAAAAAAAAACTGTTTGATATATGTATGTAGGTTGGGCTATTTGAACTATATTTGACAAATCCGAAAGACGTACAAGCAAACCGTCAACTTATTATTTTATATAATTTCTTTCATGACCAGAAAATATATATTTAAATAGCCTAACTTCTTATTCATCTAAGTTGTTATACTGAATACTTCATTAATTATGAAGAATAAATATCGTCTTTACTTGAAACAATAAGCAAACAATAAGTTTTATTTAAAATGCAACTAGACTAACTAAGTTGTATAATAAACATCCATGATGTATGAATTCTAAAGTTATCCAATTTTAAACAATTTGTCAAAATGTTTTATTGGCATTAACATGAAAAATTACAATTTCTTTTGCCGCGACTATTCTTCAAAAATTTTATTGAAAATAATAACATAACTTACAACCTTGAAAACATTTTCACAGTTCAGATTGGTTGAGATGCCACAGTATTTTTTTCTAACCCGATTCAAATGAAGGTTAGGGACATTTTTCAAGTTTCTCAAATATATATTTTTTTAAATTTTCATAGCACTAAATGAGATTGGCAATTCCTTTCTTTTAAAATAAGTAACATTATGTGTTTCATATTAACCCGACAATCCTGAAAACCACTTTCACACTTATAAGTTTATGATTAAAATCGCATTAATTTAGTAAAATAATAGTAGTCATTTAAACTGAACATTATACTACAATAGTACACTTGTAAATATCTATAAACATCTATCGGCATCCTTCACATTACTTTCAAAACAACGTCTTTCTTAAATCGAAACAATCGTTTTCATAAAGCAAATATTTATGACAATATTTTGGAGACTGTGGCGAACTTAATAATAAAATTATAAACCCCTAACCACAACAAGTATTTTAGAACCTAAATACGTATTTCAGCAACTATGTTGCCATCTTCAGTAGAACCTAAAAAGAGGAAAAAAGAGTATGGACTGGATATTGTCCAAGCAAATCACTAGTGGAAGTGACGTCCATGTTAAAAATTACCCTATATATACCCATTTGTTGTTCACACCTCAGTGAATTTTGATCATTGAAGCGTAAAAAACAAGTTTTAATTAAAGCAGGTCAAACAATGGCGAACTAGGTATAGGACCCCTGTCTGAATTTATGAATTTTGTCTCTATTCAAGTGAATAAAGATACTTTCCAAGCTGTTTAGTTCCCTATTAATTGACACAGCTTTTACAAGTTTTAAGTCATCTACAACTACGTTATGACCTGTGTCTAAAATATGTTGAGCCACACTAGATTTTTCAAAACGATTATATTTAAAATGAGCTACATGTTCTTTGAACCTAGTTAAAATTGTTCTTCTAGTCTGGCCTACGTATTCTTTTTCACAGTCATGACATTTGATACAATATATACCAGATTTATCAAGTACATCTACCTTATCCTTTGGGTTTCCAAGAAGGTTTTTTATGCTATTATGAGTCGAATATGCTATACAGAGATTTTGTGATGTAAAAATACTTCTCAAACCCCTTGTATATGCACAATCGAACGGTATTTTAACATATTTCTTCTTTTCTACAGACAAAGTATTTAAAGTAGATATTTGATTTACATACATTTTTTGATTCTGCTTCTTAATCATTCTATCAACTATTTCCTCAGGGTACCCATTATGTATGACAACATTCTTAATTAACAATAATTCTTGCTGATATCTATCTGCGGACAATGGAAATTTCAATAACCTATTTACTAAACAACTAATAAAAGACAATTTTTGTTGAAAAGGATGCTGCGAATCATTAGGGATAAACCTGATTGTGTTAGTATCTTTCCGATACACGTCAATTTCTATTATATTTTTGCTATTCCTGACTACCAGAGTATCTAAAAATGGAAGTTGGCCGTTAACTTCTTGTTCTACAGTAAAGTTAATGGTGTTGAATTTAGAATTCAAAACGAAAAGAAAATCTTGAATACTGCACTTCTTGGTGTCAAAAATGGCAAAAATATCGTCGACATACCTAACCCAAGTCTTAGGGAAATATGGTGCTATAGACTTTACATTGGTTTCAAATCTGCTCATAAACAAGTTGGCAATAAAAGGTGAGAGACAGTTACCCATTGCAGTTCCCTCAAGTTGTTCAAAAAACTTTCCGTTTATTTGAAAACAATTTTGAGACATACAAAGGGCAGTCTTTCTTACATATTCATCTATTTCTGACGGGTCAAAGTTGTTATTGCTCAATAATTCCCTAAGAAACTCCAAAGTTTCCGGAATAGGCACACTAGGAAACAGTGAAGCAACATCAAATGAAATCAACAATTCGCCATCCTCTAATTTTACATTGTTAACCTTATTGATAAACTCCAATGAGTTATTAACTGAGAAGCTTGGTTGAGGAACAGGTAAATTGTTGAACTCATTCGATAACCATTTCGCTAACTGGTAAGTAGGTGAATTAATACCTGATACAATAGGTCTCACTGATTTACCAGGTTTGTGAATTTTGGGAAGAACATATAATCTAGGTACAGTAGGATTGGAAACTTTGAGTTTAAATCTAATATTCTTATTACAAGTATGTGTTCTCGTAAACCATACAAATTGTGTTAAGAATGTCATTTTCTTAACATTAGACAACCATTTCTATGTGTGTTGAAATATATTTTCTGTTCTTCTGGCTGCGGATTAGCTTATTTGCCAATCAGTATACTATTCTCTGAAAAGTTCACATAATTCTTGATGATACCCAGTCAGCATTAACGATTTTTAAAATTTTGTTTGTTGTTCTGTCGGTGATTCTTATTGTTAACACCGTAAACAAAATGGTATCCTGCACCTCGATAATTATTATATCTATTTGCATTAAGTTACCTTTCAAACTGGTTATGTATGTATTTCTTCCCATAAAACATCTATTCAATGCCGATATATTTCTCTAATAACTGGTTCTCTTTGATTCAAACTAGTTTTTGACTTGTGATCCTAAAATTGTGGGTAATCAATTAGGGTAGTCACACATGATTACACGTTAAAATCAACATATTAAGCAGATCAAATGGTATATCCATCCATAACAAATTAAACACCGACCAACGGATATCATATTTTCACAATAAGCTCTTCGATTTTTTTTTTAAATTAAACCTTGCCTCCGGCTATTCTCAAATACACCACGGTGCAATCGTGTTGATATACAGGGGCATAAACAACGTCGCTAGGATCAAGTCCGCAATTCGATTGGCCAGAGGAAATATACGCAGCGCGCCATCTAGCGTCAAAAGCGGCGTTATCGTAACCTAGGCTGAGAGCGTCGGGTCATAACAATACAGCATTAATCTTTATTTGGACCGGTTTATATCTGAACGGACAATAGATAGTTGTCGGCGGGATATTGCGCTCGTAGTTCATGCACTTCACACCGGCGTCCGTGGTGGCGCTAGTGTACCTCGACGGCGAGCATACGTCGTTCTACGGAAGGGTTATGCTCCGGAGACCGAAACAAGCGATGCACGTCGTTATTTTAGAACGTATCTCAGACTTATGTGCTGTTTCGATGGCTCGACTATAACACTGTAACTACACTATGGACTCGACTATACTATACATCAGGGGTTCTCAACTTTTTTTTTATTTTCATTCTTATATGAGCAGATTTGAAACCAATGTAAAGTCTATAGCACCATATTTCCCTAAGACTTGGGTTAGGTATGTCGACGATATTTTTGCCATTTTTGACACCAAGAAGTGCAGTATTCAAGATTTTCTTCTCGTTTTGAATTCTAAATTCAACACCATTAACTTTACTGTAGAACAAGAGGTTAACGGCCAACTTCCATTTTTAGATACTCTGGTAGTCCGGAATAGCAAAAATATAATAGAAATTGACGTGTATCGGAAAGATACTAACACAATCAGGTTTATCCCTAATGATTCGCAGCATCCTTTTCAACAAAAAATAGGTTATTGAAATTTCCATTGTCCGCAGATAGATATCAGCAAGAATTATTGTTTATTAAGAATGTTGTCATACATAATGGGTATCCTGAGAAAATAGTTGATAGAATGATTAAGAAGCAGAATCAAAAAATGTGTGTAAATCAAATATCCACTTTAAATACTTTGTCTGTAGAAAAGAAGAAATATGTTAAAATACCGTTCGATTGTGCATATACAAGGGGTTTGAGAAGTATTTTTACATCACAAAATCTCTGTATAGCATATTCGACTCATAATAGCATAAAAAACCTTCTTGGAAACCCAAAGGATAAGGTAGATGTACTTGATAAATCTGGTATATATTGTATCAAATGTCATGACTGTGAAAAGGAATACGTAGGCCAGACTAGAAGAACAATTTTAACTAGGTTCAAAGAACATGTAGCTCATTTTAAATATAATCGTTTTGAAAAATCTAGTGTGGCTCAACATATTTTAGACACAGGTCATAAAGTAGTTGTACATGACTTAAAACTTGTAAAAGCTGTCAAATAATAGGGAACTAAACAGCTTGGAAAGTATCGTTATTCACTTGAATAGAGATAAATTAATAAATTCAGACAGGGGTCCTATACCTAGTTCGCCATTGTTTGACCTGCTTTAATTAAAACTTGTTTTTTACGCTTCAATGATCAAAATTCACTGAGGTGTGAACAACAAATGGGTATATATAGGGTAATTTTTAACATGGACGTCACTTCCACTAGTGATTTGCTTGGACAATATCCAGTAAAGATACTATGAAGTGCTAATTTCTCTTTTCTTTTTTTTTTAGTTTCTACTAAAGATGGCAACATAGTTGCTGAAATACGTATTTAGGTTTCTAAAATACTTGTTGTGGTTAGGGGTTTATAATTTTATTTTTAACTACACTTTCTTTTACACAATCTGCCATTTTAGAAATACGTCTGTGTACGGCACCATTTAATAATGGAATATTATTTAATGTTGCCGTTGTATTTTGGCTCAAACATTATCATCAAAATAAAGATTATTTTACCCATAAAGTTTGGTACCGGTGGTACGCGTACGAAGACGAGATTAATAGTAACGATGATAATAATGCTCATATCTCTTAGGGTTTTATCTGCTGTATAATGGAGGTATATTTTTCGTGGCTAAGGGTATACATAATGCATCTTGCAGTGTTGTGGCGGTGATATTTTTTGATGGAACCGTTTACGGTGTTATTTATTTTTCCGCGTGAAATATTGGTTTCTGTTATCGTTTCGCATTTCTTTGATACATTGGCGAAAAATGTATCTTTAGTGGTATTGTTTTTATACGTGGGAACGAATTCGTTATCGTGTTGTAATAATTACCAATTTAATGATGTTTTTTTTGTACGTGATTAATTTTTGTTCTAAAGTATTATTCTTGTTATTTTTCAGGTTTTTGTGACATTGAGAGGGACCACTGCAATAGAAGTAAGTTTTTCTACTACGTATATAAATTGATGATTAATTTTCTATAAAATGTTAATAGCTTCCATAATATTTATTCTCTTTAATAACAATAATATTAATAATAAATTATCAACGCAAAACTAAATTAAAAGCAATTATTATACAAAAAATTATTTAAATTAATTGATATATATGTTTATACCATAATTTATTATAAAGCAATTTTTCCCAAAACATAATTAATTTAATTGTAGAATGCGATTCTTGGAAAATGTTATTTTTTCGACTATCCATCCTGTACGTTAAATAAAAATTCTCATTATGGCTATAGGCCTATAGGTATACCTTTTAGAGAACCTATCTAAAACGACTTTAGTTTTGAAATTTAAAATGCGTCAGATGGGATTGACATTCATGTATCGACGTTTATGGTTTAAGCCATTTCTCATTTCAACCTACTTAGAGAATTTGATCACATCAAATTAGCTTTTTTGGAGTGGAAAATATAACAAATCAAACTTTGTTTTGATGCCAATTTTACTGCGATCTTAATACTACATACAAAATTGCTTCATAGGGACCTATCACGATCACACCTAACCTATCATGACACCTATCATGATAGGATAGATTTGGTAGCGTTATTTCCTTTCCTTGATATGACAGTTTTCACTCACAGATGTCATAGGCCTCAATAGCTCAGTTGGTAGAGTATTGTGCTAGCGACACAAAGGTGCCTGGTTCAAATCCAGCTCTTGGCTGTAATTTCTAATTTATTTAAAATTTACATCCCGCCTGTATATCAGCATTTACTATAAAACAAGATGTGTAGCGGTGTCAAGTGTCACTCCATTGGAACACTCCTGCGGACTTTACAGGGTCCTGCAACTAAGCTCCCGTCTTCTGTAGCTCACTTACTCATTAAGCTAAGAGTTTGACATTTTGCAGGCTTACCCTGTACTTCAAGGTACAATTCAAGAAATTATTTTTTATTATACAGGGTGTTCCGAAAATGTGCAACGCCATGGTAATACATTTTTTTAAATTGCATGCTATACATTTTTCTACACATTTGGAAGCCTTTTATGGTTGCCTACATATCACCAAAATTTTATTGAAATCGGTTGAGTGACCGCAGCGGAAAAAAATAAAAACAAAAAAAAATTGATTTTGCATCGTAGGCTTTAAAAATCAATAAAAGCCACAAAATGCACCTCGTTAATAAAATTTTGCGACGTGCGTATTAAGTTAGATGTAATAGTCTCGTTAACCAAGTGATATTGATCCAAATTATACAGGGTGACCAAAATCGAGTGTCAAACTTGTCAAACTTCAAAGCGCGCTATTGTTCTTATTTTAAATTGGAACCCATATTTTTTTTTAGGTGAAACGATGCGGAATTAAAGAATAAATATTGTTTCTGAATACAACCCCATCACAATTACCAATATTTTAAAAGTTATTCGCCAAAAACTCACTTTTCAACGTTTCCAACGGCAATTTTAGATAATAAATATCGTACGTGGCGTTCAAAAACAATTTATTACATAAAATATAACGCAGAGAGGTATTTTAGATTTTACTGTACTTAATTAAGTAGTTATTCAATTGCTAAATTTACTGCGAAATTTACCTATAGCCACAGTTCCGTCCTTACCGCTACAGGTAAATTATGCAGTAAATTTAGCATTTGAATAACTACTCAATTAAGTACACTCAAATCTAAAATACGTCTATTATTTCTTATGAAATAAATTGTTTTTCAACGTCACGTCCGATATTTATTATCTAAAATTGCCGTTGGAAACGTTGAAAAATGAGTTTTTGGCGAATAACTTTCAAAATATAGGGAATTGTGATGGGGTTGTATTTAAAAACAATGTTTTTATTTAATTCTGCATCATGTCACATAAAAAAAATTATGGGTTCCAATTTAAAATAAGAACAATAACACGCTTGGAAGTTTGACAAGTTTGACACTCGATTTTGGTCAGCCTGTATAATTTGGACCAATGTCACTTGGTTAACGAGACTATTACATCTAACTTAATAAGCACGTCGCAAAATTTTATTAACGAGGTGCATTTTGTGGTTTTTATTGATTTTTAAAGCCTACGATGCAAAATCAATTTTGTTTTGTTTTTATTTTTTTCCGCTGCCGTCACTCAACCGATTTCAATAAAATTTTGGTGATATGTAGGCAACCATACAAGGCTTCCAAATGTGTAGAAAAATGTATAGCATGCAATTTAAAAAAATATATTACCATGGCGTTGCGCATTTTTGGAACACCCTGTATAATAAGAAATAATTTCTTGAATTGTACCTTGAAGTACATGGTAAGCCTGCAAAATGTCAAACTCTTAGCTTAATGCGTAAGTGAGCTACAGAAGACGGGAGCTTAGTTGCAGGACCCTGTATAATACGGGTAGGTACTTAATTTGAAAATGATGGTAATCTACGTTCTGCAGGCAGATGTTTCGCGCCACTACACAGTCGCGTCTAGCATCATCAAATTACGAGTATTATCGTCAATACATTCCCAATGTCTGATTATCTCGAACAGAGGGCGCTTGATTTGCTAACTTCGGAGTCGTCGTGTTATGTGTGGTAATGTTAAAGATAATGAATTGATAGCGCGTCTCTCTACTATTCGAACAGCGCGCTCGGCGAAATCGCAATTTCCCGGATTTCCAGAGCGCTCGAACCGGCGATATTTGCATACGCAACTTTTGCGAAAGATCGTCGCCATGGCAACGCGGCAAGTTGATGATCGCGATGGGCAAGTTAATGAAATAATCCCGGATTAAAGTTCGTTACGTCGGGTTCCGGGAGATGGCGCGCCTAGCGGGTTGAGAGGGTGCCGCAAAAGAGCGATTGTCAACAAATTTTCCAATGTAATTAAACGAAAGCGGTACAGTTTTCCGGCGCGGGGCGGCGCGGCGCCGTTGCTTGTCGTGTTGGCTGACTCGCGCTCGCATCGTTAGACTAATTGCGAGTGTTTTGATCCGGGAAAAAAGGTGGAAATTTGAAAAGAGGGCGACGCGACTGTAATGCGAGATTCAATTAGATAGGGATTCTGCAGGTTCGTCCAATCACAGCGGTGAATAGAACAAATGAACGTATCGTTACATCATTTCTTTAAAAAATCATCACTTTTGATAACTGGGAACGTAATAACTGCCGAACCGTTCCAAATAAGTAAAATCTAATTATACCGGCGTAATCAGCGTCAAAAGCTGTATCAAGAACCACAATCTTAATTTGATTGAAGGTAGTTGGGTTTTTGTCGACTGGCTAAAATTTTGTAAGAAATCACATATTTTAAACTATAATTTTGAACTGGCACACCTATCTCAAAAACTAGGACCCGGATCAAAATGAGACCTTTGCTATCTTACTAAAATGGGTTCGCTGATTACAAATTTACATAGGAAAAGTCTCTGTCTCTACTGGTTACCGAGTTGTGCTGAAATTTCGTTTTTTCAAATAATACAAAAATAAGCGAAATCCACCACATAACTTGAAAATGGTAAATCTTGGGCATATAAAAGTATACATATGTTTGATAGACTCAACGAGAGGTATCATTTGGTAGTGGGTAAACCTTTCTATCACCAACGGTTGCAAAGTTCAATTTTTGTCTATCTAAAAGTGCTAAATTTAGACCGAAAAAATAATTATAACTTTTTGAGAGATAGAGCATTCTAATGTAGTCATGCTTATGCATTGGGATGTGCTGAATTCAACGGTGAGCTCCGTTTTTCCGTAACGCGTACGGTTTGGCCAGAAATTGTAAAATTATAGTTTCCGCGGTTTCTCGCGGTTTTCTCGCGAACCGCGCATCTTAGAGCTACGCGACTTTCAGAAATGAATTCCTCGGCCAATTTCCCATCCGATACCGTTTGAAACGTCAACATCGGTCGATTGGATCGGACACAGTTTGCGTCCAAAGTTTTGAATATAGTAAAATGGGTGTTTTTAGCATCATTTTTGATAACTGGGAACGTAATAACTGCCGAACCGTTCCAAATACGAAAAATCTGATTATACCGGCGTAATCAGCGTCAAAAGCTGTATCAAGAACCACAATCTTAATTTGATTGAAGGTAGTTGGGTTTTTGTCGACTGGCTAAAATTTTGTAAGAAATCACATATTTTAAACTATAATTTTGAACTGGCACACCTATCTCAAAAACTAGGACCCGGATCAAAATGAAACCTTTGCTATCTTACTAAAATGGGTGCGCTGATTACAAATTTACATAGGAAAAGTCTCTGTCTCTACTTGTTACCGAGTTGTGCTGATATTTCGTTTTTTCAAATAATACCAAAATAAGCGAAATAGACCACATAACTTGAAAATGCTAAGTCTTAGGCATATAACAGTATACATATTTTTGATAGACTCAACGAGAGCTATCATTTGGTAGTGGGTAAACCTTTCTATCACCAACTGTTGCAAAGTTCAATTTTTTTCTATCTAAAAGTGCTAAATTTAGGCCGAACAAACAATTATAACTTTTTGAGAGATAGAGCGTTCTAATGTATTCATGCTTATGCATTGGGATGTTCTGAATTCAACGGTGAGCTCCGTTTTCTCGTAACACGTACGGTTTGGCTAGAAAGTGGAAAATCATAGTTTCCGCGGTTTCTCGCGGTTTTCTCGCGAACCGCCCATCTTAGAGCTACGCGACTTTCAGAAATGAATTCCTCGGCCAATTTTCCATCCGATACCGTTTGAAACGTCAACATCGGTCGATTGGATCGGACACAGTTTGCGTTCAAAGTTTCTAATATAGTAAAATGGGTGTTTTTAGCATCATTTTTGATAACTGGGAACGTAATAACTGCCGAACCGTTCCAAATACGAAAAATCTGATTATACCGGCGTAATCAGCGTCAAAAGCTGTATCAAGAACCACAATCTTAATTTGATTGAAGGTAGTTGGGTTTTTGTCGACTGGCTAAAATTTTGTAAGAAATCACATATTTTAAACTATAATTTTGAACCGGCACACCTATCTCAAAAACTAGGACCCGGATCAAAATGAAACCTTTGCTATCTTACTAAAATGGGTGCGCTGATTACAAATTTACATAGGAAGAGTCTCTGTCTCTACTTGTTACCGAGTTGTGCTGAAATTTCGTTTTTTCAAATAGTACCAAAATAAGCGAAATGGACCACATAACTTGAAAATGGTAAGACTTAGGCATATAACAGTATACATATTTTTGATAGACTCAACGAGAGCTATCATTTGGTAGTGTGTAAACCTTTCTATCACCAACTGTTGCAAAGTTCAATTTTTTTCTATCTAAAAGTGCTAAATTTACGCCGAACAAACAATTATAACTTTTTGAGAGATAGAGCGTTCTAATGTATTCATGCTTATGCATTGGGATGTTCTGAATTCAACGGTGAGCTCCGTTTTCTCGTAACACGTACGGTTTGGCTAGAAAGTGGAAAATTATAGTTTCCGCGGTTTCTCGCGGTTTTCTCGCGAACCACGCATCTTAGAGCTACGCGACTTTCAGAAATGAATTCCTCGGCCAATTTCCCATCCGATACCGTTTGAAACGTCAACATCGGTCGATTGGATCAGACACAGTTTGCGTTCAAAGTTTCTGATATAGTAAAATGGGTGTTTTTAGCGTCATTTTTGATAACTGGGAACGTAATAACTGCCGAACCGTTCCAAATACGAAAAATCTGATTATACCGGCGTAATCAGCGTCAAAAGCTGTATCAAGAACCACAATCTTAATTTGATTGAAGGTAGTTGGGTTTTTGTCGACTGGTTAAAATTTTGTAAGAAATCACATATTTTAAACTATAATTTTGAACTGGCACACCTATCTCAAAAACTAGGACCCGGATCAAAATGAAACCTTTGCTATCTTACTAAAATGGGTGCGCTGATTACAAATTTACATAGGAAAAGTCTCTGTCTCTACTTGTTACCGAGTTGTGCTGATATTTCGTTTTTTCAAATAATACCAAAATAAGCGAAATAGACCACATAACTTGAAAATGGTAAGTCTTAGGCATATAACAGTATACATATTTTTGATAGACTCAACGAGAGCTATCATTTGGTAGTGGGTAAACCTTTCTATCACCAACTGTTGCAAAGTTCAATTTTTTTCTATCTAAAAGTGCTAAATTTAGGCCGAACAAACAATTATAACTTTTTGAGAGATAGAGCGTTCTAATGTATTCATGCTTATGCATTGGGATGTTCTGAATTCAACGGTGAGCTCCGTTTTCTCGTAACACGTACGGTTTGGCTAGAAAGTGGAAAATTATAGTTTCCGCGGTTTCTCGCGGTTTTCTCGCGAACCACGCATCTTAGAGCCACGCGACTTTCAGAAATGAATTCCTCGGCCAATTTCCCATCCGATACCGTTTGAAACGTCAACATCGGTCGATTGGATCGGACACAGTTTGCGTTCAAAGTTTCTGATATAGTAAAATGGGTGTTTTTAGCATCATTTTTGATAACTGGGAACGTAATAACTGCCGAACCGTTCCAAATACGAAAAATCTGATTATACCGGCGTAATCAGCGTCAAAAGCTGTATCAAGAACCACAATCTTAATTTGATTGAAGGTAGTTGGGTTTTTGTCGACTGGCTAAAATTTTGTAAGAAATCACATATTTTAAACTATAATTTTGAACTGGCACACCTATCTCAAAAACTAGGACCCGGATCAAAATGAAACCTTTGCTATCTTACTAAAATGGGTGCGCTGATTACAAATTTACATAGGAAAAGTCTCTGTCTCTACTTGTTACCGAGTTGTGCTGAAATTTCGTTTTTTCAAATAGTACCAAAATAAGCGAAATGGACCACATAACTTGAAAATGGTAAGACTTAGGCATATAACAGTATACATATTTTTGATAGACTCAACGAGAGCTATCATTTGGTAGTGTGTAAACCTTTCTATCACCAACTGTTGCAAAGTTCAATTTTTTTCTATCTAAAAGTGCTAAATTTAGGCCGAACAAACAATTATAACTTTTTGAGAGATAGAGCGTTCTAATGTATTCATGCTTATGCATTGGGATGTTCTGAATTCAACGGTGAGCTCCGTTTTCTCGTAACACGTACGGTTTGGCTAGAAAGTGGAAAATTATAGTTTCCGCGGTTTCTCGCGGTTTTCTCGCGAACCGCGCATCTTAGAGCTACGCGACTTTCAGAAATGAATTCCTGGGCCAATTTCCCATCCGATACCGTTTGAAACGTCAACATCGGTCGATTGGATCGGACACAGTTTGCGTCCAAAGTTTTGAATATAGTAAAATGGGTGTTTTTAGCATCATTTTTGATAACTGGGAACGTAATAACTGCCGAACCGTTCCAAATACGAAAAATCTGATTATACCGGCGTAATCAGCGTCAAAAGCTGTATCAAGAACCACAATCTTAATTTGATTGAAGGTAGTTGGGTTTTTGTCGACTGGCTAAAATTTTGTAGGAAATCACATATTTTAAACTATAATTTTGAACTGGCACACCTATCTCAAAAACTAGGACCCGGATCAAAATGAAACCTTTGCTATCTTACTAAAATGGGTGCGCTGATTACAAATTTACATAGGGAAAGTCTCTGTCTCTACTTGTTACCGAGTTGTGCTGAAATTTCGTTTTTTCAAATAGTACCAAAATAAGCGAAATGGACCACATAACTTGAAAATGGTAAGACTTATGCATATAACAGTATACATATTTTTGATAGACTCAACGAGAGCTATCATTTGGTAGTGGGTAAACCTTTCTATCACCAACTGTTGCAAAGTTCAATTTTTTTCTATCTAAAAGTGCTAAATTTAGGCCGAACAAACAATTATAACTTTTTGAGAGATAGAGCGTTCTAATGTATTCATGCTTATGCATTGGGATGTTCTGAATTCAACGGTGAGCTCCGTTTTCTCGTAACACGTACGGTTTGGCTAGAAAGTGGAAAATTATAGTTCCCGCGGTTTCTCGCGGTTTTCTCGCGAACCGCGCATCTTAGAGCTACGCGACTTTCAGAAATGAATTCCTCGGCCAATTTCCCATCCGATACCGTTTGAAACGTCAACATCGGTCGATTGGATCGGACACAGTTTGCGTTCAAAGTTTCTAATATAGTAAAATGGGTGTTTTTAGCATCATTTTTGATAACTGGGAACGTAATAACTGCCGAACCGTTCCAAATACGAAAAATCTGATTATACCGGCCTAATCAGCGTCAAAAGCTGTATCAAGAACCACAATCTTAATTTGATTGAAGGTAGTTGGGTTTTTGTCGACTGGCTAAAATTTTGTAAGAAATCACATATTTTAAACTATAATTTTGAACTGGCACACCTATCTCAAAAACTAGGACCCGGATCAAAATGAAACCTTTGCTATCTTACTAAAATGGGTGCGCTGATTACAAATTTACATAGGAAAAGTCTCTGTCTCTACTTGTTACCGAGTTGTGCTGATATTTCGTTTTTTCAAATAATACCAAAATAAGCGAAATAGACCACATAACTTGAAAATGGTAAGTCTTAGGCATATAACAGTATACATATTTTTGATAGACTCAACGAGAGCTATCATTTGGTAGTGGGTAAACCTTTCTATCACCAACTGTTGCAAAGTTCAATTTTTTTCTATCTAAAAGTGCTAAATTTAGGCCGAACAAACAATTATAACTTTTTGAGAGATAGAGCGTTCTAATGTATTCATGCTTATGCATTGGGATGTTCTGAATTCAACGGTGAGCTCCGTTTTCTCGTAACACGTACGGTTTGGCTAGAAAGTGGAAAATTATAGTTTCCGCGGTCTCTCGCGGTTTTCTCGCGAACCGCGCATCTTAGAGCTACGCCACTTTCAGAAATGAATTCCTCGGCCAATTTCCCATCCGATACCGTTTGAAACGTCAACATCGGTCGATTGGATCGGACACAGTTTGCGTTCAAAGTTTCTAATATAGTAAAAAGGGTGTTTTTAGCATCATTTTTGATAACTGGGAACGTAATAACTGCCGAACCGTTCCAAATACGAAAACTCTGATTATACCGGCGTAATCAGCGTCAAAAGCTGTATCAAGAACCACAATCTTAATTTGATTGAAGGTAGTTGGGTTTTTGTCGACTGGCTAAAATTTTGTAAGAAATCACATATTTTAAACTATAATTTTGAACTGGCACACTTATCTCAAAAACTAGGACCCGGATCAAAATGAAACCTTTGCTATCTTACTAAAATGGGTGCGCTGATTACAAATTTACATAGGAAAAGTCTCTGTCTCTACTTGTTACCGAGTTGTGCTGAAATTTCGTTTTTTTAAATAGTACCAAAATAAGCGAAATGGACCACATAACTTGAAAATGGTAAGACTTAGGCATATAACAGTATACAAATTTTTGATAGACTCAACGAGAGCTATCATTTGGTAGTGTGTAAACCTTTCTATCACCAACTGTTGCAAAGTTCAATTTTTTTCTATCTAAAAGTGCTAAATTTACGCCGAACAAACAATTATAACTTTTTGAGAGATAGAGCGTTCTAATGTATTCATGCTTAGGCATTGGGATGTTCTGAATTCAACGGTGAGCTCCGTTTTCTCGTAACACGTACGGTTTGGCCAGAAAGTGGAAAATTATAATTTCCGCGGTTTCTCGCGGTTTTCTCGCGAACCGCGCATCTTAGAGCTACGCGACTTTCAGAAATGAATTCCTCGGCCAATTTCCCATCCGATACCGTTTGAAACGTCAACATCGGTCGATTGGATCGGACACAGTTTACGTTCAAAGTTTCTAATATAGTAAAATGGGTGTTTTTAGCATCATTTTTGATAACTGGGAACGTAATAACTGCCGAACCGTTCCAAATACGAAAAATCTGATTATACCGGCGTAATCAGCGTCAAAAGCTGTATCAAGAACCACAATCTTAATTTGATTGAAGGTAGTTGGGTTTTTGTCGACTGGCTAAAATTTTGTAAGAAATCACATATTTTAAACTATAATTTTGAACTGGCACACCTATCTCAAAAACTAGGACCCGGATCAAAATGAAACCTTTGCTATCTTACTAAAATGGGTGCGCTGATTACAAATTTACATAGGAAAAGTCTCTGTCTCTACTTGTTACCGAGTTGTGCTGAAATTTCGTTTTTTCAAATAGTACCAAAATAAGCGAAATGGACCACATAACTTGAAAATGGTAAGACTTAGGCATATAACAGTATATATATTTTTGATAGACTCAACGAGAGCTATCATTTGGTAGTGGGTAAACCTTTCTATCACCAACTGTTGCAAAGTTCAATTTTTTTCTATCTAAAAGTGCTAAATTTAGGCCGAACAAACAATTATAACTTTTTGAGAGATAGAGCGTTCTAATGTATTCATGCTTATGCATTGGGATGTTCTGAATTCAACGGTGAGCTCCGTTTTCTCGTAACACGTACGGTTTGGCTAGAAAGTGGAAAATTATAGTTTCCGCGGTCTCTCGCGGTTTTCTCGCGAACCGCGCATCTTAGAGCTACGCGACTTTCAGAAATAAATTCCTCGGCCAATTTCCCATCCGATACCGTTTGAAACGTCAACATCGGTCGATTGGATCGGACACAGTTTGCGTTCAAAGTTTCTAATATAGTAAAAAGGGTGTTTTTAGCATCATTTTTGATAACTGGGAACGTAATAACTGCCGAACCGTTCCAAATACGAAAACTCTGATTATACCGGCGTAATCAGCGTCAAAAGCTGTATCAAGAACCACAATCTTAATTTGATTGAAGGTAGTTGGGTTTTTGTCGACTGGCTAAAATTTTGTAAGAAATCACATATTTTAAACTATAATTTTGAACTGGCACACTTATCTCAAAAACTAGGACCCGGATCAAAATGAAACCTTTGCTATCTTACTAAAATGGGTGCGCTGATTACAAATTTACATAGGAAAAGTCTCTGTCTCTACTTGTTACCGAGTTGTGCTGAAATTTCGTTTTTTTAAATAGTACCAAAATAAGCGAAATGGACCACATAACTTGAAAATGGTAAGACTTAGGCATATAACAGTATACAAATTTTTGATAGACTCAACGAGAGCTATCATTTGGTAGTGTGTAAACCTTTCTATCACCAACTGTTGCAAAGTTCAATTTTTTTCTATCTAAAAGTGCTAAATTTAGGCCGAACAAACAATTATAACTTTTTGAGAGATAGAGCGTTCTAATGTATTCATGCTTAGGCATTGGGATGTTCTGAATTCAACGGTGAGCTCCGTTTTCTCGTAACACGTACGGTTTGGCCAGAAAGTGGAAAATCATAGTTTCCGCGATTTCTCGCGGTTTTCTCGCGAACCGCCCATCTTAGAGCTACGCGGCTTTCAGAAATGAATTCTTCGGCCAATTTCCCATCCGATACCGTTTGAAACGTCAACATCGGTCGAGTGGATCGGACACAGTTTGCATTCAAAGTTTCTAATATAGTAAAATGGGTGTTTTTAGCATCATTTTTGATAACTGGGAACGTAATAACTGCCGAACCGTTCCAAATACGAAAAATCTGATTATACCGGCGTAATCAGCGTCAAAAGCTGTATCAAGAACCACAATCTTAATTTGATTGAAGGTAGTTGGGTTTTTGTCGACTGGCTAAAATTTTGTAAGAAATCACATATTTTAAACTATAATTTTGAACTGGCACACCTATCTCAAAAACTAGGACCCGGATCAAAATGAAACCTTTGCTATCTTACTAAAATGGGTGCGCTGATTACAAATTTACATAGGAAAAGTCTCTGTCTCTACTTGTTACCGAGTTGTGCTGAAATTTCGTTTTTTCAAATAGTACCAAAATAAGCGAAATGGACCACATAACTTGAAAATGGTAAGACTTAGGCATATAACAGTATACATATTTTTGATAGACTCAACGAGAGCTATCATTTGGTAGTGTGTAAACCTTTCTATCACCAACTGTTGCAAAGTTCAATTTTTTTCTATCTAAAAGTTCTAAATTTAGGCCGAACAAACAATTATAACTTTTTGAGAGATAGAGCGTTCTAATGTATTCATGCTTATGCATTGGGATGTTCTGAATTCAACGGTGAGCTCCGTTTTCTCGTAACACGTACGGTTTGGCCAGAAAGTGGAAAATCATAATTTCCGCGGTTTCTCGCGGTTTTCTCGCGAACCGCCCATCTTAGAGCTACGCGACTTTCAGAAATGAATTTTTCGGCCAATTTCCCATCCGATACCGTTTGAAACGTCAACATCGGTCGATTGGATCAGACACAGTTTGCGTTCAAAGTTTCTAATATAGTAAAATGGGTGTTTTTAGCATCATTTTTGATAACTGGGAATGTAATAACTGCCGAACCGTTCCAAATACGAAAAATCTGATTATACCGACGTAATCAGCGTCAAAAGCTGTATCAAGAACCACAATCTTAATTTGATTGAAGGTAGTTGGGTTTTTGTCGACTGGCTAAAATTTTGTAAGAAATCACATATTTTAAACTATAATTTTGAACTGGCACACCTATCTCAAAAACTAGGACCCGGATCAAAATGAAACCTTTGCTATCTTACTAAAATGGGTGCGCTGATTACAAATTTACATAGGAAAAGTCTCTGTCTCTACTTGTTACCGAGTTGTGCTGATATTTCGTTTTTTCAAATAATACCAAAATAAGCGAAATAGACCACATAACTTGAAAATGGTAAGTCTTAGGCATATAACAGTATACATATTTTTGATAGACTCAACGAGAGCTATCATTTGGTAGTGGGTAAACCTTTCTATCACCAACTGTTGCAAAGTTCAATTTTTTTCTATCTAAAAGTGCTAAATTTAGGCCGAACAAACAATTATAACTTTTTGAGAGATAGAGCGTTCTAATGTATTCATGCTTATGCATTGGGATGTTCTGAATTCAACGGTGAGCTCCGTTTTCTCGTAACACGTACGGTTTGGCTAGAAAGTGGAAAATTATAGTTTCCGCGGTTTCTCGCGGTTTTCTCGCGATCCGCGCATCTTAGAGCTACGCGACTTTCAGAAATGAATTCCTCGGCCAATTTCCCATCCGATACCGTTTGAAACGTCAACATCGGTCGATTGGATCGGACACAGTTTGCGTCCAAAGTTTTGAATATAGTAAAATGGGTGTTTTTAGCATCATTTTTGATAACTGGGAACGTAATAACTGCCGAACCGTTCCAAATACGAAAAATCTGATTATACCGGCGTAATCAGCGTCAAAAGCTGTATCAAGAACCACAATCTTAATTTGATTGAAGGTATTTTTTTCTATCTAAAAGTTCTAAATTTAGGCCGAACAAACAATTATAACTTTTTGAGAGATAGAGCGTTCTAATGTATTCATGCTTATGCATTGGGATGTTCTGAATTCAACGGTGAGCTCCGTTTTCTCGTAACACGTACGGTTTGGCCAGAAAGTGGAAAATCATAATTTCCGCGGTTTCTCGCGGTTTTCTCGCTAGCCGCCCATCTTAGAGCTACGCGACTTTCAGAAATGAATTTTTCGGCCAATTTCCCATCCGATACCGTTTGAAACGTCAACATCGGTCGATTGGATCAGACACAGTTTGCGTTCAAAGTTTCTAATATAGTAAAATGGGTGTTTTTAGCATCATTTTTGATAACTGGGAATGTAATAACTGCCGAACCGTTCCAAATACGAAAAATCTGATTATACCGGCGTAATCAGCGTCAAAAGCTGTATCAAGAACCACAATCTTAATTTGATTGAAGTTAGTTGGGTTTTTGTCGACTGGCTAAAATTTTGTAAGAAATCACATATTTTAAACTATAATTTTGAACTGGCACACCTATCTCAAAAACTAGGACCCGGATCAAAATGAAACCTTTGCTATCTTACTAAAATGGGTGCGCTGATTACAAATTTACATAGGGAAAGTCTCTGTCTCTACTTGTTACCGAGTTGTGCTGAAATTTCGTTTTTTCAAATAGTACCAAAATAAGCGAAATGGACCACATAACTTGAAAATGGTAAGACTTAGGCATATAACAGTATACATATTTTTGATAGACTCAACGAGAGCTATCATTTGGTAGTGGGTAAACCTTTCTATCACCAACTGTTGCAAAGTTCAATTTTTTTCTATCTAAAAGTGCTAAATTTAGGCCGAACAAACAATTATAACTTTTTGAGAGATAGAGCGTTCTAATGTATTCATGCTTATGCATTGGGATGTTCTGAATTCAACGGTGAGCTCCGTTTTCTCGTAACACGTACGGTTTGGCTAGAAAGTGGAAAATCATAGTTTCCGCGGTTTCTCGCGGTTTTCTCGCGAACCGCCCATCTTAGAGCTACGCGACTTTCAGAAATGAATTCCTCGGCCAATTTCCCATCCGATACCGTTTGAAACGTCAACATCGGTCGATTGGATCGGACACTGTTTGCGTTCAAAGTTTCTAATATAGTAAAATGGGTGTTTTTAGCATCATTTTTGATAACTGGGAACGTAATAACTGCCGAACCGTTCCAAATACGAAAAATCTGATTATACCGGCGTAATCAGCGTCAAAAGCTGTATCAAGAACCACAATCTTAATTTGATTGAAGGTAGTTGGGTTTTTGTCGACTGGCTAAAATTTTGTAAGAAATCACATATTTTAAACTATAATTTTGAACTGGCACACCTATCTCAAAAACTAGGACCCGGATCAAAATGAAACCTTTGCTATCTTACTAAAATGGGTGCGCTGATTACAAATTTACATAGGAAAAGTCTCTGTCTCTACTTGTTACCGAGTTGTGCTGAAATTTCGTTTTTTCAAATAGTACCAAAATAAGCGAAATGGACCACATAACTTGAAAATGGTAAGACTTAGGCATATAACAGTATACATATTTTTGATAGACTCAACGAGAGCTATCATTTGGTAGTGGGTAAACCTTTCTATCACCAACTGTTGCAAAGTTCAATTTTTTTCTATCTAAAAGTGCTAAATTTAGGCCGAACAAACAATTATAACTTTTTGAGAGATAGAGCGTTCTAATGTATTCATGCTTATGCATTGGGATGTTCTGAATTCAACGGTGAGCTCCGTTTTCTCGTAACACGTACGGTTTGGCTAGAAAGTGGAAAATTATAGTTCCCGCGGTTTCTCGCGGTTTTCTCGCGAACCGCGCATCTTAGAGCTACGCGACTTTCAGAAATGAATTCCTCGGCCAATTTCCCATCCGATACCGTTTGAAACGTCAACATCGGTCGATTGGATCGGACACAGTTTGCGTTCAAAGTTTCGAATATAGTAAAATGGGTGTTTTTAGCATCATTTTTGATAACTGGGAACGTAATAACTGCCGAACCGTTCCAAATACGAAAAATCTGATTATACCGGCCTAATCAGCGTCAAAAGCTGTATCAAGAACCACAATCTTAATTTGATTGAAGGTAGTTGGGTTTTTGTCGACTGGCTAAAATTTTGTAAGAAATCACATATTTTAAACTATAATTTTGAACTGGCACACCTATCTCAAAAACTAGGACCCGGATCAAAATGAAACCTTTGCTATCTTACTAAAATGGGTGCGCTGATTACAAATTTACATAGGAAAAGTCTCTGTCTCTACTTGTTACCGAGTTGTGCTGATATTTCGTTTTTTCAAATAATACCAAAATAAGCGAAATAGACCACATAACTTGAAAATGGTAAGTCTTAGGCATATAACAGTATACATATTTTTGATAGACTCAACGAGAGCTATCATTTGGTAGTGGGTAAACCTTTCTATCACCAACTGTTGCAAAGTTCAATTTTTTTCTATCTAAAAGTGCTAAATTTAGGCCGAACAAACAATTATAACTTTTTGAGAGATAGAGCGTTCTAATGTATTCATGCTTATGCATTGGGATGTTCTGAATTCAACGGTGAGCTCCGTTTTCTCGTAACACGTACGGTTTGGCTAGAAAGTGGAAAATTATAGTTTCCGCGGTTTCTCGCGGTTTTCTCGCGAACCGCGCATCTTAGAGCTACGCGACTTTCAGAAATGAATTCCTCGGCCAATTTCCCATCCGATACCGTTTGAAACGTCAACATCGGTCGATTGGATCGGACACAGTTTGCGTTCAAAGTTTCTAATATAGTAAAAAGGGTGTTTTTAGCATCATTTTTGATAACTGGGAACGTAATAACTGCCGAACCGTTCCAAATACGAAAACTCTGATTATACCGGCGTAATCAGCGTCAAAAGCTGTATCAAGAACCACAATCTTAATTTGATTGAAGGTAGTTGGGTTTTTGTCGACTGGCTAAAATTTTGTAAGAAAACTATAATTTTGAACTGGCACACCTATCTCAAAAACTAGGACCCGGATCAAAATGAAACCTTTGCTATCTTACTAAAATGGGTGCGCTGATTACAAATTTACATAGGAAAAGTCTCTGTCTCTACTTGTTACCGAGTTGTGCTGAAATTTCGTTTTTTTAAATAGTACCAAAATAAGCGAAATGGACCACATAACTTGAAAATGGTAAGACTTAGGCATATAACAGTATACATATTTTTGATAGACTCAACGAGAGCTATCATTTGGTAGTGTGTAAACCTTTCTATCACCAACTGTTGCAAAGTTCAATTTTTTTCTATCTAAAAGTGCTAAATTTACGCCGAACAAACAATTATAACTTTTTGAGAGATAGAGCGTTCTAATGTATTCATGCTTATGCATTGGGATGTTCTGAATTCAACGGTGAGCTCCGTTTTCTCGTAACACGTACGGTTTGGCCAGAAAGTGGAAAATCATAGTTTCCGCGATTTCTCGCGGTTTTCTCGCGAACCGCCCATCTTAGAGCTACGCGACTTTCAGAAATGAATTCTTCGGCCAATTTCCCATCCGATACCGTTTGAAACGTCAACATCGGTCGAGTGGATCGGACACAGTTTGCATTCAAAGTTTCTAATATAGTAAAATGGGTGTTTTTAGCATCATTTTTGATAACTGGGAACGTAATAACTGCCGAACCGTTCCAAATACGAAAAATCTGATTATACCGGCGTAATCAGCGTCAAAAGCTGTATCAAGAACCACCATCTTAATTTGATTGAAGTTAGTTGGGTTTTTGTCGACTGGCTAAAATTTTGTAAGAAATCACATATTTTAAACTATAATTTTGAACTGGCACACCTATCTCAAAAACTAGGACCCGGATCAAAATGAAACCTTTGCTATCTTACTAAAATGGGTGCGCTGATTACAAATTTACATAGGAAAAGTCTCTGTCTCTACTTGTTACCGAGTTGTGCTGATATTTCGTTTTTTCAAATAATACCAAAATAAGCGAAATAGACCACATAACTTGAAAATGGTAAGTCTTAGGCATATAACAGTATACATATTTTTGATAGACTCAACGAGAGCTATCATTTGGTAGTGGGTAAACCTTTCTATCACCAACTGTTGCAAAGTTCAATTTTTTTCTCTCTAAAAGTGCTAAATTTAGGCCGAACAAACAATTATAACTTTTTGAGAGATAGAGCGTTCTAATGTATTCATGCTTATGCATTGGGATGTTCTGAATTCAACGGTGAGCTCCGTTTTCTCGTAACACGTACGGTTTGGCTAGAAAGTGGAAAATTATAATTTCCGCGGTTTCTCGCGGTTTTCTCGCGAACCGCGCATCTTAGAGCTACGCGACTTTCAGAAATGAATTCCTCGGCCAATTTCCCATCCGATACCGTTTGAAACGTCAACATCGGTCGATTGGATCGGACACAGTTTACGTTCAAAGTTTCTAATATAGTAAAATGGGTGTTTTTAGCATCATTTTTGATAACTGGGAACGTAATAACTGCCGAACCGTTCCAAATACGAAAAATCTGATTATACCGGCGTAATCAGCGTCAAAAGCTGTATCAAGAACCACAATCTTAATTTGATTGAAGGTAGTTGGGTTTTTGTCGACTGGCTAAAATTTTGTAAGAAATCACATATTTTAAACTATAATTTTGAACTGGCACACCTATCTCAAAAACTAGGACCCGGATCAAAATGAAACCTTTGCTATCTTACTAAAATGGGTGCGCTGATTACAAATTTACATAGGAAAAGTCTCTGTCTCTACTTGTTACCGAGTTGTGCTGATATTTCGTTTTTTCAAATAATACCAAAATAAGCGAAATAGACCACATAACTTGAAAATGGTAAGTCTTAGGCATATAACAGTATACATATTTTTGATAGACTCAACGAGAGCTATCATTTGGTAGTGGGTAAACCTTTCTATCACCAACTGTTGCAAAGTTCAATTTTTTTCTATCTAAAAGTGCTAAATTTAGGCCGAACAAACAATTATAACTTTTTGAGAGATAGAGCATTCTAATGTATTCATGCTTATGCATTATGATGTTCTGAATTCAACGGTGAGCTCCGTTTTCTCGTAACACGTACGGTTTGGCTAGAAAGTGGAAAATTATAGTTCCCGCGGTTTCTCGCGGTTTTCTCGCAAACCGCGCATCTTAGAGCTACGCGACTTTCAGAAATGAATTCCTCGGCCAATTTCCCATCCGATACCGTTTGAAACGTCAACATCGGTCGATTGGATCGGACACAGTTTGCGTTCAAAGTTTCGAATATAGTAAAATGGGTGTTTTTAGCATCATTTTTGATAACTGGGAACGTAATAACTGCCGAACCGTTCCAAATACGAAAAATCTGATTATACCGGCCTAATCAGCGTCAAAAGCTGTATCAAGAACCACAATCTTAATTTGATTGAAGGTAGTTGGGTTTTTGTCGACTGGCTAAAATTTTGTAAGAAATCACATATTTTAAACTATAATTTTGAACTGGCACACCTATCTCAAAAACTAGGACCCGGATCAAAATGAAACCTTTGCTATCTTACTAAAATGGGTGCGCTGATTACAAATTTACATAGGAAAAGTCTCTGTCTCTACTTGTTACCGAGTTGTGCTGATATTTCGTTTTTTCAAATAATACCCAAATAAGCGAAATAGACCACATAACTTGAAAATGGTAAGTCTTAGGCATATAACAGTATACATATTTTTGATAGACTCAACGAGAGCTATCATTTGGTAGTGGGTAAACCTTTCTATCACCAACTGTTGCAAAGTTCAATTTTTTTCTATCTAAAAGTGCTAAATTTAGGCCGAACAAACAATTATAACTTTTTGAGAGATAGAGCGTTCTAATGTATTCATGCTTATGCATTGGGATGTTCTGAATTCAACGGTGAGCTCCGTTTTCTCGTAACACGTACGGTTTGGCTAGAAAGTGGAAAATTATAGTTTCCGCGGTTTCTCGCGGTTTTCTCGCGAACCGCGCATCTTAGAGCTACGCGACTTTCAGAAATGAATTCCTCGGCCAATTTCCCATCCGATACCGTTTGAAACGTCAACATCGGTCGATTGGATCAGACACAGTTTGCGTTCAAAATTTCTGATATAGTAAAATGGGTGTTTTTAGCATCATTTTTGATAACTGGGAACGTAATAACTGCCGAACCGTTCCAAATACGAAAAATCTGATTATACCGGCGTAATCAGCGTCAAAAGCTGTATCAAGAACCACAATCTTAATTTGATTGAAGGTAGTTGGGTTTTTGTCGACTGGCTAAAATTTTGTAAGAAATCACATATTTTAAACTATAATTTTGAACTGGCACACCTATCTCAAAAACTAGGACCCGGATCAAAATGAAACCTTTGCTATCTTACTAAAATGGGTGCGCTGATTACAAATTTACATAGGAAAAGTCTCTGTCTCTACTTGTTACCGAGTTGTGCTGAAATTTCGTGTTTTCAAATAATACCAAAATAGGCGAAATGGACCACATAACTTGAAAATGGTAAGTCTTAGGCGTATAACAGTATACATACTTTTGATAGACTCAACGAGAGCTATCATTTGGTAGTGGGTAAACCTTTCTATCACCAACTGTTGCAAAGTTCAATTTTTTTCTATCTAAAAGTGCTAAATTTAGACCGAACAAACAATTATAACTTTTTGAGAGATAGAGCGTTCTAATGTATTCATGCTTATGCATTGGGATGTTCTGAATTCAACGGTAAGCTCCGTTTTCTGGTAACACGTACGGTTTGGCCAGAAAGTGGAAAATCATAGTTTCCGCGGTTTCTCGCGGTTTTCTCGCGAACCGCCCATCTTAGAGCTACGCGACTTTCAGAAATGAATTCCTCGGCCAATTTCCCATCCGATACCGTTTGAAACGTCAACATCGGTCGATTGTATCGGACACAGTTTGCGTTCAAAGTTTCTAATATAGTAAAATGGGTGTTTTTAGCATCATTTTTGATAACTGGGAACGTAATAACTGCCGAACCGTTCCAAATACGAAAAATCTGATTATACCGGCGTAATCAGCGTCAAAAGCTGTATCAAGAACCACAATCTTAATTTGATTGAAGGTAGTTGGGTTTTTGTCGACTGGCTAAAATTTTGTAAGAAATCACATATTTTAAACTATAATTTTGAACTGGCACACCTATCTCAAAAACTAGGACCCGGATCAAAATGAAACCTTTGCTATCTTACTAAAATGGGTTCGCTGATTACAAATTTACATAGGAAAAGTCTCTGTCTCTACTGGTTACCGAGTTGTGCTGAAATTTCGTTTTTTCAAATAATACAAAAATAAGCGAAATGCACCAACTAACTTGAAAATTGTAAATCTTGGGCATATAACAGTATACATATTTTTGATAGACTCAACGAGAGCTATCATTTGGTAGTGGGTAAACCTTTCTATCGCCAACGGTTGCAAAGTTCAATTTTTTTCTATCTAAAAGTGCTAAATTTAGACCGATGAGATCTAAGAGAGATCTAATGTAGTCATGCTTATGCATTGGGATGTGCTGAATTCAACGGTGAGCTCCGTTTTCTCGTAACGCGTACGGTTTGGCCAGAAAGTGGAAAATCATAGTTTTCGCGGTTTCTCGCGGTTTTCTCGCGAACCGCGCACCTTAGAGCTACGCGACTTTGAGAAATGAATTCTTCGGCCAATTTCCCATCCGATACCGTTTGAATCGTCAAGATCGGTCGATTGGATCGGACACAGTTTGCGTTCAAAGTTTCTAATATAGTAAAATGGGTGTTTTTAGCATCATTTTTGATAACTGGGAACGTAATATTCAACTTAACTTTAGTCGAAATTTGTTCTGTGGGCCTAATTAGCTTGCCCAAATTCGAATCAATCCATGTACACTTTGCTCTATCAATATCCGCGTTAATACATATAATTAAACAGCAATTGTAGATACATAAATTTCCTAAATTAACCACTAATTGATATTAGTCAATAAGTACATGCTCGATATTAATCCACATCCAATTTTCATAATTCAACCCTTAAAATTCACGTACTCATTACGGCATACATAATTCCTATCAGTTACCTACCCAAAAATAGCTTCGTATGCAATATTTACGTTTGATTTATTATGTAAACGAGCAGACAAATGAAACACGAAACAAAAAATACGTCCGCTCTGCGGAAAACCGCGCGCGTACCGAAATATAAAATTTGCAGGTGCACGAACGAAAGCCGCGATAGCGATTTGCATATTGTACGGTGTGACATTTCAAAAAAAAAAAAACACAATTTATTGTTCGTCAGGTTTGCTTGCTGTCCGTTTAGTATGAACAACAGATGTGCGCAAACAGATCTGTTGCTGGCATGATAAAGCCAAAACGACGCGAAGAGAAATAAAACGAAATACAGTGGAATACACAGTGGTGCGATATTACTGAATTGAATTTTAAGTGACTGATATTTTCTATGAAAGTAGGCTGACCATTTTTCAAGTCTGCATATAGCCATAGCTTTTTGTTCTGAGCAAAACTTCTATGTAAGAAGTTGACGTACTGTAAACAGGACATTTCTGTAAAAATGTAACATAACGGGAATTTTGGAATTTATTTCTTCAACACAACCCTTGAATGTTTGAGGGAAAAAGCACTCTCGATGAACCGAATTGCTTCCGAAGTTTTCTTTTTGCCCGTATTTACATAATTCCACATTTTGTGTGTGTGTAAGTTTTGATTTTCTGGCCCCACAAAATTTTGTTCGTGAACTATCACCCGGTGGTTATAAATGCCGCCATCTATTTGGTATATTGTGATAGTTCCTCCAAGCATCTGACATGTTCGCGGTAATATAAATTTAAATATAATAGAACTTTCAAAACCTTCTTAGTTTGTCAAATATTTAGATAATTTGGCTAGATTATTTATATTAGCAGTTACGTACCACCTACTCAAGTAGTTTTGATACGCTCATTTTTAATACAACTTTATACTAATCTAAGGCTTAATAAATCCGCACATAACATGTGGATGATATGTAGATGAGGGCAAAAATATATATTATCAAAACATCATATTTGTTATCATTATTTTAGGAAATATATTTCAAATGTTTACATATTTGCAGATCTTTTTATGTGGCGTGTGTAGCAGAGCTATACCCATTTTTATTTTAATTGTATTATGTTCTAAATTCTTTACTTTTTTATTCATCATTTTTCCAAGATTTATGATATTGACGTCAAGTGTCAAATAAGGCTGACATCTTAATCGATATTGGTTCCCGTCAGTCGTAGTTGTGAATTTTACACTAACTACCAAATGTTGAATATAAAATTACTTTAAATTGTAAGGTAACAACCGCATTTTTCGAAATTTATGTAAAATTAATGTCGCAAGATAGAAAAAATAGTATCTAACAAAACAACTCGTGCGCCAATTTTTGTCTTCTAAAACTTGTATTATAGTAGTAGTAATAATCTTTATTCCAACATCTAGCTTTGTACAGGTTTATTACACAATTAGTTTCATTTAATAAATTTCATTTGGTGTTCGAACGGGCTATTGACCTAGGTCTTTCTGCGCTGCTCCATCTCTTATTTTGGCTGTCTTCTTGTATTATAATATACTATAATTCTTAGGTAAAAAATAATTTTGGTCTGGTTTTCGGGTCAAATACCCCACTGTGCGACGACCCTAATATTTTATGAGCCATTAACCCCCGACTGGGAAACACGTACGACAGTAGCTGTAACAAGTCTGTACTAAGCCCCTTGTGGTTGACCGCAGTAGAAAATTTTACTGCCCGTGGTGGCGTAGGTGAGCAATCGAAAGTTAGGGGTTGCCAAATGGGGTAGGTTTTACTGCTTCATCACCGTAGGTACAGCCGTGTGGAGATTACTACCCCATCTTCTGTTCCTTCCCACACTACGGAGCCAGACATGAAAAGAACCTGCAATTCTTACACCAGTGAGTCACGTGGTGTTCATGGCAGTAACGATTTGCTATTTCGCAAATGGTTCTGTTGACATTTGTCGATTTTCTCGAGAGAATTGTGCCGGGGTTTGGATGTTATACGAAGAAATTGTAGGCATGGGGTGTAAGTAAAACAAAACCAGAGATATTTCTTATCTTCTGATGTATATGAAATCATAGTGCTGATGCAGGTAGTCGATCAAACTGTAGGTATCTTGTACCAGTTAAATTATTTTCAAAAAGGGATGGTGCTAGATTAAGAAAAGAATATTTATTTTATAAACTTTAATTTCCGAAATAATAATATATAATAATAATAAATAATAATAATAAATAAATAATAATAATCCTCAAATCGTTACCAAATCCAAAAAAGTGGACACGTATTTTTGTTGTTGAAATTGTGAGTTTTAACCGTACTTGTCGGTGCCTTAAATTTACTAGCTCTTGTCTAGTCGCTTCTTTTATCTTTCTTGCCTTTCTATTCATTTGTATTGATTTACGTATTCATTCGTTTTCTTGGTTTGTTTTTGTTTTATATTAGTTTTTAATTTGTATTGATTTTCTTGATTTTGATTTGCATTGATTTTTATTTCATTTGATGCTCGTTGTTTCTGAGTACAATACGACTTGTCTCATGCATTGTATGTACAGAGACCAATAAAGTTTACGTTTGCATTTTCCCATGTAAAGTAAAGTAAAGTAATTGTTTGGGGTTTGGGCAAACTTAAGATTACTTAATATAGATTTGACTATCTTACAGTAACATCATTCATAAGAAAATACTTCCAATTGTTTAAACAATCGATAATTATGTTTTCTGACACTGGTCGAAAATTCAGCTTTTTTGAGAAATTAACTAAATAGAAAAAGTAAAAATAAATGCTCGAGATATCGAATAAACCCACATTTGTTTAAAAAATTCCATTTGTTTAAACAATTGTTGTTAATCGTTCAACTAAAATTATTTTTTAAATCGGTCTGGCCAACTGTTATGACATCATTTATATTTTGGGATGATTTCCATTGTTTAAATAATTGAATATTAAAAATAATTTCAAGCCAATGCCAAAAAAAGAAATTTCTAAAGAAATTGCTTTTGTTTCAACAAATGTGGGTTTATCAGATAATATAGGCCAGATATATGAACATGAAATTTATGTTATTTTCACAAAAAAAACTACTTTTCTACTATAATTAGAAACAAAAGTTGAAAATGAATTATAATTAATGATTAAACAATAGGAACATTTTTTAAAAGAATAATGTCACTCTAAGGCAATGGTTCTTAACCTTTTCGAAGTCAGGGAGCAGTTTTGATCATACGAAAAATTCGCGGAGCACATTGACATTACTTTTACTCAAAATTAAAACGATTATTAAATAACAGTTACAAAATAACATTAATTAGAAAAATATACATATATGAATAGTCTACATTTTGTTTTCAGCAGATTTAATTTTTAGAAATCAAATGTCATTTTGAGTATAATGTTTTATATGGTCTTATATGTTTTTTCTATTCCTTAAGAAGTTACAACCGTTTGAAATGTTAACAAAGAAAGAAAAATAAAAGATAAAATACAAAAACAATGCGAAAACGAAATAATACATAATCAATACCCCTTACAACAATAGAAAGTAAATAAATTTAAGTAACAAAATAAAATCTAATAAAACTTTTTACAGATTTTCTTCTAAAAACTAAATGTCATTCCGAGTAAAAAGGTTCATATTGACTTATTGGTTTTCTCAATTCCTTAACAAGTTGTAGCCGTTTAAAATACGGTTTTATTGATATTTTTATCAGCTCTAACTTTTTACCGAATTGAAAAAATGAATACTCGAATGAAGTTTATTTGCGGCGAAAATCATTAGTCTGATACAGAAAAGAAAAAGATATATTTCTGTATAAATTTAGAACATAACGGGAATTTTGGAATTTCTTTCTACAAACCAACTCTTGAATGTTTGAGGGAAAAAGCACTCTCGATGTACCGAATTGCTTCCGAAGTTTTCTTTTTGCCCGTATTCACATAAATCCGCATTTTGTGTGTATGTTTTGATTTTTTGGCCCCACAATTTTTTTTTCGTGAACTATCACCTGGTGGTTATAAATGTCGCCACCTATTTGGTATATGGTGATAGTTCCTCCAAGCATCTAACATGTTCGCGGTAATATATTAAATGTATATTATGTAATAAAAGTTTCAAAACCTTCTTAGTTTGTCAAATATTTAGGTAATTTGGCTAGATTCTTTATATTAGCAGTTACGTACCACCTACTCAAGTTGTTTTTATAAGCTCATTTTTAATACAACTTTATACTAATCTAAGGCTTAATAAATCCGCACATAACATGTGGATGTCATTCCGAGTAAAAAGGTGCATATTGACTTATTGGTTTTCTCAATTCCTTAACAAGTTGTAGCCGTTTAAAATACGGTTTTATTGATATTTTTATCAGCTCTAACTGTTTAGCGAATTGAAAAAATGAATACTCGAAGATATATTTCTGTATAAATTTAGAACATAACGGGAATTTTGGAATGTCTTTCTACAAACCAACTCTTGAATGTTTGAGGGAAAACACACTCTCGATGTACCGAATTGCTTCCGAAGTTTTCTTTTTGCCCGTATTCACATAATTCCGCATTTTGTGTATGTGTATGTTTTGATTTTCTGGCCCCACAAAATTTTGTTCGTGAACTATCACCTGGTGGTTATAAATGCCGCCACCTATTTGGTATATGGTGATAGTTCCTCCAAGCATCTAACATGTTCGCGGTAATATATTAAATGTATATTATGTAATAAAAGTTTCAAAACCTTCTTAGTTTGTCAAATATTTAGGTAATTTGGCTAGATTCTTTATATTAGCAGTTACGTACCACCTACTCAAGTTGTTTTTATAAGCTCATTTTTAATACAACTTTATACTAATCTAAGGCTTAATAAATCCGCACATAACATGTTGATGAGGGCAAAAATATATATTATCAAAACATCATATTTATTATCTTTAATTTAGGAAATATATTTCAAAATGTTTACATATTTTCACTGTTCAAAATTCCGCAATTAAACTGTTGCGAATGTATTGCACTAATAATAAATAATCTTCCACTGTCCCAACTACGTTTTCATTTTCCGCTACTATTGACGTAGTGCGCATTGAACTCAATTTAATTTTAATATCTATATCACAACGTTTTCCCTGCATAAAAATCAATAAAACATCCCAACTAAAGCGGTTCTAACCGGTTTACCTTGGCTCGCTACAACAGGTAAGCTACCCGGCTTTCCTGCTGTATTATCGCTTAGAAATCAATACATCCACCCGACTGGCAAAGCAAAAATCTACGCCGGTACACACATTTTAATTGAATCTTGTATGCACTATCATGTAACGCTCCTGAAGTGTAGCCTGAAAGCCGGCATACTCAACCCGACAACGAAGTATTTTCAGTGTATGCAGAATTCCAGACAAGCTCGGCCATGCTGCATTCTCCACATATTCGAGAGACTGAGGTAGTATGTGTGTACACAGTACACATATACCGTTTCTTTCGTTGATATCAAAGTACGGACATGCAATATTTTCAATGGCTCTAGCTCGTAGGGGTCTGGAATTTCTCTTGTAAATCATGGGATTATTGTATTGTGTAGTATCCGCTTCAGGCAATACGTTGGAGTGGTCAATCTTTCTGGAAAGGTGGAAATATTGCCTGGGAAACTCGCAATATTTTCCAGGATATCTGTAGCCGGAATAGGTTGAATAGCACTTTAAAGATGAGATATTTGTACCTTTTTTGAATGAATTGATTTTGATTTGATTTTTTTTTAATGGAGATTGCATGATAATAAAATTATAAACCCCTAATCGCAACAAGTATTTTAGAAACCTAAATACGTATTTCAGCAACTATGTTGCCATCTTCAGTAGAAACTAAAAAAAAGAAAAGAGAGATTAGCACTTCATAGTATCTTTACTGGATATTTTCCAAGCAAATCACTAGTGAAAGATACTTTCCAAGCTGTTTAGTTCCCTATTATTTGACACAGCTTTTACAAGTTTTAAGTGATCTACAACTACTTTATGACCTGTGTCTAAAATATTTTGAGCCACACTAGATGTTTCAAAACGATTATATTTAAAATGAGCTACATGTTCTTTGAACCTAGTTAAAATTGTTCTTCTAGTCTGGCCTACGTATTCTTTTTCACAGTCATGACATTTGATACAATATATACCAGATTTATCAAGTACATCTACCTTATCCTTTGGGTTTCCAAGAAGGTTTTTTATGCTATTATGAGTCGAATATGCTATACAGAGATTTGGTGATGTAAAAATACTTCTCAAACCCCTTGTATATGCACAATCGAACGGTATTTTAACATATTTCTTCTTTTCTACAACCAAAGTATTTAAAGTAGATATTTGATTTACATACATTTTTTGATTCTGCTTCTTAATCATTCTATCAACTATTTTCTCAGGGTACCCATTATGTATGACAACATTCTTAATAAACAATAATTCTTGCTGATATGTATTTGCGGACAATGGAAATGTCAATAACCTATTTACTAAACAACTAATAGAAGACAATTTTTGTTGAAAAGGATGCTGCGAATCATTAGGGATAAACCTGATATTGTGTTAGTATCTTTCCGATACACGTCAATTTCTATTATATTTTTGCTATTCCTGACTACCAGAGTATCTAAAAATGGAAGTTGGCCGTTAACTTCTTGTTCTACAGTAAAGTTAATGGTGTTGAATTTAGAATTCAAAACGAGAAGAAAATCTTGAATACTGCACTTCTTGGTGTCAAAAATAGCAAAAATATCGTCATGTAACACTAATTTTCAACTATCTTTTTCTAGAAAATTTTCCTATGTACGGCCATCATACTATTATATGCTGTTATTAAGCCAATGGTGTCATTTAAAAAATATGTCGATTCCGTGTTATTTCAAAAACCATTGAAGGTCGGAAATTTAGTTTACGGTAAATATGTGTACATATTTTGATAATTCAAAACCGAGTTTTAATTTTTAAATAACAGACCGATTTAGAGATTTTGTCATGTTTCAATACTTTGTGTTCTCACTGTATAATAGCGGTTTTCCACTATTGTTAATGGCACTATACGCAATTTTTTATTGCTTAAAAGGCTGTAGAACATTTTGCGTGATAAATTGCGTAGTGTAAAATAATTTGAATAACATTTAATATGTTAAATTCAACTAAGATATGTCTCTGTCTGCATATCGTCTGGTTAAAAGTAAAAGTAACTAACTAACATTTCAAATAATTACAAAAACCTGACTACAATAGAATACTAATAAATATAATGACATTTTCCAGAGAATTAATGGGATTTAAGACTTTATTGAACTTATTTTAATAACACTTATTGATCGTATTTTCGTTTAGATACGCATTTATCAGCATTTGGCCACAATTAATTCGTGCTTCAATAAAATACACCAAATTGTTAGTTAGTGACTTTTACCATTTTACCTTTAAGCCGGCGATATATTATTTACAATAATGTAACTTCTGCACTTCTTGGTGTCAAAAATTGCAAAAATATCGTCGACATACCTAACCCAAGTCTTAGGGAAATATGGTGCTATAGACTTTACATTGGTTTCAAATCTGCTCATAAACAAGTTGGCAATAAAAGGTGAGAGACAGTTACCCATTGCAGTTCCCTCAAGTTGTAAAATGTGTTATTTTCTTGTGTAAAGACAGCAATAGAGCCAAAATTATTATGTATTACTTCTAACTATGTACACAATTTCGACACACATGTCTGAGTTAAGGACGTGCTATATTTTACATGTACCTTATTCCGACACCCCTAAATGTATAAATAATAGTGGATAAAAGAGTAGTACACCGTATTATTATGAAAATATAACGCATTTTTAGTCAGCCTAAAGAGTTATTATTAGAATCTTCTTAATAAGGCACTGTTATCCTGTAGCGATGTAAAAAGAAGTCGAATTGCAGGAAAAAATCTACTTTTAGCATAATACTCAATTATCAAAATTCGAACAAAATCGAACAAAATTATTAAAACTAATAAGTTTTCTTTTCGAATTCAATGGTTTATTTAAAATTGATTACAAATTAGGTATATTCCTCAAGCTTTTTAACTTTATATTTTTTATTTAATGTCAAAGACATTTTGTTGTTTTTCTTATTATTGAGGATCTCCTAAAATAAAGGTTTAGATTTCTTATTTTATCTAACTAAACAGAAACATTTAGCTTACATGCAGTTTGCGAGAAAATAAACTTTGTAATTTTGACTAATTGCAAGCGAATTCTTCGGTTAAAGACCGGAAACATAAAAAAAACTTGCAGCAACAAGACAAATTTAGTAACGTCAGATTATATCTACCTAGTTTACAACAAGCGCAGCGAGCGTTTACGTAACAAATTAGTTCGTAGTTTAGTGTCAAAAAGTCGAGTGTTTCTGCAGTGTTCAGACTAAGCCGACCCTAGCGCCCGCGAGTAACGTTCGAAACATAAACAAAACACAACTTACAACTTACAACCCGCTTGCACAATTTCGCCCGTTTAGCTGCCCCAATGTTTACATGTAAACCGGAAAGCAAGAGTAAGTCACTGAACTGCATATATTAAATTTCAGTTGAATATACATGGTGTTTCATAATAGTATGATATATATATATTAAGTAAATACAGATAATATCGTTTATTAATGTGTAATTAATAATGTTTATTAAGAATATTATTTGTATTTATATATTTGTTTCAGAATCATTGAACTTGTATCCTAGAATTTTAGATTTGGTCTGATTGCTAACCAATATTGACGAATTTTTATTACTTTGTAATATTCTGGAGTAAACATTACTAATTATTTATAAGAATTTCCAGCTGAAAATACAGGCACAAAATGAACACAATTGATAATTTAATTCTATAATCGTGTCAATCGAGCATCCGATAAAAAGTCTAAATAACAAATTGGTAAACAATAAACGGTGAAAATATTATTTTAAAATGTAACCACATAAACGGAGAACAATGCCTAAATATAGAGAAAAGTTGACATATTTCAAAATTCTGTGATAACGATCATCGACAACGAAATTCAAAATTACTATCATTACTATTATACGTAAACACTTATAGGGCGACAATACTAAGTCAACTAGTTAATAATAATTGTGGTTATATATAACCTGTATGAATGGTCTGTATGATAGGGTGACCAACTTTTTCAATTGCTAAATCGGGACGCTTGGGGATCGGGGTTGGGTTGGGTTAGTGGAAAATTACACAAAACGTGCTGAACTATAAGCAAATTGTACCATTGGGTAAATTGACAACAGCAAATGTTTACTATGACCTATAATATACGTTTTCACTTTCAATAAAAGAAAAGAAGCGTAAGAAATAACAATATAAATAAAACAAACATTCCTTAACTTTCACTAGTTAAAACAAAAAAGAAACATAACACAACATAAATCAAACACAATTCTACAATTTTTACAAATTGTACCACAAGAACCTAACTTAAAACAACGTTTTTATTATGATAGTATTTTTTAACTAAAAATAATCATTAAATAAACTGTATGCAACTATTGAAACATACCTATATCAGAATAAATATAAAATAAAACAAAATATAATATAATTTAATAAAGTTTCTTTAACTTTTACAAATTGCACTATTACTTGACTCTATTCTTCCCGTCTAGACGATCTCTTATTTTTTTAAAAACATTGTTCTCTCCTCTTCGTTCTGTAGCGCCAAAATTGGTATTTGTACTGTCTGCTGCAATGAATCCATAATTTTATTGGACAATTCTTCAGCCGTCTCGCGAATATTTTCGTGAACATTTAAAATATTTATTTGAATACATTTTTGGACATCAATGTATCTAACCAGGATAGGGAGTATTTTTATGTCTCTGGCTAGATGTGTCAGGAAATATTGTCACGAAATTGCATTTCCTCACATTTCTTCTCAACTCTTTCTTTACTAGAGGATAAAACACATTTGTTATACTTGCTTCTGTGTTACTTCGTACGAGACACATCTTCTTTTCAAACATTTACATTAGAATGCAGTCTATTAATCGAAAATTGTGGTTGTGATACAGACAGTGGTATGCATATGTGCCTTGTTTGCAAGCCAAAATCTTTTCTGGTTCCCCTATTGTTACGGCTCTAAAACAAGTACTTAATTTCGATGAACTTGCTACATCATGCATTGCTTCTGTTTATTCGATGTATGTTTTGCAATATTGTTTCGGCGACCTCCGCCGATGTAAAACTGCATTTTAGTTCTGATTGGGAATTAGGCCAAATAATTTTCAAAAAAACGAAATTGTTTTTGTACGTTGTCATTGAACGTGCATTTGCGTTTTCTCTTTGTGTTCCATATTTTTGAAAGAAATTAATCTAGATAGAAAAATCCCAAGAACAGAATAAAATAAATCGGTAACATATATTTTTCTCTTTCATTTCAAATTATTAGGATCAATATATCTGTGATTTGCTATGGCGCATTTTATGAATACCAACAAATGTGTAAAATAGAAATCTGATAATAACAAAAATATGTTTTGTATTGTGTTCACTCAATTTGAAAATAAAAAAATAAAAATGATCCAACGCGATCTGGCCACTAAATCTTACCCCGCCCAAACGATTCCACAAAAGACTAACATGCATTTTTATTTAAGTCAGATTAGTTTTTTGTTAGAAGCAATATGCACCGTTTGTACACCGTCACAAGGACTAGATTGTCACCCACCAAGCAGCTATTCACTACGCGTGTTCACATAATTCTTATGGTCGCTAAGGTTGCGCTTAAAATTCGTTATAGATAGACAACCCTTCTTTCAGATAATAATTGGGAATCTAATTTATGTTCATGGATATCTTGGAAATTCGAATTGTATTACAAAATCGTGGACATGAGAGTACAATTTTCAAAAATCGGGACAACATTCGGGACGCTTTACAAGTCGGGACGAGTTGTTAAAATTCGGGACTGTCCCGCCCAAATCGGGACGGTTGGTCACCCTACTGTACGACCATAGTAGACAAATTGTCTAATGAACGGAAGATTGAACCAATTTTTAGCATAGGAAAAATAGTGACATGTATCATAGGACAGCATTTTTAAATCCAAATAACATTTGTGTGACTTTTTTTTAATTATTTATCGTCATTGAAAGGAGTTAATGAGAATGAGTAAAATTATCCACAATTATCCACTTTTTGTAGCCACAAAGCAAAATTTAACAAAATAAATTCACATCTGTACGATTTATAAATATCGCTATGTATACTGGTTAGATTTAGAGGGGGGTTCTTATTGCCCCTTGAACCGTCTTTTTGTACGGAAAAAGGGCCACCAAGCCGAAAATATACGACCCACGGATCTAATAAATCGCCTAAGGAGGCACTCCCCGATACAGAATGTGGTAATCTACCAGTTCTTAGGTTCCGAGAGGTAATAAAATACAGACGTGATAAAATGCATCTATATTTCGAAAATAATAATAACAAATAATAATAATAGATTATATATCGGTCGGTACAATTAAGCTATCTGTCTCAAGAGTTGAGTTTCTGGATCATAGGTATAGATCGGATCAGAAATAGGCTCCACATCCATATATTTAAATTCAGCTTTGTACGCCATGTTTCTCAGATCGTTGTTGGTCGAGTAGACAATTTTCTGGAGTAATCCATTTGGATGGTAGACATAGTAAACACCTTCTTCCAGGTTTTCGTTCAACTCTTCCTTATCCTTCAGGTTTTCAGGACCTGAAGTTGAATCAGTTGTCCTCCTTGGAGTTTCTGTAGTAGTCACATCTGGTTCAGTGGACACTTCAGGGGGAATCTCTTCAGAAGGTGCTCCGTACACAGGTTTCGGTGCTTCTAACCTTTCAGACAGTCTGTAAACGAGGGAATACCTCAGGTTTGGTTGTTCCAATCGTTGAAGACCAGGCTTGGCGAAGAGTGGAGCTTCAGCATCTGCATAGACCGCCACGATCATCAAAGATAACACGATAAACTTCATGTTGTTTCTTGGATAACAGACAATATTGTACTGATGATTCGAAACTCGATTGTGAGCGTTTATATACAAGAAAATAGCATTGAATAGTTGCCAATTTCAATCGATTTTGGTTCATAGAGATATTATGACAATGGCCTAGTGGATCGCGTTGAATAATTTCGATTCATTAGGATTGAAGATGGTGATCACGTAGAAGTACAAGGCATAAACGCGTTTGTAATAAGACTAATAAGTATGCCGACTCAACGTGAGTGAATTGTTAATATAGATACTCGCTGTTCCATGTTTGAAAATAAGTTAAATTAAGGTGTTTAATTGACAAAGCGATGTATGGACTGATGTTAAATAACATCCAAATGGACGAGGGTTATTTTCTGTGTTGCCAGCGGTCTGGTGTGCTCTTTTGTGCTTGGTAATTTGCCGGGTGTATGTGTGGCACTCATTTCAGGTCGGGAACATAGTTGACATTTTTAGTTCTCGACACTACACACTCTACGTTTTTAATGAAAGCAAATTAAAATGGCGCGGTCGTTTTGTTTTTGTTTTTGCGACAACGCTACTGCACTACTGCATTTTTACGTATGTGGGACGCTATGAGTAAAAATAAAACACGGCTATGTTAATTAAAGGTTCAAACGGAATTTCAATCAAATGAATGAGTTGTATCTTTTTATATACCTAACCTATCTACCTTATAGTTGGGATATTTTTGTTTTTTTTTTATTATGGATCAAACACTTATATGAATTATCTAATTGGTGTGTGCAACAACCAACAAAATCCTTGGTTATCAAAAACTAATTATTTGTTGTGTTTTTTTCTTTTGTATACAAAATTTAACTTTCGACCATCAATTGTCCTGGTTACTTTTCTTGTTATTTTAAATATGCCTTTAATTGTTTTAATGGTAGGATAAGAATTTTATGGTCTTACACAAGACAATAGAAATAGAGGATTAGTAAATTAGTTTTTTTTTTGTTTTGATAAGGTAGCTGAAACAAACAAACTAGAAACTTCAAAATTGTATTATTACTGGTTATTACTGGTTTTTCAAACTTATTTCAGCATAAATAATGCGTTGCATAAGTTTAAATCCCTTAAATCGCGCAATATTTGTACTCTTACTATAAAACTTAATTAATAATTATATTTTCATGTAAGAATTTGACTATTTTTCAGCTTCAAATTATGATATGTAACCATAGGAACCAAATTTTATATTTGAAATAAGCGTACCGAATTAGAAAGTAATTTATTTGAATAGTTGATTTGTACAAAAAAATAATTATTTATTTTAATCATATTAAAATAGGAGTAAATAATTGAGTTACATATAGTCCTATTTTAATTTCTACGTATCAATTAGGTACTGAAAGATCAAATGACGTGGTTTCTATGGTTACATATCTTAATTTATTGTTAAAAGTTAACTTCAAGGACGAGCAGATAAATAATGGATAATATAATTAAAAATAATAAAAAAGTTTAATGTTGCATTTGTTTTTCTCAATTCTATAAAAAGTTTGCTCGAATTAACATCATCTACTTTCTGAAAAAAATGCAAAAAAAGTCTATTGATTTGGCTACATTATACAAATCATTCAATGTGTTTTTGACTTGTTCATAAATTAATTCGTTAATTGGGTTTACATATTATTAACATATTATTAGATTATCTTTAAATTTATTTTACAATAACAATTAGAAAAAGGCAATATCTAAATTTAAAAAAAAAATAATTATAGTGGTGTAAAAAGAGAGGTACACTGTTTAGAAAAGGTTGTTTTATAGCTAACAATTCTAAAGTGAAACATTTTTTACTTAACCAAAAACATATTTTAATGATGAAATGACTGGATTTTCAAATAAATTTGTATAGGACTTGACATAAAACAACTGTTTTGCATCCAAAATCAGAGACAGGATATATTTTCAAGAGCTCTATTTCAACACTTAACACCCCCATATATCTTCTTTTTTTAATTTGTCCTGTGGAATCATTATTGGTTTAAAATATGAAACAAAATGATCTACTTATAGCTACAGGACAATTGTCTCTTTAAGTACAAAACTTCTTGCGGAAAATGCTATAAATATACTACTAAAATCTACTACAAAAAATCTATAGAAAAAATTTATTGTTTATAATAATGATCCATTACAAATTCCCAAAAACTTTGAATCTAGAAGTTTTATAAAAACAAAAAAATAAATTTTAAGAACGAAACTAACAAAGAAAAAGAGGTGTTTTATTCCATAAGTATATACTATAAAAAGCTTTATCTACGACCCACATATAATAAGTTCATTGCATACGTATCTATGACTATATAATCCCCATCATCATCCGCGTCAATGATTATAATGACACTAGCGTTGTATAATAATGACAGTTCGTTCAAATAATGACCTCATTATTTGAACGAACTGTCATCATAATACAACCCTAGTGTCAAAGTCTGTCAAAACCTATGTTGATGACAGTTATTTGACAGTTCGCCTTGCCATCATTGACAAAAACATTTAAAATATTTTGCATAAAATGGAAATTATGAGTCGTAGATAAAACGTCGTATTTGACTCGCACATATTGGATATAAATCCATTTTTTCTCTGGTAGTGTTTTTGTTTTCATAGCAAATTTAATACACGGTTGTATTATTCTGTCTAAAATTTGTGATTATTTACATGTAAGATTTTTATTACACAGAATTATTTTAAACTATGTTTGTATGGAACTTTTGCAAAAATTATTGCATAAATTTCTACCATACCCCAAATCGTCGGTAATTAAATGAAATACATAATCATAAGCCTCAATTGGCTATCGGCCACTTACTGCACCACTATAATATGCTAATTCTAGCCAGTCTATTAAGCCTCCATCGCACTGCCTTGTTATCGATGAAGCTGCTACACAGCGCGTTTTAATCCACCCCCCAACCCTCGGACGTTGTATCAACGCAATTAACTGAATATCCATTAGTTAATACATTCAACGGCGCTGCTGAACCGGCTCGTTGTGGACTGATATACATCTAGTCGTCCGGCGTTTACGTGGCCACAATTTCGTCCTCTTGAGGCTAAGGCAGGAGTGGCTTCTGCCTATCCAGGCTCGCACGAAGGTCATAATTAATAATGAAGGAGTAATTCCTGAACCCGGACTGACTACACCTCTGTAACGAATGCCCGACTATACGCTAGGTGGCGCTTTAAGCTTACGTTATGGAATACAAGGATTTAGGGTTAGGTTAGATGGCGGGTTAATACTGGAGGAGAGGGTCAATCGCGCTGTGTCACAGTGAACATATACTTTTCGTGAAACCTAGGCAAATAATGGAGCAATCATATTTGAGTTTTGTTGTTTCATTTCGAGTGTTTCCCTTTAGTTTTATTTTTCTCATTCTCACGATTATAACTCAATATTGTATTGTAATATTGAATTGTTGGTGAAATTCAGTTTTGAACCGGAATATACCCAGTAATGTATACGGAGAAAAATGTGTAAAGCATTTTTGTTGAACCAACTAAACATCAACAGTGAAATCCCTGTGAAATTTAACGAAGATCCTGTACAATTACGGTTATAATACAGAAATTTCACAGGAATATGTATGTGGAATATATAAATTAAGTAGAAACAATACCGGGCTTTTTCGGGTAAAAGTAGGCAATAGTAAATATTAACTAAACCCATACCGTAACCGATTTTTTTATGATGTAAAACCCATAGTCGTAACCGAACCAAAACATGTATAAAATACTGAAACTGAAATCTCAACCTTTGCTAAACTATTCAAAACCTTGGTAAAACTGAAACGGTTCTATTGAGTATTCGAGAGTAGGCACTAATTTTATGTTATACGTAAGTGGGAAAAATTAATGTGTTCGAGATCATAGTCAAAACCGGAACTGAAATCGTTTCAGTAAGTGTATAACCAAGATAACCAAAACGTCTGTTGGACAAAAAACCAAAACAACAACCCAAACCGTTTCCAGGTCGTAAAAGCAGTTAAATTGGTGCAAGTGTATAGATATTTACTTCACATGGACACCACTAACCGTGTCGACTGGTGAACTCAATATGTTTGTGGTGGTTCGTCTTTTGTTCTCTTCTTAATACAGTTATTCACAAGACTGAGTGATACGAATACAACTTAAGTTTTGTTCTGAATTGTTAACTGAAAGTGTCTATATTTTGTGTTGCGTTTTAAAAGTAAAATAAAAACTGTATTACCCTTTGAAATTTACTTTCGCCCATAACGAGTTTTCAATAAAAACCTTTGTTTATTTCAAGCCAGTCCATCTCAAAAAACTCCAAATATTTCGTGAGCTTCAATTATGATGTATCACACTTGTTTAGTTGTGATTTTAGACAAATATTACTTGTTCTTATTCATTTGTTTGTTTTTGCAAAGATTGAATCGGAGCTGGAATTATTTTTCATTTTGAGTAGAGTAAGAGCACTTCCAATTTCATCCAGAACTCCGAATACATTGTGTTGTTCCTATTTTTGCGATATTTTTCATTTGAAGATGTAATTTTTACGTACGACCTGACCGTCAGAAGTGAATGCAAATTGTCATAATTTTCGTTCATTAAAAAAAATATGTTGATTTTAGTTCCAAAACACTGCAAAAAAAACAGCAAAACTTTGTGAAAATCTACAGCCCAATAAGTGGTACAAGTATGTAAAATAGAAAATTGCTTCAAACATTGCAAAATCAAACATTTTCAACAATTTCACACTGTATACTAAAAAATCACCCTGCATACGATGCTATAAAATCTCTACTGTTCCTTTTGACCAAACGAAAATAAATATCATACCCATAGCCCTACATGAAGCAACATAACATTGGATTGAAACGTACAATTATTGTGAATATAGTACGTTTTCAATCTTCATAATATAAGCAATTAGTTAAATTAAAAACACAAAATCTTCACGAAGTCTGTATTTTACTTGATTTTCCAGTCGGTTTTTTGGAAACAAACCAATTCTTTATTTTTGTATATTGAAAGAATGAACCAAGTTCAACAAATTTCGTGATTTAAGTAGCAACTTGATTACGTGTGAAATAAAAAATTGAAATTGCACCCTGAAGCAATCCATTTTACACCGACTTGAACATAATTAAATCTTCTTATGCGGCGTGGTAAATTTCAATAACGTCCCGTGTAGGCAGGAATTCTAATTTAGACAGCTTATTCGCGCTCATTACGCGGCATCCTCGGAGCAGTTGCAACTGTAGTCATTCAATAAGGATGGCTGCTGGAGTTAACCACCCGAGGTGTGCCCAAAATTTCCTTTGTCAGCCCTGCCGTCCTTGCATGAAATATGGTCTGCCGTGTAAGGAGGCCACGAGAGGGATGAACGAACTCCCACCCGACGCCAACCCTCTGTCCCGTATACCACCAACCCTATCCAAATTATAACACCCAGAGTCGCCATAATATAAATGAATGATTGTTCTATTGTGATCGTATCAGGATAATAAATGTACTTAATGGAGAAATATCCGAATTTCTTCGATGTAAATTTATGTAGAAAACAATGGAACTTTGATCACAACTCGGTAACCAGTAGAGATAGAGGCCCGTTCTATGTAAATTCGTAATCAGCGCACCCATTTTAGTAAGATAGAAAAGGTTTCATGTTGATCCGGGTCCTAGTTTTTGAGATAGGTGTTGGGTTGTAGCCGACCTTCCTGGTGTCGACTTATGTTTGTTGTTTTATCGCTACACATTCCTAGAACAAGGTTCCCAAAACACAAACTAACCTCGCGACTGATTATGTTTTATACTCTGAATGACCGTATGTGACAATATCATACATTTTTGGAAAGCCCACAACGTGCTGAAGTCAATAAAACATAAGAAATTTCGCTTGTATACCCATTAGGAATGCTCAGAGCGAATTGTGTTCGATGTCGTCATCTGGCCAAGAAATACATGTCTAAATTATTTCAAAAATCGAAACTTGAGCACCACTCGGTTACTATTAGAATTAAAACGTTTGGCGAAGAATAATTAAATACTGCATTAACATTAGACCATCATTGGTAGCTCGGTTTTAATCAGCTGTAAATTCTTTGCGAGTAATTCATTAGCACGGCCTCATTGCAACGTCAGGCAATAATAGTAAGCTCCGCAGACATCTTGATATTTACCTATTCATCTGAAACTTATCTTCCGGTTGGCAATCTGTTCATGTCTAATCTTGAATGCGCCATTCGCCCCATTATGCATTTCATCCAGTTTCGCTCTGAAATATGACTGAAATTTGCGCCTGAACATCTTCATAGTAGTTAAACCTAGATGCATTTTAAACCAGTTCTAAATAAGTAAGGAATTTTTGATATTTTTGTAACTGTAGAAGTTATATTTATGTGAAGATAAAGACTATGTCAACTGTTTTCAAACAAATATTTCCTCCTCAAGATACCTGGCTATTCATTTTTAAATCATGATAATAGTGATGTAATTTATATTATATTTTATAATATTACAAACAACTTTTAGCATAACACTCAATTATCATAATCAGTCAAACTTTTAGATCATAATCCGACCGTTAGAACATTGTTCATTATCTTAAGTAAGTTTTGAGTTAAAATAAAGACAAAAAGTGTTCAATTCAAGAACAAAGGAAAGTCATTAAACATTAACACGCACAACGGCAATTTCCCCATTACATGCCGCCTGAAAACTCCTGAAAAAGTAATAAACGACGCCACATAACTTTCCACGCGGCCCCATCAGCTTCATCCATCATTCCATTAGTCATTACGGGTAAAATTGGGGGTTGCATAACCCCTAAATACGAGAAATCTAGCGTTTCGTGACTGTACCTAATTATTATCCACCACCGTTAAAAATAAATAAGCCCAACGTGGTCGAAAACAATACGTATAATAAATAACATCTCGGGTACCTTTCTATATACGTGTCGATGAAGTTTTTCACGAAATAATAATAAATTTTGTGAGCGAACGGGCGCACGAGGCGACCTCTAGCTCGATATTTTATACGCACATCTCCGACTCCAGCGGCGCTGCTAAAAATTAAACATAAATCCTAGGCTAGACTAGACCGCGGCTTCAAATGCCGCGATAAATAACGGAAGTGGCGTCCAACAGCTAGGAATTCACCAGCGCCATCTACACCACCCTGGTGGCGTAATTTACGCCCGCCGAAACGTGCGGACCATTTGTCGCGAATAGAGCAACTAATTCGTGAGTTGTCTCGGATTGAGAAAGTACTTTCGAGTCGATTCGGTAAATGAGTGAGAGATAGTTCTTAAAATAATAAGAAAACTGTACATTCAAGCTGCATTATAACTATAAAATGCCATTGAATACTGGGTAGTGTAGACGAATACAGTAGAGCGTCGATAATCTGAAATAATTGGGACCGAAATGGAGAACTAAATAGTAGAAAATACGAGTATTGGATGGAAGTTCAATCTTAATAAAACCAACACCATTCGATTCCTCTCTTCGTAAATTATAAGAATGCCAAAAGATCAAAATCGAAGGGATATCGAAGGGATATTTGGGGGGGGGGCAAAACTCTGAACGTCATAGGGATATTAGGTCTCTTAATTACCTACAATTCGAGGTATGATAGAAATTTATGCAAACATTTTTGCAGAAGTTATAAACTTTTTTCTGGGGAAACGGATTAAAATACGTTAGCTATAGGAACGAAAATTATCGCAGTTTAGGGGGGGGGTAAAACTCTGAACGTCATAGGGATATTAGGTCTCTCAATTACCTACAATTTGAGGTATGATAGAAATTTATGTAAACATTTTTGCAGAAGTTATAAACATTTTTCTGTGGAAACTGATTGAAATACGTTAGCTATAGGAACGAAAATTAACGCAATTTAGGGGGGGGGGACCTCTTAACATCATAGGGATATTAGGTCTCTTAATTACCTACAATTTGAGGTATGATAGAAATTTATGCAAACATTTTTGCAGAAGTTATAAACATTTTTCTGTGGAAACTGATTGAAATACGTTAGCTATAGGAACGAAAATTATCGTTATTTGGGGGGGGGGGGGCAGTAGACACTGAATTGAAACGCGGTGCATGAGGGAGCAGATCAAATCTATAGAATAAATGATAGTGGACATTTTGCTATTTCAGTTAAAAATGGCTAATTTTGGATTTGTACTGTTTTCGCCGATTCATTATATTACAGGTTTCCTTAACATTTAATATTACACACAGAAGAAGAATTTATAACATAAATTTTAATATTTCTGTTATGTCTGATTACTAAATAATTATTTATTGTATATTTTTTTGTTTTTTTTTATTATTGACTAGTGACCATAACACAGTAAACTTATTAATTGACAAAATCAGCTCTAAGTTCATTCAAAGTTTCAGACTGTATTTACTAAACTTGTAAACTTGTTTCTGTAGGTACCGATTTTAATTTTATCCAAGCACAGCGCATTTCAGACAACTTTGCTTGAAATTCTCTCCTGAAAAAGGGGGGGATAAAACTCATATAACTGTATTGAAATCCTGTGTGTTCTCTTTCGGTACATTTACTTCTCGTTCAAGGTCCGCCGATAAATTTTAATCACCCGGAATGAAGCCGGAATTAAACACAGGACACTGCTCGACGCCATTAACTTTTCAAGTGCTTTTTTCAGTAACACTCCTATACGTAGACGTTTTGATATGTCGCAAAATACCGAATCGAAATCGCGTAACCGCGCGTGTCCTCAGGGATAATTCACGTTCACAATAGATTTTCTCGATCGTTTCAATAATTTATACATCGAAGTGCTTTAGACAGAGTTATTTATTAACAGTCTGCCTGCGACTAAATGCACCGTAGTGAGAAGCCATGAAATGGCTTCTGGAAGGAAATTAAATACATCGCAAGGACTAATCTCCTTTGATATAGAGAAGTTATAGGAGAAAGAAGCCTTTAGAATAATCTTTTGTCTTAAATATCGTAAATGCTATATAATTAATTAGTATATGGTGTGGCAATTAAGTTAGAATGAAAAATGTAGAAGTTTTTTTTCAAATTTTTAAATCATTTTTGTTTCTCTAATGTAGGGCCGTTTTAATTCGGAAATAATAATCATTTTCTACTAATTCATGAACTAAGTTAACCTTATAATAGGGATATAATTTTTGAACTTACAATTACAAGTATAAATTTTAATTCAACGTGCTTGTAAACAAAGGCTCGTTTTTTTGATTTACTCAGCTCATATAGTGCATAGTTTTTAGTTGATTTTCAAAAATGTACGGAAGTGGGATCATGTCTTAAAAAGTAATTGTCTGCAAACATAATACTTACTGAACACTTTTCATAGAACTGGTTCTATTATATTAGATTATAAATAACTGTTCAGTTTCAATATAATTTGATGTTATAGATGACTTCTTCTAAATATTATATTCGAAGACAATTATTTTTTTAAAGACATGAACCCATTTCCGTCGTAGTAAAAGAACTGAAAGTATCATAAAGTCTACCATGAACATTTTTCCAACGCTGATAATGATGGCGAACAGATAGATATTTCAAGTAGAGTCAAGTGTTTCAAAAGACGACAACATTTTTCGTAATTTTTAAGTACAAATTATGGCTAATTTAAATTTAAAGTCATAGATATAAATTATACAAAATTTGCTCTACTTTCAATTAGTATTTAATAATTTTGACAAAATTGCAGAATTGACGGTTCATTTGCAAAATCCTTGAAAAGTGCTTTGAGTAAACATCCAGTTGCGTTGGACCCTTTTGAACAATTTCAGCTCTAAATTTGGTCCGCGGTCTTGTCGACCGTTAAGTGCGGATTATCTTCAATATCTAGTAAGATCAAATGAGATAAAATAAGATAATACTTTTTGATGAGTTATAATTCGCCCTTCATGCCCGCCAAATCATCATTTAAACTTCAATTATTTGTTGTTCTGTCACTACCCAGTATCATTTCAATGATTTGCAGTTGGTTTGTTATAAGAGTAATTAATCAACTGAGCTGGTATTTTGTAAGTATGTAATTAATTAAGTATGTACACGTACAGGTGGGCCAAATTCGATGTTACTATAGGAGATCTCGGTAACTATAAGAGATATCGAAAAATGAGTAAGATCGTCTTCTTTTGAGAGAAACTCAATGGTGAAAACCAAAATTAGCTATCGTCTTTTGTATTATTAGTATTTAGTATTATTATTCTATTAATCTAAGCAAATTGCGCTGCGGGATATGCACTGTCAAATATTTGTACCGAAAGTACCGAAAATATGACGATTCGTAACATCGCACATCTGGACTTGCAAACACGTTGCAAGGTCTCGAACGCATCGGCTGGCTCGACAAAAACTTGTAGTTCTGTGGCAGTAAAAATACCATGTACGCCGATATTGGGCAGATTATTTGAGGTAAACATATTAATGCCGCATGAATGCACCGGTGAAAAATACATTCTTATGCCTGCAAGAAATATTTTTCGGGCTATAGAATTCTTAATACGTTTTACTTTCGGCAAGAAAATAATGTCTTGGTACGTAGTGTGTAGGATGTTTGTTTTTGCTACATTACTAACGCGTCTTGCAAAATATAATAAAAAATAATACACGCAAGGACTCATGATCCATGAATTTATTATTTGATAATAATTATTTCAATCATTTGCAGTTGGTTTGCAAAATTTTAAGTTTATTTTTTCGTGAAACTACGTTATTGTAGACATCGTTCGTTATCTTTTCAAAATATCCTGTATACACCCGCGAGTCATTACTGATAATGACCATACATATCGACCGCAGTACGACAGCCTAGCATGTGATTTCGAAGGCGACACTTGGTCTACTTCGGCTTTGACCATGCGAGGGTTGCAGGACTCGAACCGATGGCATTATTCGTAACGACCAAAGCCATTAGAATTAATAATTTCGTAGACGTGCATACCGGAATGTACACAACAGCGAACAGCAGGAGTGGAGGGTTGACGTCCTCGGATACAAATGATACTTTGGGTCAATACGTGATCGTATTGGACATTACTAAGGGTGACTTTGCGTGACTACCCCTCACTAATTTCCAGAGAAGCCCGAGCAAATTCAGTCACTGAAATCACTTACCTTGTGATAAATATACCTTGATATCAGTTTTCTTTAGAATAAGTCGTTACGGTTCCTTGTTAAAAGAAGCAAAAAGATCCTCTACTTCTAATGGTTCTTTTGGTTTGACTGATAACCACAAAGCAACAATTTTGTTTTTATCACGATTGCTTCAGAATAAATAAATACTAACTAAGGTTGACTGTAAGGACATATCGTAATGATGAAATAATCAAATGTATATCACCATTTTTATACATTTAATTAACTACTGTTTCAAATAAGAAGAAGTAGTTTATTCGAGTATTCTGATAGTATTAAACATATTAGACCAGTGCTGATGCCTTTGAAAATATTAAAAAGTGAAATAAAATAAAAGTAGAATGAAACCCATTGGAAAAGGAAGAGAATATAACAAAAATGAAAGGAAAAATAATTTACGGGCGATCTGAGGTCGGGAAGTGGGAGAGGGTGAGTTTTTAAGGGTAAGAAACGGTTTATCTCGATTTCCGGCAAAACTACAAGTCCTATGGAAAAAAGTTAAATGGCTAAGTTGTAGGCAATGAAAAGATCTACAACTTTTGTATTTAGACTTTTTTCACATAACCTCAAAATTTATGTGAAAAATTCAAATAACCAAGTTTTTGGTTTTTTATTTTTATCATTTAAATTTTTCTTTCACGAAATTTGGTGAAAACTTGCCTTGTTATGTCCCAAACACACTGTAATTTTTTTGATTTAAAATATTTATTTGTTCATCTTATTTTGACTTATTATCGAAAAAGCAGCCTAATTTTCAATCGAAAATTCTCACGTCACAATATCTCCTTTTTCGTAAAAGTCGGTGGGCTTTTTGTTCGTTGAAATCTCTACTTTCTGATGGTGAAAAAAAAAAGTATACATTACTATGCTAAATGTTCTCAAAAACGCAAACAAATGAAAAAAGGTAAAATCCGATTTTTGCTTCATCGTTGTGTATAATTTTGAGCTATTTATTAAAATTTATACTTTAATTACTCGATAAACGTAAGATTCCATGTTACATTGATAAACAGAAAAATTACAAATCCATAAAATACGAAGATTGCAAAAAATATGCGAAAATAGTTGTTCTAAATATAATTAAAGCTAGGATTTAAAGTGTACTTCATCTAAAAAATGTGACTTTTGATAACATTCTATTTACATTTGTTAGTATCCATTACTTTTTGTCTCTTTGATGGCATGTCTTCATCGTTAGATTCGAGTAGATCTTCGAAGTCTTCAAGACCATTACCGTCTTCGTCTCCAATATTAGTTCCAGTCTGCATTCTACATTGAAGCATTTTTCAAAACAATGACAATTTAAGCATAAATTTGTGCATTTGAAACCATGTTTGCGGCAGCCACATTTTAAAATTCTACATCCAGTTGCACAGCTGCAGCAAATCGTTTTAAGCAATAGTTCCGGAATTAATTCCGTCTCTGTAAATTTGGGCATAATGCCACGTTGATGTTGCTTCCAGCCCCAAGCCGTTGCTGTCAGTTCGTTACCCAGCCAAGTTTGAAGCTGATAATATGCCCTGTAACAATGTTGTTCTGCTCCACCTTCTGTGGGTGGGAGATTTGCCAATATGAAAGATGATTTAATTTTTGCCAATTGATATTTTCGAAATCTGAATTGATTCAGTGTTATATTATCATTTTTACATTTATAAATAGATTTGATTAATTGTATTTCATTTTTTTCGACATCTTTTTTCAAAAAAATATTGGCCAAATCTGACAAATTTGTATCGTGTAATAATGAATTTACGATACCATTCTTTCCTTTTCCGGCAAATCCAGATGCTGTATCGCAACCAGAAAAACAATGCAGAAATGCAACGATGTTTTTGAAGGATTCATATTTGAAACTTTCAGAACCTGACTTGTGAAAATAAATGTCATTATTATTTGAATTTAATTGATTAAAAGGATCAAAAGATCAATATCTTGACCCACAACAACGACAGTTTTATTAGTATCTCTGGCAATTTCTATCGAGGTCTTAATTATGGTAGCATCAGCTACGAAAAAAAAGCTACGAAGAACTTAGTGATTCAGACGAAATTGTGGATAAAGAACCAACGCAGACTGGAACTAATATTGGAGACGAAGACGGTGATGGTCTTGAAGACTTCGGAAAATCTACTCGAATCTAACGATGAAGACATGCCATCAAAGAGACAAAAAGTAATGGATACTAACAAATGTAAATTGAATTTAATAAATTAACTTTTTTACTGAAAAAAAGAGCAGCAGTCACATTTTTTAGATAAAGTACACTTTAAATCCTAGCGTTAATTATATTTAGAACAACTATTTTCGCATATTTTTTCATTTTTGTTATATTCTTTTCCTTCTCCAATGGGTTTCATTCTACTTTTATTTTTTTTTGGTTTCAAAAATTATTGACCCTGGTCTATATTGCTTGTGCATATCAAATTAATCACAAATAAATGTTGAAGCCATAGGAAGAACAGAAGTTTTTTTTGTGTCCAGCGAATTTGTTTGGCAAAAATATTTAAACTGACAATCTAAACGTAAATAAAAACGGTCTATAAGTATTACACTGTTTTCTCATTAGAAAACATACAAATCGGCACGACTTTATCTATTTAACCTTTTTATCTCTCATAATATCTATTTAACTAACTTTCTATCACTCATAAGACACAGTGTATAATACGTAATAAAAATCATTCTAATAAAAACAAAATTAAGTGCAATATACATTTAATACGTTTAATGTAACAAGAATTCTTTAACCTGTCTACATTTAGGGCGTTTACCTTAAGTCTTTTAATTACCTTCAATTTGAGGTACGATAGAAATGTATACAACAATTTTTGCAAAAGTAATTACATTTTTCTTGGCACCTGATTGAAATACGTTTGCTATTCGAAAGAACATTACGTTATAACTTGCTATAACAACAACTTACAAAATTAAACCTACCATTTAATTATGTTCGCAAGCTCGACTGTATCAACAAGTAAATATTTAGCTCTGGGACATTTTAATTATAGTTAATGCCCATTACGAAGCCTGTAAATATTGCACGTTGTGTTAGCCGCAGTTGTAACGTATATGGCTCTGCTGTAAAGCTTTGTTCCGATCTGCCGGGCCGCAGATTGTATTACCTTCAGTGATTATGCCGTAAACTTGGATTAACATGTTTACCGAACGCAACGCATAATGGGTATTTTGTTTAACACGGGAATTTAGCTGCACTGAGCCCGTAACATGGATAATGTTGATGTTATTAACGCGGCATGATAAACTGTTTGTGTGATAATAATAACCGTTCTGACGTTGTTTCTGTTTTGTTTCAGGTTTACTTATTATTGGATGGTGGTTGATATTAATTTCTAAGCTGGTGAGTGTTTTCAAGTGTTATCTAATATCTAATCTTTCTTAATACTTTATTGTGGCAAGTATTTAGTTAAATTCCGTATAACAAGGAGTTTCTAGTGACCACCTCGGGTAATTTTGAGAGGAATAACATCGATTATAATGTTTACTTTTAAATAGATGGGTATCTGAAACTAATTTTTGTCCTTTTGGTCTCTTTTTTGGAAGTTTCGATCGTGTTGTATAGGATTGTTCGACAGGTTCTAAGTTTATAGCATCTTAAGCTAAGCCAGTTAAGCTGTAAACTGTTAAGAGCGTTTGGAAGTGTCTCTTCGCATGCATTTAATCCATTTATTCGTTTGATGCTTCTGGACAGTGGAGGCACTATGTCGTCATGTAGAGACGTAAAAACTAGCTTAACTTTGGGACTATTTTTCAAGCAAATTTCAAGGTGTAATACAATCCGCAAGAAAAAGTTATACTGTTAACATATTTTTTTATGCTTTAATTCATCAAAAATAATAATTCGTGGATTTGTTTTTTTGGAAATTTCAAGTATGCGGACATTATTTTGCCATTTGTGTCAGCTATGAAAAGAAACCAGGAAATACCACCTTAAAGATTTCTGCCTTGTTTTTTTTTCTGTTTTCCATAACAGCTGTTTAAGGTTCAAGTTTTCAATCGTTGTCTATTCAAACAATTCTATATCATCACACTTTTCAAATGTTGCGGAATTATTAGAAAAACAGGCAATCTGACAAAATTATCTTCTGCAAAGTAATTAAAACAAAAATCGTTATTGTTTTATTACTGTTTAACAGTAATGAACTCGTGACCAAAATTAATGAACAAATGCTGAAAAATTGCTTGGTATTCGGCCAGGGTTGCCAGATTTCGAACATCCTGAATTGGGACAACATTTCAAGTAAAAACATGTTGATTTTTTATTGGAGAGTTGTGTTTGTTTAGTTATACAGTGGGCACGTAAAATATGGAAACATGACAACATCCCAAGAACGGTTTGCTATATTAAAAAATCCTCATGGACATTTTTTTAAATGACAACCCTGTATTTTTTGATGAATTTTACAGATCTTTTAATTGTCTTAATGGTAGCATAATATTTTTATGGCCTTACATAGAACAATTTTCGAGAAATATACAATTGAAGGTTATGAAATAAAAGTGCCAAAATCTCCGGAACAGCTCGACCGAATTTAACGTAATTTTGGAATTAAGTGTTTTGCAACAGGTGAAGTCACTGGCGTTCTTATCGTTGATGCAACGTTTACTGTTTGTAAATTATAACCTCAAACTTTTGAATTTGAAATAGAACATCCTATATATTTGACAAGTTCTGTTACAGTCTTCATTATTATATCAAAAACTTCTAGAAATTAACAAAAACCATTATTACTTAGGTCTAAAAATTAAAAAAAAGGAAAAGAAGGGTTTTAAATTAGCAAACAGTTCTTGAGATTTTGTTTCCATACTTTACGCGCTCACTGTATCATTGCTTCTGGGTTTCTGTCAAATATTAAAATATTTAGAAGATATTTTCGAGTTGTGCCAAATTTACCATTTTGTTTTGTTTTAATGTTGTTTTGAATACCACGCAAATATTTCAATAATCAATTGTAGATATCAAAGACACTCATAAAAGAACATTAAATGACAGTTATTTTTTCTTGATTTATTATTTTTTTAATAACAATTCTTTGTGTGTTTCTCCTTTTACCAAATTCTATTTTTAATTATGACCAGGAAAACAATAGCATCTGAAATTGTGAATTGTGTTTTTCGGCACTGAGTTTCTGTAAAAGTAAACCTTACTATTTGCAATGTTATTTGTAATGTAATTTGTTTTATATTATTTTGCTATTGGCCGGTGTAATCATTTGTGTAGAGACTGCTTTTTTTCAGTACGCATCTGCACTCAAAGGTGCATTGATTACTTATTCTAACTTTGATAAGCAATGGCAATTCCAAAATATTTTGTATTAAAAAAAATCTGATGGAGCCATTACTTTATCATACTATACACCCTTTTGAACAAAACGCTTGTCAGCTCTAAGGTTGGTCATGAACCTTCTAAATATGAAGTTTCGTCCCGATACCTTTAGTAGTTTCTTTGGAATCGTCGCCACAAAAAATTATTCTTTTAAATCGTGTATTGTTGCAAAACGGATTTAACAATTTATTTGTAGTTTTAGTTAACTTCTCTACCAGTTTCATGGCATTCTAAAGTTCACGTTTCTAATATTACAACCAGGACAGTTACAGCAGTCTACTATGGTTTTTAGACTATATTATAGTTTCAGCTAGTTTATTTTATGCAGATGGAGTCTATATCAGTGGAAGAACATACTTTTCCTTTACGTTCGTGAGTCGGGGTATAATATTTTTCTATAGTGTGTTAGCGGAGTGCATACATTCACATTTCAACCAGACACATAAAAGCGAAAACTACAATAAACATCTAGACACCGCGCATACGAAATTCATGGCCACCAACCAAAACAAAACCAAGAAGGACAGCAACAGAAATAAAAACGAGAAAAAGAATGCATATACCAAACACTTGGTTATAACACGAGTTTAAACAGGCAATTTATTCTCGCGACCGCTTTCGCATTGTGTGACGTTTTTCAATTTTTCATAAAGCTTGACGCACCAAACCGAACGGGGTGTCCAACCCCCCCCCCCCCCCCACCCGCCACCCTTTCAGAAATCAAACAAACGTCCCTTTGTCTTTCGCCCGCTCGTTGTGGAGGCAATAACCGATTTAGCACGAAACATTTGACGGTAGTCTACGGAAAAATTGGTTCTTTGTTCGCCTCGTGCGTCCGCATGACTTGGCCATTTCATGGCTATTCAGGGTTGCCAGGTCGCCGGCATTGCGCCGGAGTCTGCAGCATTTCAGGATCATCTCGGGTCTCCGGCAGGCATTCAAGCATCTCTCCGGCAAAATCAAACATGACGGAAATAGTTTTACATTATTGTAAATAATATATCGCCGGCTTAAAGGTAAAATGGTAAAAGTCACTAACTAACAATTTGGTGTATTTTATTGAAGCACGAATTAATTGTGGCCAAATGCTGATAAATGCGTATCTAAACGAAAATACGATCAATAAGTGTTATTAAAATAAGTTCAATAAAGTCTTAAATCCCATTAATTCTCTGGAAAATGTCATTATATTTATTAGTATTCTATTGTAGTCAGGTTTTTGTAATTATTTGAAATGTTAGTTAGTTACTTTTACTTTTAACCAGACGATATGCAGGCAGAGACATATCTTAGTTGAATTTAACATATTAAATGTTATTCAAATTATTTTACACTACGCAATTTATCACGCAAAATGTTCTACAGCTTTTTACGCAATAAAAAATGGCGTATAGTGCCATTAACAATAGTGGAAAACCCCTATTATACAGTGAGAACACAAAGCATTAAAACATGACAAAATCTCTAAATCGGTCTGTTATTTAAAAATTAAAACTCGGTTTTGAATTATCAAAATATGTACACATATTTACCGTAAACTAAATTTCCGACCTTCAATGGTTTTTGAAATAAGACGGAATCGACATATTTTTTAAATGACACCATTGGCTTAATAACAGCATATAATAGTATGATGGCCGTTCATAGGAAAATTTTCTAGAAAAAGATAGTTGAAAATTAGTGTTACATGACGATATTTTTGCTATTTTTGACACCAAGAAGTGCGGTATTCAAGATCTTCTCGTTTTGAATTCTAAATTCAACACCATTAACTTTACTGTAGAACAAGAAGTTAACGGCCAACTTCCATTTTTAGATACTCTGGTAGTCAGGAATAGCAAAAATATAATAGAAATTGACGTGTATCGGAAAGATACTAACACAATCAGGTTTATCCCTAATGATTCGCAGCATCCTTTTCAACAAAAATTGTCTTTTATTAGTTGTTTAGTAAATAGGTTATTGAAATTTCCATTGTCCGCAGATAGATATCAGCAAGAATTATTGTTTATTAAGAATGTTGTCATACATAATGGGTACCCTGAGAAAATAGTTGATAGAATGATTAAGAAGCAGAATCAAAAAATGTATGTAAATCAAATATCTACTTTAAATACTTTGTCTGTAGAAAAGAAGAAATATGTTAAAATACCGTTCGATTGTGCATATACAAGGAGTTTGAGAAGTATTTTTACATCACAAAATCTCTGCATAGCATATTCGACTCATAATAGCATAAAAAACCTTCTTGGAAACCCAAAGGATAAGGTAGATGTACTTGATAAATCTGGTATATATTGTATCAAATGTCATGACTGTGAAAAAGAATACGTAGGCCAGACTAGAAGAACAATTTTAACTAGGTTCAAAGAACATGTAGCTCATTTTAAATATAATCGTTTTGAAAAATCTAGTGTGGCTCAACATATTTTAGAGACAGGTCATAAAGTAGTTGTAGATGACTTAAAACTTGTAAAAGCTGTGTCAAATAATAGGGAACTAAACAGCTTGGAAAGTATCTTTATTCACTTGAATAGAGATAAATTAATAAATTCAGACCGGGGTCCTATACCTAGTTCGCCATTGTTTGACCTGCTTTAATTAAAACTTGTTTTTACTTTATCATACGCAGTATGTAAAGTATTGTAATCATGCCGAAAAAAATTTTTGAGATTTTAGCGGAAATATGTCCTGTTGGGTCCCCTGAACATATTTGACCAAGGTACAAAAAAATGTCTGTGTGTGTGTGTGTGTGTATGTGTGTGTGTGTGTGTGTACTCAATTTTTGTGAATCCGATTCCGGAGAAACTACTAAAGGTATCGGCACGGAACTTCATATTTAGAAGTTTCATGACCAAACTTAGAGTTGAAAAGCTTTTGGTTCAAAAGGGTCCAAAGGAACTGGGTGGTTACTCTAAGCCTTTTTCAAGGATTTTAGAAATGAGCCACCATTTCTGTAATTTCGACAAAATAGTTAAATAATAAATTAAAGCAGAGGAAATTTTGAATAATTTATGCCTATGACATTTTTTGGTAAAATTAATAGTTTAGCTGCAAGAGCAAACTCTATTATATTGAGATCGGTCGCATGTGCATTGATATGAACCTACATACTAGCCTGGATTTGTCAAATATTTTTTTGTGCTGTTACCACAGAAATGGCTGTCACACTCGAAAACAGCTAATTTCATCAGAGATTGGAGAACCGCTATGGAACGTTGCCGCTCTAGTGCGGCAAAGTATAAAATTCAAATAAAATAAGGTCACCAATTTGATTATTGGGTGATAAGAAATATCAGCCCGTTGTTGTATCTAATTGTAAAAACGATAAAATGAGAAAATTGTAAATAAAGTATAGCATATTGGTACGGATGTGACATCTACAGTGTCATGAACGAATATAAATCTGCCAGAATTTGAATTAGCTTTTTAAACTTGACGTTTCGTAGAAGTGGTATCAACCTAATATTTCCTATACAGAAATATAACCATTCTTGAGTTTTTTTAATACGTATTTCTCAAAAAGCAACACAAAAAACGTTGATGTCACTCCCGCCGAAAACTACATAGCACGACTCGCTCACATGCGACGGCGACGCTGCGCCATCGGTGACTCGCCGCATCACCGCTCGTCGCGCTATTCCGTACTTTCAGCACTTGTGAGATAAATAACTATTATTGTGATGACAATAAAAAAAATGTGTCAAATGCTGATGCTTTGACAATACCTACTATTGATACTATTGACTATCAAAATATCTGTCAAAATATCTGGCTAACTAGTTTAATTTTAATGCAGACACGATTTATCTCAATCAAATATATTCTCATGCAGCTAAACCATTACTTTTATATTTTGTATGATAAAGTCATGTGCCTGGCCACATCAGATTTTTTACGCTTCAATGATCAAAATTCACTGAGGTGTGAACAACAAATGGGTATATATAGGCTAATTTTTAACATGGACGTCACTTCCACTAGTGATTTGCTTGGACAATATCCAGTAAAGATACTATGAAGTGCTAATCTCTCTTTTCCTCTTTTTAGGTTCTACTGAAGATGGCAACTTAGTTGCTGACATACGTATTTAGGTTTTTAAAATACTTGTTGTGGTTAGGGGTTTATAATTTTATTATTGTGTATTTTATACAGATTTTGAGGTTTCTGGGAGATAGAATTCAAATGGCATACATTTACTAATGTTACTAAAGTTACAGTTTTGACATTTGACCTCACTTTTCCGGTTGTCTTACGTAATTTTGAGTTCGCATTCGCATTCAGGACAAATAAAGTTCCAGCGTACATTTTATATTCCATTTACAACCTCCATGCTACTCAAAGTTATCAATATTTGCAATTTCAATTATGGTCTTTAAGCCATTTAATTTTCTTCCGTTACCATTAAGGGTCCGGTGAAACGATGCTTTAGAACGTACCCCAAATGGCGTTTCGGTAGTTCCAATTGTTCTTCAATTGTTGCTTTTAAATTTGAGATTTTTTATGCTCAAACGGTTTGAATTGAATGTAGCTATTGGGGAAAACTTCTCATAACAATAATTGAAAAGGAAATACTTTTTTAAAATCAGTCATTATTGAACAATAGGCAGTAACTTACGATTTTATTTTTAGATTTATGAATCATTGATTTTTAGCCATGCACACAAAAATCACCTACCTATGTATGCAATAAAATCTCCATAAAACCACCCTTGTTTGGAAATCAATTGGAAGCAGAAAAAGCTATGATTTTTGTGCGGATTGTTTGTTTGAACCAAGAGTGGGAATTCCTGTAGTTCACCGCTTTTCGAATAGATGGCGCCACCGCTGTTTATAACAAACATTCAAAATAAAATTCGCAGTTTCTGTATTATTTCCCTCTCATATCTTATCTTATCTTATCTCTGCAGTTATTATCCATTATTATATGTATTGTTATTATTATATTATTATTATTATTACACATATTGTGCGATGGGAAGTATGCATTTGTGTAGAAATTAATATTCAAAACTGGTTATTGATAATAAATGTTTATTAATTTAATTTTCCTTTTGGTTCAAACGAATATTATGTGTGTGTGTACTACTCATCAGGTCTCAAACAATTTCATGTAAATCTCTATACATATAATTTGAAGAAGCAGGAATACTGGGGGTGCAGCCAGTGTGGCAGTTAATAAATGAAACACTTACCATTACAAGGCCCTAAGCTTTCAACACTTTATTTAAGTCTTTGTCAGAGGGAAGTCTAATAAAAGAACATAACGTGCACAATTTTCACAATGACCGAAACTACTAACGATGGCATCGGACAGAGGTCTGAACACGGTGAGCATTCTCTAGCTACATACAGTGCGACACATCTAAGTCTACAAGAATCAGTTACTACTTAACAAAACAAACATAAGCACCAACCATGTTAAGAAATGGATATCAAAGAGTTGTCGTTCTTTTACCTAATGATAAGAGTCACTTTTTAAGTTTTGAAGAATGCCCACCGAGTTCAGACCTCTGTCCGATGTCATCGTTGGTTGACTTGGTGTTTGCTTCCGGCTGTGAGTTGACTCGTTTAACATTGGTTATTGTGAAAATTGTGTACGTTATGTTTTTTAGATTTCCCTCTGATGAAGACATAAATAAATTGTCGAAAGCTAAGAGCCTTGCAAAGGAAATGGATTAATTTATTAACCGTCCCAATAGCTGCACCGCTAGTATTCCTGGTTCATCAAAGTACACTGCAAACAGCGGATACTTCCATAAATCTATACGTATAGTAGTACCGAACGTATACTATTGAATTTTTATGTTTATATATAATCAAGGGTAATACCCTCAGATTACTGAGAAATTGAAATTATTTGCAGTAAAACATAATTTATATATATTATAAATCAAATAGAGAAGAGGTAATAACACTCAAAGCAGATTTCACATTCTTTTATTAATTAACTAATTTACTATACATTAAACAAATAAGCACTGTTAAAAAATGTAAACTAAAAAGAGGGAAATATATTAAATAATTAGTATTTGACAGCTACAGTTCCGACAACAGTGAACTGCCAAGATACAACTTAATTCAGTAACACATATTATATCATTCATTTATTATTATTACTATGTTATCATTTTGTCTTATGATTAGAACCCGACCAAACATTCGGCTTTGGCCACTTATGGTCACAAATGACATCTTAAAACAATTACACAACAAATAAAAATTAGTTAATTTTACGTTCAACGCGTTCCAAAACCGCTCAGCAAACCAAGCTATAGTTAGGTGACACACGTACTGTATAAATAAATTATAATTCTATTACTTTATGTATTTTTTAGCACAACAAAAAACATAAATACTATTTTACTTTAAACATTGGCACTTCTTTTGTATTCCTTCGGCTTCTGCCGAAGATACCGAAAAAGATGAAGTTCAGGTTCGGTTTTGGTCCAAAATATTACCTTCGGTCATATACCTTCGGATAATTATAGCATGCTAAACCTGTTTGTTATAAAATTTACATAACTTGGGCAACATGTACTCGTTTCATAGCTTTTCTTTGTTCTCAATATTCACAACATTGAGTGGTTGGTTATCGTTTATATTAAGTATTAAATAACACCTTTTCCTTCCCGTTATGTTTAGCCGTCCTTGCACCCATAAAATAAAATTGAAATGCATTATTATTATACAGATCCCAGTTCTAAAGAACGGGGTTTGATAGCTGAATTATCGATTTACGACAAAAAACGGTAATCCTGTAGAGAAGGTACTTCGCAGAAGCGCTTGTGAACTGTAACATTACATGTAAGAGTAGCCGTTGCTGGTGTCCATAGGAACTGCTACGTAAAACCCACTGTGGTGTAGACTCGGAGAGTTAGCAGAAGTTTTTAATAGGTGAAACAGCATGATTTCTAAAAAAATAAACATCATTTAACACACAAAGACATACAACTAAAAACTGAACTTACATAATATATATGATGGACATTGTATACTCATATACTATATCAGTCGAGATAAAACCAACCAAAGTTTCCTTTGATAGTCGAAATCGCTGATTTCTTGATTCTTCACCATCACCGAATCGATAAGGAACATCCAAAAGATTCATGTCTATAGTAAATAAATAAAATCTTACAACATATGTAACGTAAGGTTGTGACAGCGACCGATAGTCCCGATATGGTCCCGATGCCGAAAAGCACAACGTAACGACAGTATGTTATTGTCATATTTGGAAATTCACAATGTAGTCTATCTCTCTCAGCGTTGTAGGAATAGTCCTGCTGGTTCTGTTTAGCATATCGGATACCATCACAGCAAAAAATTGTATTGCATACGCAAGGCCGCTAGTGTTATTATTGTATAGCACAAACAAATCAAGAATCGAAAGGGGTGGTGAGAGGGTTTTTTTGTGAAAAGGATTTATAAAATTGCCAGTGTTATGTGAATTTAGGCAAGGCTGCTTGAAAGTTTCATGTGTTGAGTGTAGCTTTTCTTTACCAATAAATAAATAATAAATAAATAATAGATAAATAATAGATAAATAATAGATAAATAATAGATAAATAATAGATAAATAATAGATAAATAATAGATAAATAATAGATAAATAATAGACAAATAATAGACAAATAATAGATAAATAATAGATAAATAATAGATAAATAATAGATAAATAATAGATAACTAATAGATAAATAATAGATAAATAATAGATAAATAATAGATAAATAATAGATAAATAATAGATAAATAATAGATAAATAATAGATAAATAATAGATAAATAATAGATAAATAATAGATAAATAATAGATAAATAATAGATAAATAATAGATAAATGATAGATAAATAATAGATAAATAATAGATAAATAATAAATAGATAAATAATAAATAAATAAATAATAAGTAATAAATAAATAATAAATATCGGTTGAAAAAATATGGATAACGTTTCCAGGGTATTTTTTACGCCGTGCTGCGGCGCGCGAAGTCTACGACCGCACATCGCTGTGAAATATGAAATAACAAGGAATAGTGTGGAATAGGTATGAAAATGCACAGGCATGAGGCATGGAGCAGCCAGCAGGGGAAGGGCGAACACGTGACAAACACGGCATCCGAAGTGGCGCGCTGGCCGCTGGCGTTCTCGATCTTGAAATTTAGTATAATAAAACAGAAAAATAAGCATGTAGGGTGGGTGGCGCCATCACGCGGCCAAAGTTAAAATGTGCCCGGTTTCCGCACCCTTAAGACAATTAAATGTTATATTAAAATAACTTTCAAATACGGGATTGCCATTACATCAAAATGTGTATTTTTATAGTACAAAATCGACGTTACAAAACAGTTTTTTTTTTCTGCGGCATTCTTGTGAGACTAATCTGGCAACCCTGTGGCTAATTCATAAAAGTGCGAAACAAAAGGTCTGGAAGACAAGTGGCGCCTCTCGTTGGCACGACTCGCTTCGCAAAGGGTGGCCGGTGTTTGCGATAACTCCGTGGGTCACTATCTCGGATGCCATTAAACAGATTAATACGAAGGGGACCACCGGCCTATCCGTGATATTAACAGAAACAAAACAACGCCGCCCGGACGCCCCGGACAGATAATTAAGGACAAAAGAGGGCAGCGTGGAACAAGTGTCAAGCGGGCGCGCTTCGGTGTTGTGTTTTTCACCGGGAGAAATACGGTGGGGGGGTATTGTATCTGTTGCGGGTATTGTCCACATCCGGAGAAACGAGCAATCTGCCTATTGGTGTTTTTGTTTTGGTCGGAAATTGCGTCAAATCTATCGTGGTAATTTGGTGCTTTATGCTCAGGTTACGGCGCGTGATATTTTTCGTTAATGTAAATAAATTTCATAAATTTTAAAAAGGCAGACGTGTGCTAAGATATCTGCCATCAAAATTTTACCAAAAAAAGTTATTTGGAACTTCTTCATCATAGATTTTAATATTTTTCTAAAATTAAATATACCAAGTTGGTATCTTGTGATGTCACAATATCTACATATGATTTTGGTGTGACATTGTCAGGTAGTACTTTAATTTTAACTCCCATTATTGTTATTAATGTCTTTGACAATATTATTAGCTTATTTATATGCTTATTCTAGCTACTACACATGATGCAATTCATAAATAAATCAATTGAGCTGCTATTTTTTAAGTGTGAATATCAGTCTATAACAGCACTCCTTTCTGATTAAATTAAGTATCAAGCATAAAATGTTCGTTTACACCAACATGTTGCTATAATAGGAAAAATAGATTTTGCAAGTACTAGATATAGTTCGAAATGGAGACAAACATGAACCTTTTCAACTTGCTTAAGTCTTTTTAGTTACTTTACCCTCAACAACAGGAAAAAAACACAAACGTAAAAATAAAGAAATTTGTGGCGGAATTCTTTACCTGGATTTAGTGATGTACTACAGAATATAAAATTAGTAAATAGCTAATAAAATACAGCGAAACAGTTTCTTTCAGATTAAGGATTTAACCATAAACTAAAAATGTAATAATTTGGTACGAAGCACCTCGAGTTTGTGATGAGCTGTGACAGAGGTAATATGGTCACTTTTGACATTTCTTCATCGCACAATTATCGGTTTTTTTAGTGGGAAAGTTTTGTCAGAAAGGGCACTTAGATAAAAAAATCTATAATGTATGGTTGGGGTATTTGAACTGTATTTGAGTAAACCGAAAAACGTACAAGTATCTAATATTAATTTTTTTCATGACAAGAAATTGAATATTTAATATTCTAAGAAGTTGCACTGAATTATTCATTAATTTTGGACAATAATAACAGTAATAGCATAGATCCGATACTTGCATTTGAATTTCTGAAGTAATTCTTAGTTTAGCCCATAATTCATTTGTAGATGATTTTTTTAGGAAACTATGATTTATCAACAATTGTTAATCCTTAAAGATACCATTGCCACAACGAAAAACTTCCAAAATATTAAATATTTTTTAAAAATCGGAAGAATCTAGCTTGAATGTATCTTAACAAAATCTATTAACATTTGAGTCATGCATTTGGAGTATATTAACGTACGTATGCTAAGAAAAAACAAGAGCATACCTACTGTTTATGGTACGAAAACCATTTTGTTTAATTCTTATTTAATTAACCCCGTTTATTTTTTCTCTCTCTCATTTTATCGCCCACAATAAACTTTTACTTTTACAGTGCGCGCACCCGTTTCACTATTAAATAATACAACGTAGCTAATATCACGAGCAAGCAGGATGTTCGCCCATAACTTTCCCCAATTGCTGCCACTAAAACATTGCCCCGGTAACGACGACGCAAGGGTGAGTCTTTACCCCCTGTCTTTACAAGCCACTAGGCTTTTAGCAAACAGAAAACGCCGCAATGTATTTTCGCTAATTACTTCGAGGCAGTAACGTGTGTACCTTCCTCTCTCGTTCTGGCTCTCTATGTATATTTCTCTCCCCCTCTATCTGTCTTTCTCACTCTCCATTTCTTTCTTTCCGCCAATCCCGACGTTTCGCCATCTTAAAGGTCTTACTGAATTAGCATCTTCAGACAAATTATTATGACGACGTATTCAACTTCGTTATTCTTCGGTATTCGCTATGCCTAGGCGTAATTGTATTGTTTTCTACGTCTGGATATTAGGGAGAATGTCGCGAGAATTTAAGTGAATTTACTGGTTATTACAGACGACGTTTGCGTTAAACATCGTTTTCTATTTTCCTAGACTGGGGCGCTGGGAAAAGATTAAAAGGGAGATTGAAACTTGCTATTTTCGTCTAGCTTGAGTTTCTAATCTCCTCGACGAATTAGATTAGATAGAGAGCTGTAATTTTCAGAATAATTTTTATCGCAACCACTTTGCTCGTCATCGCACATGAAGCAAAATCATAACATTTTGCCACCTAAAAACAACTAGTTTAAAAAATCTTCCTGAACAAACTAGAATATAGATAGAAAACTGAAATTTTCAGAATTAAATGTTTCATTTATGTGTAATCGAGGCAATTTTGAATTTGGGGCAAATTATTATTATACACGTTTATGGATCAGATACATTGGGTAATTAATTCTAAAAAGTACAGTCCTCTATCTATTTTAGTTTGTTCAGGAGGATTTTTGAAACTTAGATTTTACGTTGTTTATCGGTGGTTGAATGTTATTATTTCGCTTCATGTGCGATTACGAGCAAAGTAGTTGGGATACAAATTATTATTATACACGTTTATGGATCAGATACATTGGGTAATTAATTCTAAAAAGTACAGCCCTCTATCTGTTTGTTCAGGAGGATTTTTGAAACTTAGATTTTGCGTTGTTTATCGGTGGTTGAATGTTATTATTTCGCTTCATGTGCGATTACGAGCAAAGTAGTTGGGATACAAATTATTATTATACACGTTTATGGGTCAGATACATTGGGTAATTAATTCTAAAAAGTACAGCCCTCTATCTATTTTAGTTTGTTCAGGAGGATTTTTGAAAGTTATATTTTACGTTGTTTATCGGTGGTTGAATGTTATTATTTCGCTTCATGTGCGATTACGAGCAAAGTAGTTGGGATACAAATTATTATTATACACGTTTATGGATCAGATACATTGGGTAATTAATTCTAAAAAGTACAGTCCTCTATCTATTTTAGTTTGTTCAGGAGGATTTTTGAAACTTAGATTTTACGTTGTTTATCGGTGGTTGAATGTTATTATTTCGCTTCATGTGCGATTACGAGCAAAGTAGTTGGGATACAAATTATTATTATAAACGTTTATAGATCAGATACATTGGGTAATTAATTCTAAAAAGTACAGCCCTCTATCTATTTTAGTTTGTTCAGGAGGATTTTTGAAACTTAGATTTTACGTCTATTCTATAAGAACAAGGTAAACTTTACGTTTTAAAAATCTTCCTAAACTAGAATAAATAGGGAGTTCTAATTTTCAATATAAATCTGACCAGCTTAACCATGATTTAATCCATTATTATACTTCATCCCCGAAAATTTATTTAAGATGGGGGCCTACTTAGCCTACGCTCTAATGACAAATAAATTCGTCTAAATTCAAATTTATGCCAAACACGTCGCCGCCCCCAATTTAAAATTTAAACCGGCCCGACCACCCCACTTTAAAATATTATGCACCCTCATAAAACACAATTAAGAATTAAACTTTTTCACCGGGGCCTCGTCCAAAGAACGACCGCAACTTTGGCCGAATAACTCAGCTATTTTTCGGACGATAAACCGAATTGAAGCGACGCGTTCCAATGGTAACCCGATAAGCTCTAAACCGTTATTTCGGCAACGGCAAATTGGCGCAAAATTGCCGCCTAATAGGATCGCCGATGTTTTGGTGCCCAGACCTCGATAATTGGGAGATATTAGACCGCGCGCTGCGGTTATACCCCGCTAACGGAACTAACGAAAAATCATCGTTGCATGTAGTAATTATACAGCGTGTCTACTAATTCGGCTCTAACGCTTCCTGCGAAACAGCGAGCGCAGATTGTTCCACGTAATAGAATAAGCTTCCTGCTAATACCTTGATTGTCGGTGTTGGATTCAAATTAATCCAAAATTGCGTAATCCTAACTTGATACCGCTGTTATTATTACATCGTAAGTTCATTAAACAATAAACGTAATATAAAGGTGATAATGGTGGATTATATAGCCGTTCAGCTTAATGTATGTGTTAATACGTCTTCCCCACTCTCGCGAGACACATTCACCCAAATCCGCTACCATTCGAACTGCCAGAAGTCGAATAGTTGGATAAAAATCGCGCGTTCGGCGAGTGTCTCGCCATGAACCGCTTTATTTGTTCGCGTTCGCGTCGCTCCATTCAATGTCGGTCAAATGAAAATGGTTCGCACAGTAAATTCGTAAATATAATTTCAGAATTAAAATTGTTTTAAATATGCAGTATGTTCTATTTGAAAAACGAAAAGTTACCAAATTTAGTTTAAAACAAAAAGAATTCTTTATTTGTTTACGGTTGGAGAATTATTTAGCTATTTAGTAGAATTATTTAGTAATTTTGAATAAAAAACATCAGATCGATCTAATCATGAATTCTATGAACAAAATTTCAAAAAAATCAGACTAAACTTATCTTCTTTTAGGTGAACTATCCAAAGATACCTCGCACGTCCGAATTTCTATATGCAACAATAAAATACACTGACTCGGCATATTTTGATGGAACATCCAGAAGTAGCTCGCCGTAAATCACAAAACACTTACTATTCATGTTTTTGAATAACGTATCGCTTTATTATGTGTTGCTACGTATATGCCAAGCATGTTGCGTCATTAATAATGAAATGGTGTTTACTATTTTGGGGGAAAATCAATGAAGGAAAATGGAACACATGTCGAGCGGCGTTGTTTGCCACTAAGAAATTCACAAGGGCTTTATTCAGCCTACACCTGCGACTACCTTGGCGCGTTCTCATAGCTACGTGTGATATTAAATTATAATAATCTGTATCGTGACTGTACGATACTACGATGCTCGTAATCACACTTGAAGCAAAACGATAACATGCTGCCAAGTAAAAATAAGGTAAACTCTAAGTTTGAAAAAACTTCCTCGACAGACTAGAACTTATACAGAGCTGAAATGTTCCGAATTAATTACCCAATTTATCTGTGACTGATGCGTGTATAATAATAATTTGTTTTGCAACCACTTTGCTTGTAATCGCACACGAAATAAAATAATAACATTCAACCATCGATAAACAACGTAAAATCTAAGTTTCAAAAATCCTCCTGAACAAACTAAAATAGATAGAGGGCTGTACTTTTTAGAATTAATTACCCAATGTATCTGATCTATAAACGTGTATAATAATAATTTGTATCCCAACTACTTTGCTCGTAATCGCACATGAAGCGAAATAATAACATTCAACCACCGATAAACAACGTAAAATCTAAGTTTCAAAAATCCTCCTGAACAAACTAAAATAGATAGAGGGCTGTACTTTTTAGAATTAATTACCCAATGTATCTGATCCATAAACGTGTATAATAATAATTTGTATCCCAACTACTTTGCTCGTAATCGCACATGAAGCGAAATAATAACATTCAACCACCGATAAACAACGTAAAATCTAAGTTTCAAAAATCCTCCTGAACAAACTAAAATAGATAGAGGGCTGTACTTTTTAGAATTAATTACCCAATGTATCTGATCCATAAACGTGTATAATAATAATTTGTATCCCAACTACTTTTCTCGTAATCGCACAAAAAGCAAACTCATCACATTCTACTACTTGAAAACTATGTCGCTAAACTAAAAAGCACAGTTATCTTGGTCACCACTACTGACGATATATTGTCATTCATACGTGATATATGACCGTATACAGCTCTCAATACCAATTTAGCGTCGCAATACTAAATTTTCGGTCGCTATCAATCAGTATTACGGTTAGCCTATAAATCAGGCATGGAAAGGTTTTAACATCGAACAGATTCAAAACGTCTAATGCACGCTCCTCTAATAATTAATAGCTGTAATCAATTTAGGTACACTCACACTGATACAACTTCGCGTAATCATGTTATGAATTGCCAAGTTTGTTGCAAGAGGTCTGCCCAAAATTTAGAGCTCCAGCTCACCATATATTAGTAAGTTGGTATTAATACTGCAGAGTTAATAATAGTGATACCTAATACGTGTATTTAAACACATGAATTATTTGGTGTTTCATATCAAATAACAAAGCCAAATAGCAAATACAGTCCAGCTTATATTTAATTTTACTATTGGTGTTCAATATTTGGATTTGTGTAAACCGAATTATTTCGTAAATATTGATCTTCCCCTGAAACTGAAGAAATAAATTCTTGAAAATTTGAACTGGAAATTAGAATACATAAGTCAGTTTACTAATTCCACACAGTCGCCCAGGAAAATGTGAACAATTCCATCGAGTCGTTATGTAAATTTAAAATTTGCATATCAATAAGTGGAAATATGCCAGCAAAGGCAGTTGTCACATTTCCTTTCAGAATTTAAAATTCTACGCCCTACTATTAAGGAAAATGAATACCTAGGCTGGCAATGGTAGCTCATGTATAGTGGAAACGAAGAAAAAGTGCAAATTGCGTGCTATATTTCACCTGCATACTTGACGTTCAAATGAATATCGCAGAAGCTGTAAAAACGCTCTAAAACCGCTCGAGCGTATAAGTAATTCTACCCCGTATGTAAATTTAATGGGTTTGGAATAGAGGTGCGTCCATTCGTACCAACCCTATGAGAAAAAGAAAAAAAAACTAATTTAATTTAAGTGTTCGGATTAAGAATTCATAGGGGATTATTATGTGGGGTTTTATATTGCTGTCTGTGAATATCAGAATTAAAAAGAGCCTATGCCACACCCTATACATATAACTTTATCTGTCGTTGTCCAGTCTCATACTGGGTTCAAAACTATAATAAAACTATATACAGTCAGTTCCAAAAGGATGTTAGGATGCGATTTTAGCGTGCATTATTTAAATAGATATGTGCACTAAAATAGATACTTTGTGCATTAATAACGAAATAATGTGCATTAAATAAATATGAATATGTTACATAAAATATTTTATAATGAGCAATATTTAATTCATTTTGTGCCCTAGAATGGCTGACTTGTGCATTAAAATAATATATACTGAGCATTAAATAAATATCAATATGTTACATACAAAATATTATAATGAGAAATATTTCCGTCTGTCATGTTTCCCTAAAATTGGTAAAAATTAACTTAAGTCATTAATTACACAATCAGGAGAAAAAATATCGAAACTAACTATGTTTTTTATTACTAAATTTAATGTCTACATAGCGATATTAAATATAATATTTTCATTTGTAGGTTCTATCTCTATTATCGGATTCATAAAATGAAACATGGATAAACCGTGGTGTTATGAACATAACTAAAAAATATAATTTGAATTAAAACAAAATCTGATGTGGCCAGCACATTACCTACTTTATCATACTATACTGCAGTGCCTCGTCATGGCAATCTCGACGCATCTGCGTGTCGAATTCGCGTGCAACGCAAACGCTGATGTTCTGACAATACCGTCAAAAGAATCAAAATATCATTCAAATCCTGGCTAACTAGTTTTAATGCAGACAAGATCTCGACCAAATAGAATTTGCTCATACAGTTAAACTATGAATATTAGCAAAACATTTTATATACATAAGTTATATAAAATTTCCTATAGTTTAATTTATTATCTAACTATCTTGACAAAATTACAGAAATGGCGGCTCATTTGCAAAATCGTTGAAAAAATGCTAAGAGTAAACATCCATTTTACAAGAAATCCCAACCAATCTTTATGTAATTTAGAAAAGAATTTTTTCCATTAGAAAACAAACGTTTTCATTAATTGTTTATTGAAAAATATTACATTGGTTTTGGGTTGTTATGTATGTTTTATATGTATTAAAACACCGCACAGGTGTTTTAATTGTTTCATTTTAGAAAACCAATAATTATTAGATAGCAAGTTAAAATTGTACACTGAATAACCGTATTTGAAACTAAACATACGGCGTAATGGTACTTATCTACTGAAATACAGCAGAAAACGTACTACTATTAAACAATGTTTATTATCATAGCAACCAAAAGGAAAAAAAAATATTGACAATTGTACAGCATCTAATTCAACTAAATAAGTGTGCAAAAAGAATTGTTGTTATAGGTCGTATTACGACAGTTTCTTAAACAATAAAAAATAAACAAGTATAACAACAAGCAGTACAACAAGACGTAGGATACATATGATACAACACACATATTCTTATACATATTATAAGGGTTTAAACTATTACTAAAATCGCCTTTCCTCAAACGCGCGCGGTTTGGTATATTTGAGGTTATGATTCTAACTAGAATTATATTTACACTATGAACTGATTTATTCAAAGAAAATAAAACAGTTAACTTCCCTGTCAAACCAATTTTTATGACTCAGTTATAAAGTTTTATTTAGCTGACACCAAAACCACAAAGCAACGACAGGACTAAGCTGTACGATACACGTAAATGCGCTACGGGTTGCAGAACTTAATGCACACTATAATCTCTCCAGGGCGCATTGTAATTTTCTCATGGCACAATTTAGATTATTGAATGCTCTTACCAAATTTTCAAATGCTGATTTATTTAAACTATTGAACATATATATTTTTTAATTAACAATTATTTTTTGAGATGCACATTATATTTTTATAGAGGTAACGATTGTATTGCACATTTATTTATTTAAGTGCACAAATATATTATGAAGGGAACATTCAAATATATAAACGTACAATTATTTATTCTAATGCACATATTATAAATATATTGCACATTTATTTTTTTAAATGCGCGAGGCATTTTTTGCATTGCTCAAATATTTTTTGTATTGGATAAATGTTTCTTGTATTGGTAAAATATTTTATCAAATGCTTACAATAAATGCACGTTTCATTTTATATATTGCGCAAATAATTTGTACTGGTTCAAAAACAATGGGGTGGTTTTTGAAGGGGTTGAATATAAATTTTGTTTTAAAATTCTGAAACTTTGTGAATGTGCTACTATTATTCCCACAAGTGCGTAACACAATCAAAAGTATTTATGGGGTGGTTTTAAAAGGGGGTTGAATAATAAATTTGGTTTAAAAATTTTGAAACTTTGTGCGTGTGATATAATTATTCCTACAAATACGCGAGAAAAGAAAAAAAAACTAAGTACTTGTGGTGCAGTTTTGGGAGGGGGTTGAATAATAAATTTCGTTTAACAATTTCAAAACCGAGTAAACGACAATACTATTGCTATGAAAATACGAAAACAAAAGCGAAACAAACAATTCCCATGGCGTGGTTTTAAGCAAAACTTTAAAAATTTTAAACTCTTTAGCTTTGTGACTGGAATAATATTATACAGGGAATAAAGGACAAATAATATAATTGGTATAATTTGTCCAGATATACTAAGAAAACAGCTGTAACTAAAACAGCTCGTACAGGTGTCGGATATCTCGCTCGAAAATACCGACAAATAACAATTTTCCTTGATACTCCGCTATACTGCTATTTATATCAATTGCCCGAATACGTCATTACCGTTACTTAGGTTACTACTAACAAAATAAAACATGAATACGTGGATTTTTCTTCCGAACACAGCTTATACAGAAAACATAACATATTATGGGTTCTTTTGTGAACCGTAATTTAGAAAATTCTTGTTCAAATAAAAGTTTTTTCAATTTAAAATTTCTATGCAATGATACCACACACGACCTAGGTTCTTGTTTGAGATTCCGAAACCGAATGCAGTTATGACTACTTCCGGTATGTCTCGGAAATTATAATTGAGTAGTGTTAGGTTATGCCATGTTTTTCTGAACCTCTATGTCGTCATATAATAAAGAAAACACATCTGCGTTTGTAGAAGCTCTCTAGATGACAAGTGGCTCTCTTCAACAACAAACCAAAGAGTTTCCGGCAAAAACTGGCACGTAGCTTCAACAAATTTAAAACTATAATATCGAAACTCTGCAATAGAATACTTAAATCCAGTCGTACTCCGTCGTACTTTTTTATAACCTTATAGTGAAAGGTAATTTTATTAATAGCTAAAAAATTCAAATTAATATATCATTACAGCTTCCAGAAAGTAGTACGCACCACCATACGTCTCCTCTGTTGTTGTTATTCGCAATAATTAACATAAACTACCGTAAGCATGCATTCACACTGACATAGATGAATTTGCGAATAGTTATGCACTTTTGCCACTGAGCGTAAAGTTCACTTTGTGATGAAGCCACTCCCTCGCATTTGAAATTTTGACGACAAACTTGTTAACAGACTCATCTTTGACTATTTCTCTTAATGTTTAGTGTAGTTTGAATTACAAATGCGCAACATAATTTCTCATTTTTGTCCAGCAAGCGAAGCAGAATCGACCACCGCACAGTGTGGCATTTAGCGAATCTAGCTGGACAAAATTAATAACTTTTTTATTTATGTAACGAGGTGAGTGGAATTTGGTGAGTTTCTTTTTTGTTATTCTTCAGTGTAGTATTACTTCCGGTTTTGCCGGAAGTGACGTCATTTTTGAAATTCTAAACTGTATCTTATATTTTTTTGCAATCTTATCAATTTGGATAATATTCCGAACATAAAAACATAGTGCTCATCAATGCTTATCTTTGGCACAGTGCCGCAGTTTGCCAACCCAGTTGCACAAAACTGCTATCTTCTTTATTTATGAAACTAAACCAATGGAATTTGTTGGAGTGATATTAGACCACAATTGTTTAGTTTTTAATTTTCTTGAGGATAGCATTACCTCCGATATTGCCGAAGGTGACGTCATTCTTGAAATTCTAAATAGTGCCATATTTTTGCGATATTATGAATTACGGTATTATTTCAAAAACAAAAATATAATATAATAAGGCTCATACAGCAATTTGCGATTCCAGGTTCACAGAATGTATAAGTCATAACATAAGATAATATAATAATTGTTATAAGCCCATTCTCTAATAATATTAAATAAATTAATATCGGAGTTTCTAAGATTGACTAGGAATGCCTGAATATGTAAATTAAACACACACTTAAATTAAATACTATATTGAAATTAACAGAATCACTAACTAAAAATGAAACAATGAAATGAGCAACAAAATGTGAAAAAGATAAAATAATTGAACTATGTATTCGTAGTGGAACTAAAGCATTTATAACTAAAAATTTATTGTAATGAAAATGTTTATCAAATTGGAACAAAAATGAACTACTAGTAGGTACTAGTAGGTAATCTTCCGAATCAACATATTCACTACTATCGCTCTCCTTATCCCAAGTGATGTACTGTGGAGGCTGTCGCAACTTCATAACGTTAGGATGAATAGATGGTGTTATCACAGGATCTAAAGAAATCAACAAGCGGTATAGAATATCGATGTTTGTGTGGATTCTTGAATCTTTTCTGGAGTTTTCTATTCGAAACCGTCGAAAATTCTTATGACGAGTTTCCTGTGCCTCTTCAGACATTTGCCCAATTGGAAGTAAAACATGTTTTATTACTTATGGTCCATGTAATAAAATTTTATGTAGTGTAACAGGCATTGGATACCAGTTATAGAGTCAAACATATAAATTAGAGCTAATGAAAGAAAACCTGTTTACGAGATGTCAACCAACATTGTGAACACCTGTGAGCATATTCCATTTTCTCTGTTATGGAACTGACAGACCTTTCTGTCCTAAATTAAATTGCATGGTTTCATGATTATCATATTGTAGACATTTACAGTAGCTGAGAAGTATTTCTTTGTTACAGTGCTGTTTTCACACAAAAGGAGCAATAAATCAAAGACAATTGGTTTGATATTAGTACTATCTTAGTACCTACTTATTCTTCTAAAAATTAGGAGAGTTAAAAAAATACGCAAATTTAGGGGTTTCTATTTAAGAAAACATAAGTTTTATCTTATCAAACACCTTGTATATTCAAAAATAATTGTAAAATGTTCGCCCTCGCTATCCGAATATCTGGGTAAAGTCAGTTTTAAAATAGCATCATTAACAGAGGCAAAATCTTCCAACACCGCACTGTTGGGACATCCTGTATAACAATCAAAATATCATGGTCAATCTTTTGTGAACGCCATATATAGATATGTTCTTTTTGTTTTTGTTCTTAGATCAACCTAAAAGTGTATGCCAAATATCATAAAATTCAGTACTTTCCAAAACATCTAAGGTGGGGGTGGTTGTAGGGCTGGGAGCAGAAACTCAACAGAGTTTTTAAATCGACCTCTTATGGAATTTTTGTCATCTAAAAAAATTATTTCGTTAACATCGTGACGTTATCACATCAAAAGTTGTTCAGGGTGGTAAGTTTGAAATGATTACCCTGTATTTTCCACAATAGCAAGCTATAGCAATGACTATTTGATTGTATATAATCAGTAGGACTACATGATTATAAAAAAATAATAATCACCGCGCACCTAGGCGCAATAAACTTTTACCAATCTAACGCAACCTACACTTCTGACCATAATTTTACTAGAGTTCGGTGGTTTTTTATAAAAGATACATTGTTCAATGAATAGTTTTGTATACTACGATATAAAGTAAATACCTTGATATAAATTATCCATGGTAGAAGCTTATCACAAACATGTATATTATACGACAAAGTGTATACAATTGATATCGGACGAAAACACTCACCAAAGCGTTTGAACAATATTGGTTTTTGAATAGTAATAGGTTCTTAGGCTTGTAGTCGAACGATGCCCAACTTTACGTATGGCCGATATAGCATATTATCTTTGATTTTAATACATAAAAAGTCAAAATATAGATCGTTGGTTTCGTGGGTTTTGTCCTGCTAGATTCCCAAAATGCCACACTGTGCACCGTGCAGCGGGCAGATTTTTATTTTTTGTTTCTTTGTTGGAAGGCAACTCCTTTGTCTTTCAAAAATATAAAGTTCTGGATATTTTTAATGTATCCTGCAATGTAGTGGAAAAAACTAATACTATGTTTTTTGCTCATTTTTTGCTCACCTTGTGTGTTAATCAATGTTAAGCAAGGTTTCAAAAAAAGCTAGAATTAAGACAATTTTAGAAATAAATCTAATGAATAATAAATCAAAATGCTCGTATAAGAAGCGTTCTTTGCGTGTGTGTTTAAAGGCACTGTTTGTTATAAAACATAGAATCCTGAGTTGAAAAATTAGCACTCCTGGTTAAAGAACCTTATTTTTTTCATGAGTGTGCGTCCGGTTTTTGACCAGAAAATCTCTTGCGTGAATCCTCATATAATCTCTAGTCAAAGGTAAGTTACGTGGACAGTTAACAGGGGTTATAAATAGATTTGCTATTGAGTGCTAAGTGTGATAACACTTAATTACCAAATGAAATAAAATAAACTAATAATGTTTTAAAATATAAGAATATGGAGACAAGTGACCGTCGCAATTCTCCTTTCTTCTTAAATTCACCTGATAACCGTTATAGATAAAAGATATTCACGAAAACAGTGCTTTAATTGAATCTACTTTACTATAATATCGACACGTAGTTTTCTGTAATGTGCCAGCTGTTCGAATATACGAGCTCACCTTAAGAGCTGAAGCAGTTGCCCGGGAGCTTACCGTGTAGAATTCTCCGCGGTAACACACGTTTCAGGTTTTCAGCCCTAAGTAATTTTCTCCCCCCCGGGTTACGAACAGTCTGCAGTTCCTATTGCATTTCTTGCACCTTACAGCGTTCTCCCCCCCCCGCGTCTCCTCTGAGGTTATCGGTCTTTTTACGGCACACTTCTCGTTCCCCCTCGTCCACAAATAAGATAGATAAAATCCAATATTTACCGATTGCTCTCTGTCTATCTCACCCTTATTCTCTACGCGGAAAACTGTGTAGAGGGGGGCAGGAGGGACCGGATATCGCATCAACTAGAATTCGATTTCGAACATTTTCCTACGATTACTGGGGGTGGGGGGGGGGGGGGGGGATTTCGGTTTTTTATTGTGGGGTTTTATCTTCAACTTATTAGAATCTAATGCCAAAATGACTGTAGATTTCATCTGGAGTTCATCTGGAGAGAATTTGTGTTTACGCGTAATTTCACCAATATCTCCTAAACTATGCGATATCATATATAGATAAGTTGAGTTCAATCGACTCAGAATTGACGAATGAATCGAATAACTTTCTGGAAATATTGAAATTTTAGCTGAAAAAAAGTCCCCCGGCGCCTCCACCCAAACGGTAAAAGCCTTTAAAATAGTTTTAATAGCTAATTAACACGGTTATGTATCCTGGGATCATGTATAGACAGTATATGTGGGCTAATAAATCATTATTTGCAGTTTTTATATACAGTGTACCCCATATGGGAAGTGTATGGAAAAATGCTTTCCACTCTAAAAGTGGAAAATTCCGATCCAAAATATGTAAATTAGTATCCGTTATAAATTAATAACTGATTACGTGATTTAAAAATAGCTGTAAATATCCTGAAAATGCCATAACCAACTACAGAATGTTAATTTAACATACAGGCTAGTTTCAGGACACATTTTAAATTTAACTCCAAAAATACTACACCATGTTCATTGTAAATTTCCAGTAACATCCCTAGGAAACACATATTGAATCAAACGCTGAACAACCTGAAATACCCCAATTTGACCCTTAATTCGGTACGTATTGGTGTATTCATTGCTTCATTACATGTCGTTCCAACTAGAGAATACTGTGTCTAACAAGCATCCCAGGTACGGGGATGCCTGCGCTACTACATTCATGCTACTAAATAATTCTGAAATTCCGGAGGGAATATCATGTCAGAGTACATACGTACGTGTACATCATAAGGGTTTCCCTGGAATGTGCAGAGAGCACTTTGAGGTTACGTCTGTGTTGTAATTAACAAAGTTCGGTTCATTTGTAAGTGGAGCTAAACGGATTTTCTACGCTGTAAAATGGGTTTAAACAAAATTTAAATTCTGTTAAAGTAAAGGTTGATGTGTTTATTATTATGTACCCTTTAACGTTTTAATTAATGATTGCTGAGTATATTGATTAATGTATCTAACGTGCTATAATCATTTGTCAATAACAAGTGAAAATAACTACGGTCTTCAGCCTGGCAATATTTGCTAAAAGCGCCATTTAGTATCTGAAATTTGTTCTCTCTCCTCTGGTATAATCAAGGGTAACTTTCTCGACACATATCTTTACGATCTTCACTTTTTCCCGAGTCCCGTTCGGTGTTTTTCAGACCGCGAGGGCGAATTAAATTTATTAGTATCAAGGGGGATATTTGCTCGAGTGCCTTCAGAGGTAAAAAAGGGTTAAACCTTTCTATATTATCAGGCAATGAATTTTCAGCCAAACCTCCACTCGTAACTTATCAGGTTATCAGTTTAAACGTTCGCGGACCTTGCTCGGAAATTAGTTCGAAATTATTCGGAATAAGGCCTCATTTTTCCATAATTTTGAATAAAAAAATGGGAATATTAAAATATTCTCATGAATACAAAATTTTGGATACCTTCAGCTAAAATTTCAGCTTCAGCTTTCAGTACCACCTATAAGGACAATTGTAACTTTGAGAAACAGCTAAAATTTTGGTATATTTACCATATATGATTTACAATGCGATAAAGGGTTAAACTTATGTAATAAATAGTAATTAAATATTTCATTGACAACTTAGTTTTGAGTTTGTTTTGGTACGTAGGCAAATTAATAATGAAATTGAGGATATAATATTTGGACGAAAGTTCAGAGTGGCTGTTTGTGAAGTTTTGAAACAGCTTACTCTGTGATTTGAGCATGTGGAGCTCGCTCTAGTGGCGCCCTCGCTTGCAAACAAGGTACTAATTTGTACTTTGAAGCGCTATATTACGCCGTGTTAGAAACTGTTACTACCATGGAGATATATATCACGGTAAACGCAGTCAGTTGTTAACATTTTATTTAAGAGGAATGAATATTCCACAGTATAAATCACTCAGTTCCAAAAAAAATTACGCTTTTGATTTTTGACGTAACTTTATTGTCGTATATTTTTGAAATTATTTTAATTTTTACTTTAATATACGCAGTTCTTAACCTTTTTGAAGTCAGGGAGCACTTTTGATCATACGAAAAATTCGCGGAGCACCAAAAACATTGACATAACTTTTACTCAAAATTAAAACTATTATTAAATGACAGTTACAAAATAACATTAATTAGAAAAAATATAAATATATTAATAGTCTACCATTTTTTTCAGCAGAATTAATTTTTAGAAATCAAGTCATTCTGAGTATAATGTTTTATATGGTCTTATATTATGTCTTTTCTAATCCGTAAGAAGTTACGGCCGTTTGAAATGTTAACAAACAAAGAAAAATAAAAGATAAAATACATATCAAACAATGTGAAAACGAAAAAATAACATAATCAATACCCATTACAACAATAACAAGTAAATAAATTTAAGTAACAAAATAAAATCCACATAAAACTTGTTACAGATTTTCTTCTAAAAACTAAATGTCATTCCGACTAAAAAGGTTCACATTGACTTATTGGTTTTCTCAATTCCGTAAGAAGTTGTAGCCGTTTAAAATACGGTTTTATTGATATTTTTATCAGCTCTAACTTTTTACCGAATTGAAAAAATGAATCCTGGAATGAAGTTGATTTGCGGCGAAAATCATTAGTCTGATACAGAAAAGAAAAAGATATATTTTTGTATAAATTTAGAACATAACGGGAATTTTGGATTTTATCTCTACAAACCAACTGTTGAATGGTTGAGGGAAAAAGCACTCTCGATGTACCGAATTGCTTCCGAAGTTTTCTTTTTGCCCGTATTCACATAATTCCACATTTTGTGTGTGTGGATGTTTTGATTTTCTGGCCCCACAAATTTTTTTTCGTGAACTATCACCTAGTGGTTATAAATGCCGCCACCTGTTTGGTATATTCTGATAGTTCCTCCAAGCATCTGACATGTTCGCGGTAATATAAATTTAAATATAATAAAACTTTCAAAACCTTCTTAGTTTGTCAAATATTTAGGTAATAGTTTCTTTTATATTAGCAGTTACGTACCACCTACTCAAGTAGTTTTGATGAGCTCATTTTTAATACAACTTTATACTAATCTAAGGCTTAATAAATCCGCACATAACATGTGGATGATATGTAGATGAGGGCTAAAATATATATTATCAAAACATCATATTTATTATCTTTATTTTAGGAAATATATTTCAAAATGTTTACATATTTTTAGAACTTTTGAGGTGGGATGTGTAGCAGATCTATACCCCCTTTTATTTTAATTGTATTATGTTCTAAATTCTTTATTTTATTAATATTTATTACTATTTGAAAATTGAAAATGTTTTTTTTCTACTTTGCGTTCGTTATAAACTCATAACGAAGCCACTTTCGGTGTCATGATGAAAACACTAGATCACAAACTTTTAGTAACTTTTGGTTTTCCAAGATTTATGATATTGACGACAAGTGTCAAATAAGGCTGACATCTCAATCGCTATTGGTTCGCGTCAGTCGTAGTTGTGAATTTTACACTAACTACCAAATGTTGAATATAAAATTACTTTATATTGTAAGATAAAAACCGCATTTTTCGAAATTTATGTAAAATTAATGTCGCAAGGTAGAAAAAATAGTATATAACAAAACAACTCGTGCGCCAATTTTTGTCTTCTAAAACTTGTATTATAGTAGTAGTAATAATCTTTATTCCAACATCCAGCTTTGTACAGGTTTATTTGGTGTTCGAACGGGCTATTGGTCTGGGTCTTTCTGTCCTCCTGTATCTCTTATTTGGGGTGTCTTGTTGTATTATAATATACTATAATTGTTAGTTTTGTTGAATTTAGAATGTTTTGTACGTTGATAATATACAAATATTATTATTTCAATCTCATACGGTAAATGAGTGAACATGTTCGGCTTTCATAATTTTGCGGAGTACTTGCAACAAGCTAGCGGAGCACCAGTGTTCCGCGGAGCACTTTCTATACGATTACTGGATTAACACACAGTTGCATGTTGAGACCAGGTAATATACGTCTCTGAAATTGACGAATCAGTTGTATTGATTGCCTACAATTCCAAATTGTAGGAAATTAATCGTGGTAGCTACCCTTACAGGCCAGAATTACTTCGGACAAATTATTTTTAGGTATATTTATGTAACAGCTTGTTCTGCGGGGCGGAAAGGGGTGAAACCAGAACGTGGAAATATAACGATGGGGGGTATTTTTTCGGGTTGTTTGCAGAGATAAATTTGTCTCGCGTCAAAACATGATACGCCACATAGGCCCGCCGAATCCGGACACCGAGATAAATTGAACGAATTATCTTAGGGTTGGAGATCCGTCAAAACGGTTGACTGATCGTTCAGCTGCTTTTCAAAATCCATTAATTTACGCCGATCGGAATAAATATGGATTCATTTTGTCACCGGAAAACGAACATATATAGACGATAAACAATCCCACGAAACAATAATTTGGTCAATCCACGTTAAAACTAGTTTTTAAGACATTTTCATTTTTGGTGGAGGAGCCGGGATGGAGAATTTTTGCATTTTTTTTAGTTTTGAGAAAGTTTATCGATTAATTCGTCAATTCTGAGTCGACTAAACCAAACTTATCTATATGAAATTTTGCATAGTTTACGAGATATCGGCAAAACTATCTCAGGAATCTTAGAAAAGGAACAAAAAACTGCATCACGTGCGCCGGGGCTTGAAGATGACAGGCTTTTAGTGGAACAATTCGTATCCGGTATTGTCCTTTATACACCGTGACGTTTCATTTAGTTTGATGAAAAGATCCGAGAGATATATGACTAGCGACTGAAACGCAATATAGCATTGTCTTCGATCGGCGACGTGCTGAATCCTAAAACTTAGGGAATTCAAATTGTCGCATATATATTATTGTCTGCGGAGGCGGAATTTGTTCGAGTGGTGGCGCTGGCTGTCGTCGGGCCATTCGATTTAAATAAATAAGAAAAAAGGCCAAGACTGGATGAACGGTACGGTTCACTGAATTGGGATTTAGAGCCCTAATAATCTCTTTTGCATTGATTTCTGTTTTACCCGGTTGCCGTGGAGTCTACCGACGTTATAAATTGCCCAGATCCTGAGAGATTATTTGTATTTACTGTCTCCTTTAGCGGTGTCGACGGTAAAAGATTGGTTGAATTAGCTTCAAGATGGATAAGATGTAAATTGAATTTGGATGACAGGCGTGAATAAAAATATTAAATATATATTTAGCAATTAATTACTCCAGAAATAATCCATAGATATCAACGAATTAAATAGTAAAATCATCTGCGGAATGCTAGCTTACAATGTGCATTTTTGTAAAATCATTGGACTACTGGTTGACCCACAAAAAACTTTATTATGCAATGCCAGCAATTCCGTTATTAGAAGAGCTAGAATAATGTAATATAGACTATAGGCTACCCAATAATTCATAGATTTAAAGTTTTCTACATAATCATTGTTTATCTTGCATTTTTCATACAAAGGATCGTGCTAAAACTCCGCGTGAATTCCGACGCTCTACGGTCTTCGGTGTGCTGCGGGGAAGGGAGGCGTTAGCGGTGCTGTTATGTCGGAGAGAACCGACACAGCTGATAGAACCGGGGCAGCATATTATCAATACACAAAATGAACGATAACTGGTCAAGGTACTAATTTTAACTAACAAATAAATTCTTAATTTTTGCATAATTTTCGGTATTAATATAACAAGAGAGTGGAATAAATTGAAAATAATTTGACAGATTGTTTGAAAACTTGTTGCCAAATGGCAACAAGTTTGAACAAAATCTGTCAAATTATTTTCTAATTTATGGAACTCTCGAGTTATATTTGACTAGATTATTTTTTTATTCACAAATTTTTACAATAAAAAGGATCAATAAAACTATCATAAAATTATTGAAAAATTTAATTTAATTAATTATTACTTACAATATATGAAAATATCGTTGACACATTGTGAATATATTAAAAGAATTAACAATTTAAATTAGTACAATGAAAATCGCAATTATTAAAAATATTTCGAGACTCATTATTTATTGAGGATTTGGAATTGCTTGTTATATTAAGTGTTTCCTCCTGTGTATTATCTCTAAGATTATTTATTATATTTGAATGATGTTCTTGGTTCAATTGTAAGTATGGTTTAATCGAACTTGCAGAATTATGACCAGTGACCTTGATTAGTTCTTGTTCTCGTACACCAGCTTTTGAAAGCTTACTTACTGCACTTGATCTGGCAGAATGGTTAGTTATTTTTTTAGTAACTGTGTCTAGACCTACTTTTTCTGCGGATTCTTTCATCCATTTTGAAATGGAATTTATTCCCACAGGAACGTTTTTATACCAAAAAACATGAGTTTGCCAAGCCGGATTTGGAGTAAGAAACAAGCGTTCGGTTTTAATATTTTCTTCACGTTTACTCATTAGTTTTTCAAAAAGACGAACAGGGCAAATATCTGGGTTATTTATGTTTGGAGTCAACCATTTACTATTAGCGCACCTTTGTGCTGCACCCTGTGCAGTTTTTGTAACGATGGGATTGTATTCAATGCGACCAGTATTTAATTTTTTTATGTCGGTTTCTTTTTTAAAATAATGAACTAAACATTTCGTAGCTTCTCCTTCCCTCCAAGCTAGTTCATACGATGCAATGTGAAAAAAAACTTTCTTTGCAATCCACAAGGTGTATCTTCGTCCCAATAGTTAAAAATTTGCAACAATTCTGTATTGGAAAGTGCCACAGAACTTTGTTTGTGCTTTCCAGGATGTTTTTGTAAAATTTTTCTTTTTGCATCTCTTGCATTCCGAGCATTTCTGAATTCTATATCATGGAAAGGATCAAAGGACCTGTGATACTTATTAAAGTAAAGTTCTTGAACTAATTTTGCCGTTTTATTCCACATTGTCTTTATTACTGCTTCTTTATAATCATTTCCGTCCTTTCTTTTCATGTTATAAGCCCAATCTTTTAAAATCAATGCCAGAGTAGCTGTTGTAGTAGATTGATCCAGAATATAATGTCTTTCTTTGGTGAAGGTCTTAAATTGTCTCCATATAGACTGATTACTTATTAGAGTATTTTTCGAAGTAGTTTCTAAAATCTTTTTTGTAATTTCTGCATCAAAAAAGGTACTAAACCGATGACTTTCACCCATTTCGCGTTGACACAATTAAGTAATTATTTTGACAAGTATCTGACAGTTGCTAGGCAAATAAAAGCTACAGTGATTATTCCCGAGAATAATCACAAGAGATTTATTCCCACTATAATAATGACATAATTGGTTGAAACTTACCCTTGTGACAAATAAAGAAGCATTTCATTGGTTTTAAGAAACGTCAAAAAATAATCATTATAATATGTGACCCGGTACGAGAGAAATCTCTTCTATCGATTGGCGTTTACGTTTTCTTCAGTTTTTATACAATAAGGTTGTAAACAAGATTTTGATGGAAGCGGATAGAGCTAATAATATGGAGTTAGCAGATTATCCGATTAGTAGTGAATACCAAATTAAGTTTGCTTGATAATCCCAAAAAATATTTAAAAAGTATGCCCGATTTTGTTATATAAATATTCAAACTATTATAACAGTTTCAACAGTTTATTTATTAATAATATTCAAATACATGCACAAACAATATAAAATAAATACAACTCTTGGTCTATTACATATATTACAACGGTCAGCTCTGAGCGTATAAAACTTAAAAATATCAAAAAACTTTTACAAATTTCGCATCGTAAATTTGTAGACACATACAATATTTTGCAGATCACTCATTAATTTTAAATGCTAATCCAGAAACCCGAGTTAAATTGCCAAGAATTCCCCTGGGACTTCCAAATGCCTTTTCGTGGTTCTGTTATCTTATTGACTCATTTTGCCATTATTTTTTAATTCGGTAATCTGTCGCCGGATATCCAAATTACTTGATTATTTCCGGAGTAATTAATTGCTAAAGTTAAACGAATGAAATTTACGGGACAAAAGCAGCGCCAATTCTTCTTACTTTGGAAAAATCGGGAAAACACCAACATATACAGCTTTTTAATTTTTAGTAGTTGTAGCATATTAATCAAGGACAGCATCAGAATTTTTTCAAATTTATAATATATGGCCGCGATAGTACAGGGAACCTAAAAGGTTGAGAATCCCTGCCCTACCCCAACGTCTTAATCTGGTAAATGCGGAAAAAACGGGGTACCTTAGCCGTTTTATCCCCTTTTCTCTTTAAAACTCGGATAGGAAACCCTAATCCTTTCGAGAAGGAGTCCATCGTTCACAATAAGCCGAAAGAAAGTAAGTAATAAGCGGGCCGAGGATTGAAAATAATTAACTAACGTGAAATTATAAGGCGATTTTGGCGTCCGCGAAATTCCCCGAGGTGATATTAAAAAAGATTTATACCTCCTCGCGCTCCTGAAAAAAGGGGGGAAAACCGTATGTCCGAAGCCTGAAACTTTTCCACCGACTTATTTCTCCGGTTCCGTTTCCATCCGTTATTAAAACCAATTCCGTTTTAAGCGCTCTGCGAAAATTTTTAAACGGAAAGTTTTTCATCGTCGCCCGTATTTTTTTCCATTGTTCGTAACTGTATACAATGCACGAGCGAATACGCTCTGCTGGGGTCGCGCTTTTGTCAAGAAACTCCTGTAATGACGGGAAACTTTTATTTATATATTGAAAGTTTGTCAAGCCTCCAAATCTAGAGAGTAAAGTTTTGTTTGAATGAATAATTGTGTAGTTTTATACACAATTGGTAGCTTGTTTATTTAATTTTTTAATTTTAAGTGCTGCATAATTCTAAAGTGTTATAAATAAAACAAATTTATCCAACCATTAAAACAAGAAAACGTAATCCAACTAGAGATTATGAAATCAGATTATTATTCGTGTATTATATCTATTCACACTATGTAAAACTGGATTTTTCATGTAGAAGCAAGAAAAAATCGTTCGGATACAGATTAGGTGATCTTGGGGGCCAACGAATGTCGCCTGTTCCACTAATAAGACGGTGATGAAATGCGGTTGTTAAAAACTCTCGCACCCTGGCCGCGTTATGAGCAGGACAGCCGTCTTGCTGAAACCAAACATCATCCTGATCTACTCCGGGAAGGTTATAAATGGCGGGAAGTACTTGCTCTTGCAGCAAAGTAAGGTACTTCTGGGCGTTAAGAGATCCATCGATAAAGAATGGACCGACTAAATGATTGCCTAGAATACCAGCCCAAACATTTAGTTTTTCGGGATATTGAGTACGGTCAGCATAACTTCGGTGCTGATTTTGTTGGGCCCAATATCGAAGAATGGAAGGATTATGTTTACCATGTAACGGAAAAGTCGATTCATCAGTAAAAATATTATTTTGTATAAAATGTTCATCTGCGTTCGCCTTTTCCATTACAGTTTCATAAAACTCCATTCTACACGAGTACTGTCCTCTGCGAAGGTTCCTGAGTCTTTGAGTACCTATAACTCCGGAATCACCCTTCTTCAGAGTCTTAGCAATGGTTTTGTTACCAATGCCCAATTCCTCGCCAATCCCTCGAGTGGATTTCTTAACGTTCAGTACTACAGAACCGAAGATTAGTACATCCCGTCGTTCTTTTGCCTCAATTTCTTGTGGACTTATCTCCCTTGGATGACAAGCACTGCAGCTCTTTAGACTAAAATCCTTTTCAAATTGATGCACAATATTGAAAAATTTTTGTCTGCACGGGATAGGTCTGCCTTCAAAAGTGATTGCAAACAACTCCACGCACTGTTGCGCCGAATTGCCACCGTAATACCACTTGATGATCTGAAGCTGTTCTACTCCGAAACGCAAAACTAGACTGACCTGACCAGACCTGCTCTCCCACCAGTCGGCAGTCCCGCTATAATTGGCTGCCCACTCCACCGACGTTGGCAGTGTTGTCGCGTGATACGCTAGTTTCTATAGACCTATAATAATAATGATGTTTAGTTAGTTAAAAGAAACTAATAATCACAATAAATTTGGTTTCCTAAGTACTAAACTTATCAACTACTTAAAATTAGCCAATACATGAACCTGACATGATGTTTTAAAAAAACTTAGCGAACTACTGTTTTTTATATTACTTGGTAGGCTGTTAAACATCTTCAGTGCTTTATAATAAAATGCATTTTGTGTGCTGCTTTTTGTATATTTTGGTAATCTGAAGTGGTCCTTTTGCCGAGTATTGTATTCATGCTGCTGTTTGTATGTTAAATAATTACTCATATAATTTGGGAGTTTATTATTTATGCATTTATATACCAACGTGAGTGCCTGATATACCGTTCTTAGTTTAACATTAAAAAAATTTAATTTTGTCAACATGGAGTCGATACTGGTTAACCTGGAGCTTTGTAATAAAATTCTGAGTGCTCGATTTTGTTGTACTTGAATCTTTTTAATGTCTTTGTCTGTACACAAAAAGAATATACTGCTGCAATAGTAAAAATATGGTTCTATAATCGTATGGTACAAAGATATTCTAGCTTTTAATGTAAGTTTATTAGATATTCTTCCTAAGTAGCTAATCTTTCGACTCACCTTTTTAACTATATATTCCATATTACTCGTAAATATCAAACTATTATCTCAAATGGCACCTAGATATTTAAATTTGTCCACTATCTCAACAACTGTGTTATCGATAACTATGTCTGGTGCAGGGTTTACCGAATTTCTATTTCCCAATACCGTAGCTTTTGCTTTCAATACATTCAAACATAATTTATTTTCTTGATACCAATTTGATATCGATACTAGTTCGGAGTTTAATGTCGCGATTACATCAGATAAGTTATCTCCTGCAATTGATATTAGTGTATCGTCTGCAAATAGGTGCATATCACAAGATTTAACTTGCGAAGCAACATCGTTTATGTACAAATTAAATAAAACTGGTCCAAGAACAGAACCTTGTGGTACCCCTATACAAAATTTCGATTTAATTAATAGTATGCTCGTTTTAACCCATTTTTCTTTTCATTACAGCGGTAATGCAAGTCAACTTGGCGGTTTTCCCTTGTATTCTGGACATTGGACCCCCCAATTTTCCTGTGACGGTTGACGTAGGATGCAACGTTAGAAATACCCACCATGCCAACTGAACGCGGTATTGGATATGTGGTTTACCGCACGGCGCCGTTCTGTCTCTTCCCATTACGCCATCTACCTCTGGACCTACGTACTACTGCTAGTCGCTGCGAAGAGCAACGCCGGTAAGTAAACGACGCCTGACGTCTGGCCCCAATCTGTCCGTCTGTCCGTTAATTTGCGCTGATTGAGCTTCGACGCGTGAAGCACGGATACGATGATTCTGCGGCCGGGCCTTAGTTACGTATGCGCGGTATTTCGTAATTGATTGCGGGTATGTTATTCGTGGGCCCTGAATGGATACTTAATTGTTTTGACGAAGGTTCCTCTGTCTTCCGGGTCTCGAGTTGTTAATTGAATTGAGGAATTTATGTTCCGGATGGTTATGGTGAATGGGTTGGACAATAGTTGCTAATCAAAACTGGTAATCGTGTAGAATTCTATCATACAAAGGAAAGAAGTTCGTGGTTAGACGAGAAAGCAATAAATTTCTGTTTTTTCAACATTTTTTTTAAATACTGCACAAATTTTCAGTTCAATTTTCCATATTGACGCCATAAGACGTTATTTATTGTTCAAAATTGATGAAATATTCAGAGAAAATTCTTAGGTTATTAAATATTAAATTTCTTGTCTTGAAAGGCAAATCTCAAAAGTGCCGCCCCCCTGATTAATTGATTAATTACTTTTATAGCAAACCAACTGCAAATGATTTAAATAATTATTATCAAGTAATAAATTCATGGATCATAAGTCCTTGCGTGTATTATTTTTTATTATATTTTGCAAGACGCGTTAGTAATGTAGCGAAAACAAACATCCTACGCAGTACGTACCAAGCTATTATTTTCTTGTCGAAAGTAAAACGTATTAAGAATTCTATAGCCCGAAAACTATTTCTTGCAGGCATAAGAATGTATTTTTCACCGGTGCATTCATGCGGCATTAATATGTTTACCTCAAATAGTCTGCCCAATATCGGCGTAGAAGGTATTTATTTTTACGGCCACAGAACTACAAGTTTTTATCGAGCCAGCCGATGCGTTCGGGACCTTGCAACGTGTTTACAAGTCCAGATGTGCGATGTTACGAATGGGCATTAAATGTTCATATTTTCGGTACTTTCGGTATAAATATTTGACAGTGCATATCTCGCAGTGCAATTTGCTTAGATTAATAGGATGATAATACTCGATAACAAAAGACGATAGCTAATTTTGGTTTTCATCATTGAGTTTCTCTCAAAAAAGACGATCTTACTCATTTTTCGATATCTCTTATAGTTACCGAGATCTCCTATTGTGATCGAATTTGGCCCACCTGTACATACTTAATTAATTACATACTTACAAAATAGCAACTCAATTGATTAATTACTTTTATAACAAACCAACTGCAAATCATTGAAATAATACTGGGTCAATTTCGTTAATTAACAAAAAGTAAGAAAATAGTTTAATGTTAACTTTTTTAGGCGGGATCCCGAAAAAAGTGATTATTTAAGGTTCAAAGAAAATCTCATATTTCTTAAACTTTCTAAGCTAAACTGCATATTAACTTACTTCTGATTTGTTTTCAGCACAAAAATAATTCAATTGACTTTCTCTCAAATTATAGGTATCTTGCTAAAATGGCATTTTGCTTAAATTAAATCACCTGTTGGAGTATTTTTTGAAATAATGAGATGTGAAAGTCATTTTGCATGTAACTAATAAAACAAAGTTTCCAACAAGTTTGTATTGATTGGAAACTGTATGGTAAAAAATTATTATTATTAATGAAACAAAGAAACACAAACAAAAAGAAAACGGTGACATTGTCGACATGTATCATGCTTCCTTAAATTTTTATTCCTATGAATTGTATATAATATTCATGAGCATAAAGAGTCTACTCATTATTATTCTTCATTCAATCATCAATCATTTTCTATAATTTCTAGTCAATTAATAGACATCCAACAGAAGTTCGTCTGTAGTATACCCGATACTGTCATATTTATTAGATTATACTGTCGATTCATTGATTTCATGTTTTTCTTAAAATGCTACTACAAGAAAATGCCACTGCCACTGAGACTAAATATTCTGTGTATTTGCAATTATAATACGGTGGTCACTTTCATTGTCCTCGCATCCTAATTATCCTTCGCTAACATGCCTCACATTTTACAGCCTGTAGTATATAAGGCCGTTATGCCGTTAAGTCACAACATTTTAAAGAAAGAAACAACTTTTTTCTCTATTACACCAGTATATGTGACCTGCTCGGAAGAAAGGGGTCTTGTGCTAAAATCGAGTTATCGAGATACACGCGCTTAAAGAGTACAGTGTTGCTCGGCGTTCTGCCTGATGTTTGAAGGCGCATAACTCTGAAACTACTTATCAAAAAGAAATAAAATAAAGTTCGTTATGCTTCTTAGTAATTTCTACATAAAGTGTATGAGTTTCAAAATATTATGTCTCTCGGTGTAAGCGCGACCGCGAGAGAAGTGTAAAATGGTACCCGACTTTTGTAGTTGTAATTCTTTTAAATTCAAAAAACGCTTAGCCAAAAATATTCTAACCTTCATAGGTTAAAAATACAGTATCTCATCTGCAGATCGGCGTTTGTGTTTTTTTTAAGTTTTACGTAATAGAGGGTGTAAACATGTTTGCAAAAATCGAGAACGATTTTTCAATTTCCTCGCTCTCAAATTTATTCCTACGGCCGAAAAATGTTGATTGCTTTACATGTTATATAAAAATAAACCAAAATAATGACGCAATTAATCTCATCTTGTTCATTAAATCATTTTAGTGTGAACATAGACTCTATGTTTGGTTACATATACCTGTGTACAGCGGGCGGTTGTTAGTCCCGGCAAGTGCTGGCTGCACACGTGTGCACCGGCTGTTTATTTTGGATAATATTGTAAGATTTCAGCATACCGTCAATACCTTAAAGTCAATAATTTATTCATAACACCCTTTCCTTCTAACGGCAAAAATCAGGTTTTCGCAAAAGTCTTCGTCAAAAGTCACCGGGATATTTTTTAAATCGTGAATTTGATAGTAGGTAGATACTTCTCATGTAATTGTGCATTATTGCCTCTGCTGAATTAAGTCATTAAAAATCTGGAAATTATCGTTAATTACGGTCTTTTATTTAGTTATGTTCCCGGTAAATTATGCTTTTATATCCCTCCCAGGCAAAGCACAAACAGCACGCTTGTCGACTGCTTAGGAGGGGTGGGGTGAATTCACACAAGTTCTGATAGAAGGTTTTTGAAATTAATTTATAAATTCCTGTAAATTACCAACTGCAATTAAAATTGTTGACAAATTATCGGTAAATTACCAACGGTAATTTAAATTGATGGTAAATTACCATCGGTAATTTAAGCCGTAAATTACGTTAATTAGGAATCGGTAAATTACCATTAATTACGGTAACTAATTTAGTAATTTACGCTTTTACATCCCTGATCATGGAGCATCCATTCTGGAAAAAATAAGAAAATTTCCCTAATTGTTTTGCTGGTAGGTCACACAAAATTTTTGTTCAGATCGTATTTTTTGTTTAATTAAAATTAAAATATTCAAAATCAATTGTTGATACGTTTATAGTTATTTAAGTTATTTATATTAAAAAGAGCGATTAATGATCGAGACTGTTTTGTTTTCGAGACTGTTTTGTTGAGATCATTAATAGCTGTTTAATATTCGAGTTGGTTACAAAATTTTTCCGTCGATCGTATTCTTCTAGCGTCTTCTACATAGATTTTTCTTCGTCGATGTCTTTTTAGGTTATATGATAATGTATGTAACTTGCACTGACAGTTCTAGAGAGCGGTATGTTTTGATTGGATGGTTTCATTTCACATATGTTCGATTGGCCAATCAAACGACGTCATTGCGTCTTGTGGTTGGCTATAACAAATCATGCATTAACAGAAATCGTGCATTAATGGAGTACTTTAATAAACGATTTCCTATTCACTAAACTGACTCATAAATAAACGATCGACGGAAAAAGATTTTATTAAATGCGTTGTTGATGCTTCGCATCCAAATAGTGAACAATGTTTTGTAAAATGGAGCAACTGGGTTATATTTTTACAGAATTTTATAGGCCTTTGCCACAACTCATCACGAAATTTCATCACTTCAACCTCAATGTGAATCAACAACATATTGGTTGCAAAGAATTTGCTAATTCTGCCACTCAGTACGCAACAATTAAAAAATACAGCTAGAGGTGATCCGGAAGACATCCAAGCAACCGGCCTTTCTCTCCAGCGACAGTGGTACCTATTTAAGGAACTTCGGCCATTAATAACAAACCCTAAGAAAGCAGAAGAAAGCAGTGTTCATTAAAAAGCCACAGAAAGAGTTTCTTAAGAAACGGAGGTTATAAGAAACTAGTAAAGAAAATACAAAACATATCTTTATAGTAAAACAATTAATTTCATTCTGTTACAATCTTCTATTAGAATAAGCACAACTTTTTTCACTATACATTATTATTATCACAGCAATGTTATAGTCTTTCATTTCAAATATAGGTTATACCAGTTATTTATTTAATAACAATAAATAGCATAATTTATCGGATTTCAGTAATAAATTCGTGGTGCAAAAATATATTATATCACCTCTCGGGCTAGGCATTACTCATTATATTGTCGCGTGCTCAATAAGTGAATAGACGATTCTCCTTCCTTACAGGAAGGATTTTCTTTGATTTTCTTCTGTATTTCATTTCCCTTTCCTAACCTGAATAAGCGTCCAACATTTCTACCAAAGATCAGTTTACCAAATTCTCATTAAAACCCGATATCTTCCAATCAACCAGTCGCGAAAGAAAAAAATTCTTTTCGTACCCAAACCGGAAATCCGTCGAGGTGTTTTTGCGTCCTATTATCGCTCGAGCATAATCACGTTTAAAAACTATTAACTCGCGCGTAAGACAAAAGGCCGCGTAACGAGACTTAGATGGCGCTTCCGTCGCACTCGCGCGGTTTTAATAAATTCCGGCCAAAGTATAAAATCCCCATTAATGGCTTCTGGCGCGGAGGAAAAAGTATCCAATTAAGCCATGCCTCATTGTTGGAGGGCCTCCTTATCCGACACACTCGTTAGTGGGTTTTTAATTAATGAGCTTCCTGAGTCTGCGGTACGCCATTTTATAGACTCTCTCCTTGCTTGCTGTTCATTTCACACAAGCGACTTTTTAATACGTCCACGCCAGTTTACTCTATTACTACGTCATAGGTATAGTTATTAGGAAAAAGGTATGCTGCTCTTTTGTTTTCTTAAGGGGGGATTCTGGTTTTTCCTCTAAAGTTATCGCTTTTTTTTAGCATTTTGTATTGGTGAGACTTGCAATAAATCGATTTTAAATTTGGCACAAATATTTATTAGATTTTCAGGTATCTACAAAAATCACCTGGTTGGCATGATTGGGCCACTCCAGGTGATCTGAAATAAAAATATCGAATAGCGGCCTACTTTATACATAAGTAGTTATCGTTTGATGAACCAGAAAGTAAAAATATTTTTATTTGAGGAAATGGTGACTTGTCAAAGTGAAAATATCGATTTTTCTCATAAAGATTGGCAATGTTTTCTCTATGAAAAGAAATGGGTATAACATATTGCATTTCTGGTTCATCAAACGATAAAGGGATGTCTACTTAACATCCAGTTAAAATTTGAAGTCAATCGGTCATATAGTTTTTGAAATATCATGACAACCGTTCGCGGAAAAACGGTTTCGAGAAAAACACGCTTAAACTTTGAAGTACAGTTTATACCGTGACATTGACTACTTACAATATTTTTCTTCTAATATGTTATACCAGGGCCAGGGCTGTCTTAAGATATTCGACGCACGTGGGCTACTAAAATTAATGCGCCCCTCTTCATCAGAAAATACAAGATACAGGTAGCGGATGCGGGTGCGTTATACAGAAGTGTCAGAACTAGAAAAAGCCAATTCATAACCATTATACTACACAAAAACATAAAATTTAAAAAAATATTAAAAAAAGACGAAATAAAAAACAACCTTTATATTAAGCAAAACCAAAGTTACATATATATTTGCTGTCAATATGAATTTTTTCCATATTGATAATAATAATAATAATAAATTGTCTTTATTTGCTCCAAAATATACATCAATACAATAAAAAAAAATTAAACAGTATAAGTTTTAAGGAAACACTACATCAATAATGTAAAACAAGACTAGAGAAAAAATAAAATAAATTCCTAAAATAACGTAAAGTAGAGCAAATGATGGCGAAGGCTCAACATAAAGTTGGTTTTCAGCGTAACCATGAAGAAAAGTAAATAGAAAAGCTATTAAATTCTATGTCTTACTTTAACTTGCGTTTTGCGCATTAACTAGATGCTCTCTTAAAAGTTTCCTGAACATTTTGTCGTTTTTTCCCTTCATAAGCTGCGGTATTAGCAGTTATTATAATTTCTGTGTGCCGTGAAAGTGAAGGATCTCTGAAACAAGGCTGACTTGTGGTTGGGGATTGTTACATAGTTTTTATTCCTAACATTAATGTTGTGTATGTCGCTTCGAAATATGATTTTCTTGTACAGATATAAAGGCTTTTTAGAAAGAATAATTTTGTGTATTAGGCATCCGACTTGAAGCGTTCTTCTATTTTCCATGGATAGCCAGCTTGCATCTTTAAGTTTGTGAGATATTCTATCAAATTTTCAAATACCGTAAATAAAGCGAAGACATGAGTTTTGGATGCGTTGTATTCTTCTCGAAGTATCGGATTTTAAGCAAGGCCCGTATATTTCATTGGCATAATTAAAGAAACTTAAAATTAAAGTATCACAGAGCATTTTCTTGATTTTAGTATTAAACAAACTTCTATGTGGATAAATTTTAGACCGATACAAGCATTTTTGACACATTTTTGAATATGTTTCTCTAATCTAAGAGAATTTTCCATGACTAAACCCAGATTTTTTACTTCACCGCAAATTGGAATGGCGACACCATCGATGTTAAAAATTAAATCTCTTTTATATTTACAAACGTTCTTTTCTGACCCAAATATGATTGCACACGGGGTTCAATTGCAGCGAGTATTTCTTAGCAAACTGACTTATAAGTTCCAAGTCTGTATTTATGATGTTGGAGGTGGCGTGGATATCCTCTATTTTGCATGACTGATACAGTTGAGTATTATCCGCGCAAAGATATAGATTTGACTTCAGACCTAACCTTGCCAGTTTGCTAGTATATATAGAAAAGAACAAAGGGCTTAAGATTGACCCTTGTGGGACACCTTTATTTAATATTCTTACTCCAGAGTCCTCTTTATTAAACCGGACAACCTGCTTTCTATTTAAAAGGAAATTTTGAGTTAAGGACGTAGCACTTTGATATCACACGTATTTAAGTTATTAAACAAATCACTCTATATAAACAAAATATTCCAATTATTTAATTTGCTCTGCCCTATAACAAGGTGGTAAATACTTTGATATCCTTGTCAGTGCTACAAATGATCTTTCGCCGCTGCAATTTATACTGGCATAACTTAAAAGATGCGCAGTGCGTAGTGCTGTGGTCACTTTAGGAAATATAGACGCAATTATTGAGTCATTTATTATGCTTGAGAAAGTGCCAAAAGCGAAACATTTGATTATATATGCCATGAAATATAAAATAATCTTGGAAAAACAAAAATTAGCTGTTCCTGTAGTGCGAGAATTCCTATGAAGTATCATAATAATTTATAGTATAAGTCTTTACAAGGTGGTCTCCGTCTGGTTCTGAACAAATCTGAGCCGCTCTTTCTCTACTGTAAATGTTATTATTTTGGATTTAAGCCATTTGACTATTAGGCCGACACTGTTCAACATCAACAAGTTGTTATTTTCATATTTATTGTTACAGTGTATATACAGTGTATATTGTTCAAAATTATTAACTTTTGGAAACATGGATATTCTGAATGGAATATGAAAATGTGTTTTCGATAAACTTAGTTGCTTTGTGTACGAACACGGACTCTCCTGTCAGATTTTCGAGATAAAAGTGTCAAATACCTGAACCCAATGTTCTAGAAACTCAAAAGGATCTCATAGTAAACCTTAAACTTTGTACTTTTACCTGAAATCCTGAATGTTTGTTCACAATATATATGAATCATTTACGGCGATTCTAACTAGTGTGCTGATGGATCAATTCCTATTGCAAATCTACCTAAACGGCCTATTCGCTTTTCGTTCACAAACAAAATCCTTAACTTTCAAACTTTTTCTCGAAAATCTTCTTATATGAGGTTATAAAATTTGTATGCTACCACGAAGACAATTAACAAATCTATCATAATCAACAAGGAAAATATGGAGTTGCCATTTACAAACAGTGTCGATGACGTCATAAGTACAAAACAATTGTAGAGGGAAATTGAACTTGTTACAAATATGTTACCAGTTTCCGAGATTTTGTCATGCTTCCATACTTTGCGCGCTCACTGAATATTTCTTAAGAAATGACAATAAAATCATTACGTCGTTCAATAAGAACATTCCATAATTGAGTAGTAACCTATTATCATTTCCAAAAAATTAACATTTCATAACAAGCCCATATAAAATAAAAGCCCAACAAATTTAGAACACCGAAGTAAAAGATGCAGTTATCTTTATTAACAACGAACAACGATGAAACTGTGATCAAGTAGATCAGTATCATATATTTTTTCATGATCTCATACATGTTTACTAGATCTCTCATATCTCTATATGTCTACTAAATGTCTCAGGCATCCAATTTTCTATTTCATTTCGCACAGGATTATTTGTTTAATTTTGTCAAATGATTTACTATAAAAATAACTAATAATAAAAAATTAACACAAAAATTATTATTAAAATAATTAAAATTAAAATAATATTATTCAAATTATTATTATTAATAACGATTCCTATTTTTGTCGTTGTTTTCAGGACGGCAGAAAAGCCTTTTTTATAAATTCCTGCTGCTGCATAAGCCGCAATTTTGATAGGTTTTGAGCCACGGTAAAGATGTTTGCATGCGAGGCACCAGACAGTAGAATTGAAGCTTCAGGTTGTTGTTTTGAGTTTCTCCTCCCCAAACACCGTTCTAGCAACTTTCTCGACGATAAGTTGTTGTAAATCGGCTTGGTGGCATTATCGACATTTTTATCAAGTGTTATTGAGTTCATCTAGAGCTTTCTGGCTTCGGTTTTTCGCATTTGTATCAACACTGTGATCCCGCAGGGCAGCACATGTGCTGGGGATTTTCATTCGTTCAGATCTTACGATAGAATTTGGTCCACACAGCATTGTACATATTATCAACAGTCTGGATGGCTTCTGATTGGTAAAACATAGAAAGTTGTCTATTCTTTTCAATGTACAAGCCGCATCGGACCCAGTGCTCCAACCCACAGCCCCGCGGAATATGTCTATGGTAGAATCAACTATTTCTCCCGCTGACCCATCATGTTTGCAGTACAGTTGTCTGTAAGTACTTCGATACAATTGTCATGTTGCCAGATTCTGATTCCCAAAACTCACAGGCATGACAATAGGAAAATTTGACGGTAAACTCAACCGCTTTGTTAGTATATTTCTTCGTAAGTAGGTACTGTGATCCCAAACAACGGAAGTGTAATCTGTCTTCTTCCATATCCCGTCTCCAAACCCATGCGCTATAATTTCTTCGTCTTCCGCTGTCGACAATATATCGGCAGACGTACTAGCAATTGCTTATAACTTGGGTAATTTTGCAAATATTGCCATGAAACTTCGTACACACATTCTTAAGGCCTTAAATAAACTAACGTATAGAAAAAAGAGATTTTTTTCTTTCTTTAACTATTTAGTAGCTATCGACCGCCGGGATACTAATAACTCACCCTGTATAAATGGATTTGTATAATCTTCATTGTATTCTTACACAGAGAGAAATTTTTGTTTGATTCAAATAAATATGCATTGACTCAAAGAAATTTGTTGTTTCAATAGAGGCAAAGAAATATTTATTTGCGGATAAAAACGCATTTATTTGAAATATTTGTTTGGTAGAAAGAACGTTGATTTGTGACAAACAACTTATGTTTCCAGTTAAAAAGTTTGCAATTTGTGTATTATAAGAAATGAGATTTATTTACTTCAAATAAATATGATTGTGTTGAGTGAAAGAATTACATTTGTTCAATTAACAAAATTGTTGGTCGAGTTAAAATGCTTAAAATTATTAATTTGTTGAAGGAATTAATAGAAAAGAATTTTTCGGAAGGCTCGCCATGTGTCACCTCCTTTTTGGGATGTCGCACATCCTCGACCAGTACTTGGTCTTCCCAACCCAACATATAGTCAAGGTTAAGTTAGTAAAGTGTACTCTGATTTGGAATGGCAACTTGAACCTGCAGGCACTGTACTCTATAAGTTCTATACTGTCGATCACGCGGCTTTATACTCTCGATATGTACGAAGTGCGAGGAGAGAGTTTACAGCGCCATCTAACAATACAGTTGGATGACATTAAAAATATATTTATTTGAATCAAAATATGATTTCTTTGGTGGAAGTAAACCTATTTTAAAGCCAAAACAAAAATATTACTTTAAAGGAAATAAATCTCTTCTTGTGTACTAATATATTTATTTTAATCAAAATATGATTTCTTTGGCGGAAGTAAACCTATTTTTAAGCCAAAGACAAAATATTACTTTAAGCGAAATAAATCTCTACTTATATACAAATTTATATGTTAGAATCAAAATTATATTTCATTGATGTAAAGAAACGTTTTTTTTTATCAAAACTAAAATATTACTTTAAAGGAAAGTAATTTTTGTTTGTATCCATATATATTTATTCCACTTAAATAAATATTTCAAATAAACTATTCTCTGCAAGCAAATAAACTAGAGTATTCAATGAAGTAAATATTGTTGGCATCAAAGAAATATGTTTTGACCCAAAAGAATAAATTCAAACAAATACATTTCTTTGAAACAAGAAATCTTTTCTATCTGTGTATAATTATTCATCTACAGTAGCAATATATTATGTTAAGACTTATGCAATTCAATAGGGCCAAACTGCATCCATCATTCTATCTTTTCGGCTCGCCTGTTTGAATGCAATCGTCAACATTGCGCATTTATGGATTTATGCAGTTCTTACCGACTCTCGCTCGGGAATTATGGAAACTTTTATCGGAGTTGCTGTATGCATGTAGCAATAAAATTTATTATAGTTTGGAACGAGCGGTCCCGCTGACTTCCATGCGGGCGAAACCATGCGAAAAATCACGGAGAACGTCTCAAACCACCCCTCGCTCCCTCTCAGGGTTCATTTCATAAAACTGGAATTAAAAATGTAATAAATTCAGCACCATTCCGCTCGGAAGCAGTCTGCATTCATAGCTTACTCGAATGATGGCTATGCGCGTCAGATATGACAAAAGAGCGATGGGACGGCTTTCTTTCTGCTGCGTTGTTCACTCGCTTTCCGCCATTTTGCGAAATTAGTGTTAATACGCTGATATTATTCACCCGGAGTAGCCAGTGATTACATATTTATTGGTGTATTATTCCTTTAAAAGAAGTCGTAAATATCACTTTTGAAATGAAACTTAAAAGCGTTATTTGTGAAAATTAATTGTCTCAATCAGTTCTAGGGTGTGTAGTGTAGAATACATGGTATTTTTTATCTGTAAAATCTGGAGTTGTGGCCTCTAGAATGCTATTAGATGTTGGATTTCTGTAGATCGAAAAAGGGAACAGATTGCTACCTATAATTGGCACATTTGTCAACGTGACACGGAGTCATTTCTAAAGGGATGTATTTGAATAAAAGCACGTTTTTTTTCGAGCTTTTTCCCGTGTAGGAAATTGAAAGGCCGTGAAACGGAAAAAGACTTGCTGGAATTACTTTTTCCGATTGATTAATTTTGATCATTTTGAGAAGTGAGCGAATTTTTGCCTAAATATTTTGCTGCTGGTATAGGAACTTGGAAATTACTGCAGAGATTTTCGGCCACTGTTGTTATTTAATGGTCAACATAACCTATATTTTAGTAATAACAACGTCTTTCTATGAAAAATTACTTTAATATTAATAAACAAAAATAAAAATAAAAAGAATCTATAACATGAAATAAAAATCTCATTTCAAGATATTGCACAATGAGACGACCAATTACTACACATTATACAAATTTATTGCATCTAATGGTAATTTTTATTGCGCAAATGCAAAAATTACCTTCATGTTGTCAATGTTTTTACTGAAGATCGAATATTTCAGACCTGAAGTATTAACACTTTTTCACAAAATCAAAATAAATTAAAAGTAAATTTGTGTAAAATTTGTATTTACAATGATTACTTGTGGTTTACTGCAGAGTTTTCGAGATATTTATTTAACTTCAAAGATATTTTACTGTGTTTAAATTCATTAACATATAGAACCATAAATTATGTATGTATTTACTATTTATTTGTGGATTTACTATAGAAATGAACGTTTAAAATATCTGACAACTGACTGCAATATTAATAATATAAATTTATACTATGATTTAAAAAATATATTTAACGATGTTTAATTATTAATTTATATTGTACTTTTCATTATTTTGCGCTGACATATTTATATTAGACCCCGCGAGGATTTTTCAATTTTTCAAATTCAAAACTTGAAGTAAAATATCTCAATCTATATATTTGGGTTTATATTTGTGTTCAGAATGTCATCCTGATTGAAAATATCACATAAAGAATATAGGGTGCCATTTAAAATTTCAATGATGACGTCATTTCCGGAAAAACCGGAAGTCATATTAACCGCAAGAGTATCCCAAAGAATGGCATTTTTTGTCTATTAACACATTCCCAAATTGCATTCGTTCAGCTTTCTAATTTTTCTAAATGAACGGGAATACCTACCTATGGCGTGGGACACCCGGTATATTGTTTAAGACCCAATTCTACCTCTCCTAAAACGCGTTTTCAAATAAAAAAGTCATTTATTGTTCAAAGTTTATGAAATTTTCAGTGTAACTTCTTAGATAAATAACGAGTTGGGCTGGATGAAAAATAATTTTTTGGAAAGATAAAAATTAAATATTTTTTTAAATGTTCAAAATCATTCGTTAGTTAAGCCTCTAACCCTAACCTACCTTTTTTTAACGTAGACACTAAAACATTCAATTTAATTAATGGAACACGTCGTCATTGTGCTTGTAACGTAGCATGCGCCTGTAGCAGATAAATGTAGCTGAGTGCTCGTGCTCATGAGATGTTCAACAGAACATCCATTGTAAACATGAGAAGAGAGGGATAAATAAATACGGTCTGCTCTCGGCTGCTGTTTGTTTTGAGTGACTGGCACTTGTTATTTGTATCGGTTGGTGTTTCAGCTCGGCAGTATTCATCGTATATCCGAACATGGGAGGGAGGTAGGGGTGGGGGGGGGGGGGGGTGGGTTGAGTTGCTTCTATTTGGGGCAATGATTGATGTTTTGTCGGGATAACCAATCCACGTCAATCAGCGAATCTGAATTATTCATCCCCTACGTATTTTGTATTTCGCTTGTTTTAAGTAGTTTGCGTTTTCAAAATTATGTGATGTTTTAGACTATTGTAATGGCGAGTCAACAAAGCAGGAAAATCGAAAAAGTTGGAATCCAAACACCATCAATATAGTTTAATTGAATTTAAGATATTATATATACAGTGTGTCTCTAGATGGACCTGAATACAGAGTTTTAGATGTTGTAAAAGCGCCATACCTATAGTGAGAATATTGATTTAACATACAAGGTGACTGCGAAACAAGTAATTGTTAAATTTGTTCAAGTGTATGTATCAGTGTTTTACGTTTTCAAGTAAAAGTTCATAGGAAAATGTTGGTTTAAATTGATGTCAACCATTGCTTGTTAACCGAGTCACTAAAATAACCACACCCTGCCATTAACAAGACAAAAGTTTTAAAATTAGCAAATTTACAATTGGTTTTTTCTGTAGAAGACAATTTTTTTTCGCTAAATTTCAAACGATTTCCTGCTATAATACATCACATATTTCGCATTTCAAAAAAGAAGCAACAATAAAAAGCAATTGAGTTTAAGTGCTCAATGACATATATTGTTCGGATACACTCCGATATAAAATCCATTGTTAGGCTTTTGTGAAAAAACCCAATGAATCATTTAAATTACGTTCCTTTGTTTTTGCGAGTAAAATTTCGGAAAATAGAACCTCTCACGACTTTTGCGTTCGTTCTTTTTTTATTCGAAAATGGGCTAAAACAGATTTCATGTAACCGCGAAACTCAGTGACACATTTTCATAACAAAAAACCCGTGACGGTGATAGATTGAACCCACATTCATTTCAAATATTTTTACGAACCAACACGGAACAAAAATCACCAATAAAAGGGTTGTATAGACTCTGCAATCCTACAATACTCTTAGAAATGTTTTGCAGACTTATTTAGTTTGTAAATTCAACATAATACATCAGAAATTAAATATTTAAAACGCTTCTTGTGTGTAAAAAACTTCAGGTGGTGAGGCTCTGCCGGCTTAAGGGTGCTACAATTATACCCTCGGAAGCACCGGAACCACCCTTCTAACTAGGGGATGCGAGGGCGAGTTAGCGGTAAAAGGCAAAACTAGGGAATCGCAACTCGAAAGAAACTTTTTAATTAGAGCAATATCTTACCGGAAAATCAACCCCCTAAGGGTAGGGGGTTGTTTTCCCTGCAATGTGCCCAGTCTCAACAACCAGCTATTGTAATAAAATTCAATTTATTGGTGGACGTCAACGGGCATAATAAAAAAGAAAAACGTTTTTAACTCTTTCTTGGAGTGCTTTTGATAAAGGGGATGTTTTTATAAAAGGATTTTTTGTGTTATATGAACTTAGAGAAGGAAGCATCACGGCTACTTTTCTCGTAACATTTTATCATCATTTTCACAAATAATTACCCAATGTACCTACTATAGTGGCCATATATTATGTTCCTTCTTTTGACGTTGATTTCCTCGCAGAACTAGGGGCGAAAAAAATTGAAAAAATTCTGATGCTGTCCTTGATTAATATGCTACAACTCATAAAAATTAGAAAGCTGTATTAGTTGGCGTTTTCCCGATTTTTCCAAATTAAGAAGAATTGGCGCTGTTTTTGCCCCGTAAATTTTATTCGTTTAACTTTAGCAATTAATTACGCCAGAAATAATGTATAGATTTCAACGAATTGAAAAGCAAAATCACCTGCGGAATGCTAGTTTTTAATGTGCATTTTTGTAAAATCATTGGATTCGTGGTTGACCCACAAAAAGCTATATTATGCAATGCCAGCAATTCCGTTATTAGAACAGCTAGAATAATGAAATATAGACTATAGGCTACCCAATAATTCATAGGTTTAAAGTTTATTACATAATCATTGTTTATCTTGCATTTTTCATACAAAAGATCGTGCTGAAACTCCGCGCGAATTCCGACGCTCTACGGTCGTTGGGGTGTTGCGGGGAAGGGAGGCGTTAGCGGTGCTGTCATGTCGGAGAGAACCGACACATTGAGAGAACCGGGACAGCTTATTATCAATACACAAAAAGAACGATAACTTGTCAAGGTAGTAATTTTAACTAACAATTAAATTCTCAATTTTTGCATAATTTTGATTATAATATGTGACCCGGTACGAGTGAAATCTCTTCTATTGATTTGCGTTTATGTTTTCTTCAGTTTTATACAAGAAGGTTGTAAACAAGATTTTGATGGAAGCGGATAGATCTAATAATGTGGAGTTAGCAGATTTTGCCGATTAGTGGTGAATACTAAATTAAGTTTGCTTGATAAACCCAAAAAAATATTTAAAAAGTATGCCCGATTTTGTTATATAAATATTCAACCTATTATAACAGTTTCAACAGTTTATTTATTAATAATATTTAAATAAATGCACAAACAATAGAAAATAAATACAACTCTTGATATATTACAAACGTCAGCTCTGAGCGTATAAAACTTAGAAATATCAAAAAACTTTTCTAGTAATCTATCATGAAACAAAATTTTACCATCTAAAAACACTGTAAACTCTAAATTTCAAGAACTTTATTAATTCTACCCCAAACAAAACACGTCGTGGAACAGGTCGGAGATATCATCTTCAGTTGTTGCCGATATAATTTCTGTGTCGGTACATTCAACTGTCAGAAACATTTGGGTATGCACTTATCCCGCCCTGGGGTTGTACTTGCACCCTTAAAAAGCGCGACGGTGTTGGTGGGAGGTATGTGTTAGCTGCAGCGCATAATGGAACCGGAGGGGGTTGGGGAGGTCTTCTAAGCGGGGTGTCATATATTATCTTGTCTTGTAAGGCATCTTACAGCAAGGACATCCTGTAAACTGAATTACCTAGGTCGGGCGTTGTGTCACCCCCGCTTTAAACGTGGTCAACGTCCCCCAGGTTCTACTGTGCGGGATCAAGTGTCATGGGGAGGAATTGATGTTCATATTGTTACGTGCTGCATGAAAATATGATAGATTTTCAGTACTGCTATTATAGTGAAATTAAATTTTCAAGACTTAATTTAGAGATGGAGAAAAAGGCTTGTAAATATGTGAACAAGAGCAGGAAACTTCAGGTTATTTTTATGTTATTACTTGTCCCTTGTCATAACACTGTGCAACAAAATTTCCTCCCTGGATATTTTAGCTAACAATGACTCTTTCTGACCTCCTGAACACTTCCACAAATGCGTTTTTCTAGGTTAGCTCGAATAAGCGAGATATTTGCAAACTTATTTTCAATTTTATTCATAGTTTTAGTCCAGTCAAATGGTGTTTAGGCCATAAATTAATTTTCTAATTCAAAAATATTTCAAACCTCGTCACAAACAAAACTTGAGTAGCCGAAAACAATTTATGAATTACAACAGACTTCCGGTAATTTCTGCACACATCAGTCCCCTCTCAAACCTCCCTTCCCATTGTTGTTATCCACCCCTAACCCCCCTACATTGCATTTCATCCAAACACTTAATAAACCTACCCAAACTTTAATAATAATCACGCTCCTGCCAACGGGGGGGTACAAAAACAAAAGATTTAACAAGAAGTGGCTCCCGCAGTCGCAGCACACATAAAACAACAGGTCTTTATTACTTCCTGACAGATATTATGCACGATACGGTGCCTAGACTGCGGACGTAATGGGGCGCCTGCTGGGGGCAAAAAACCGTCGGATCTGCAAGCTGCCAAGCGACTGCAAGGGTGAAAACTTTGGCTCTTAATGTTGATTAATTATCACGGTACAGGTTAGTTTGCGTGCTATTTTACAAGACGGAACTTAACGATCTTCCGTAGTCAGGTTCATTGACTGTAGTAAGAAAGGGTTTCGTACCCAGAGGTCTCTTTTGTGCCTGAAGATTTTTTTTTGCTTCAGTTAGATGGTTCTTCAGGGGATTCTGTTTCTTTTTTGGTGAAAAATAACGGTTTTTACGTTATTTAAATACTAAACGTATTTAAAGAAAGTATTATAGGTTAATAATATGGTATAATAAATCAATAATATATGTTATAATATATGGTTATAATATATCACTAAGAAAATGTGTACGAAACTTCCAGACAACTTTTGAAATTGTGCCTATAACAAGGATTGGACTGCGCAAAAATAAAGATATTTGTAAATGTCAATACAATAAGTAATTGTCAATATGATTTTTTTTGGTGATTAAAACATAACCATTTAATATAAAAAATATTTATTCATCATTGAACACCATACATTGTTTTCTTGAAGAGATTAATTGTTTTGACATACTTATTTCAATTAACTAAATATATATGTATGTGCTTGGAATGTGTTCACTGTTAAGATATGTTCATTCAGTGTTGGAAAATGTTTATTCAGCCTTTTGAATTAATATTATTTGATACAATAAATGCTTCGTTATGTTTCCGTTCAAAGGTGTAGTATCTACACACAGTACATTGGTAGAAATAATTTTCTTTTGTCGTAAAATATAACTTTAATGGTAAAAAGAAATTTTACGTAAAAGCATGTTAGCTAACATCATAAACTATAAAGTAAATAATTTAAAATGTAAAAAATGCGTTTAAATAGAAAAATATATCGTTTCTTTAACAAAATTATACAACAAACTATACGTTCTTTGTACCAAATGGATATTTTAAATATGTTAATAAAATAAGTATCCAGAAATAAGTATTTTGTCGCCTTTTTTGAAACGACTTGTTGATTTAAATTAAACAAAATTTCGTCTCTGTGTACGATTTACTATCATGGGATTCACCTAAACGCTAAATAAGTGGTGAAGACATGAAGAGCGATTAATTATTTACCTAATAGGACACATTTTAAAGTCAATTAAGATAGTAAACCAATGTTCAAATTCAATGGCTTCTAAATACAAAAGCAAAACATACCGGGTTACTTTTTTTTTTAAGAATAAGATGTTTAACATATCGAAACTAATGGAACCATCAATTTTAAACTGAATTCTTAAAACTGGGTACTTGTCTCTAATAGGCTATCCACTGATGTCCTACATTTGTCCTAAACAAAAAGCACTAACACTTCAATCACTGTGCTCTACTTTTTGCACATTTCACTAATTCACTAGTTGGAACCGTTTAGTTCTTTTTAGTCTTCTCACTAGATGCTGGTTGTCCAGTAGCTGCAGGGCCTCTACGTTGACGTGATGGCTTAGGCGAGATTCATGTTTAGTGGCGCATCTTTTTATTTCTTAGATGACTTGTGGGACACCAAGATTACAGTTCTCTGTATTTGAGGCCAAGCTCTACTCTTTTCTTCTTAACGTGTTCTTTCCTCCTTAGTTTTGTATCCTGAGTCATACCCAAATACTTTGCAGTGTTCGCATATGGAACTATGGCGTCGTTAATCTTGACATGAGGTATGCTTTCGTTTCTTTTTTTTTGTAAAGTTAATGTGAACAGATTTCAGTTCGTTGAGATTAATCTTCCATTTTTTGGTCCATTTATATATTTGATTACTAGCTTGTTGAAGATTCCTTGTATGGTTTTGAAAACTAAAAAGAAAACTTAATTCTCTTGTTAGTTTCCGGTACACTATTCTTGGACCATTGTATGTATATTACTACAGTGTTTTTGGGGTTTTAAAGTAAAATTAAATTTATAGAGGGTTAATTAGAACCACATTGCACAGGAAACGACGCTCTAGGTGGCCCCGCAAAAGGTGGCCGACGCTTTCTTTTTATTTTCCGTCGTGCTCGTCTTTTTTGTTTCGCGAGGCTGTGGTGGTGTTCGCCCCCTTATGTGGCCGCTTCCGGTCGGTTGATGGTGATGCAATACATCGATCTCATTCGGAAGGTGGAAACATTTTTATACATGGTGGTATGGTATGGTATGGTAGAGTTGGGTCGTTTGGCATCTGTTGCCCCCTCTTCCCCCATACAGAAGATGACCAGTCGTCCTGGTTTTGCTCATTTTGGCCCGAGTCCTTCTGTTTTTCTTTTCCAAGCATTATTTTTCAAAGCGTTCGATGATAGCAGTAACAGTATTTCTATTGATGTAGGTAGTTTAAATATTTCCCAAACAAAATCCTAAGTTATTCAGTTATTCATATTGTACTTACATACAATAATAATTACAAGTTATAATAATAAGTTTGGTTTTACTTGGTTTTAATTTACACAAAGGCAAGTTAGCAATAATAAAAATACAAACAAAACTGTAATAATACACATAATACACAATATACCAAGACGACGGTTCACAATTTTTAAATTAACATTATAATTCGTACAACTTAGCAGGTTTTAATAATTGACGTTAATAATTAATAAAAATGATAACAAATTTCCTTTTTGCAATTTACGCAATGTTTTTTCATATTTCACAAAAAAAAATCTGATGTGGCCAGGCACATGACTTTATCATACAATATATAAAATTAATAGTTTAGCTGCATGAGCATCTATTTTATTGAGATAAATCGTAGGTATAGTCAAAGCATCAGCATTTGACACTACCTACACTATGTCATTAGAATAATAGTTACTTATGTCACAAGTGCCGAAAGTACGGAATAGCGCGACGAGTGTTGCTTTTTGAGCTGCCTTTTGAGAATTATGTATTAAAAAAAAAATAAAAAATTGTTATATTTCTGTATAGGAAATTTTAGGTTGGTACCACTTTGACGAAACGTCAAGTTTAAAAAGCTAATTCAAATTCTGACAGATTTATATTTGTTCATGATACTGTAGATATCACATCCGTACCAACGTACTTAAATAAAACTACACTCATCGTTATACTTTATTTATAATTTTCTCAATTTATCGTTTTTAGAATTAGATATAACAACGGTTTGATATTTCTTATCAACAAACAATCAAATTGGTGATCTTATTTTATTTGAAATTTGAATTTTGTAGTTTGCCGCACTAGAGCGTCAACGTTCCATAGCGGTTCTCCAACCTCTGATGAAATCAGCTGTTTTCGAGTGTGACAGCACAAAAAAATATTTGTCAAATCCTGACTACTATGTAATTTCATATCAATGCAGATGCGATCGATCTCGATCAAATAGAATTTGCTCTTGAAACTAAACTATTAATTTTACCAAAAAAAGTCATAGGCATAAATTATTCAAAATTTCCTCTACTTTAATTTATTATTTAACTATTTTGCCGAAATTACAGAAATGGCGGCTCATTTGCAAAATCATTGAAAAGGGCTTAGAATAAACTACCAGTTCCTTTCGACCCTTTTGAACCAAAAGCTTTTCAGCTCTAAGTTTGGTCATAAAACTTTTAAATATAAACTTTCGTCCCGATACCTTTAGTAGTTTCTCCGGAATCGTCGTCACAAAAATCGTTTACACACGCACACACACACACACACAGACATTTTTTTGTACCTTGGTCAAAAATGTTCAGGGGTCATAGATCAAATCCCAATTAAAATTAGTAGTGATAGTAGAATTTTTTAACTGTTTTCTAGAAGCTTTGATCATTTCATTTTTGTGTTGTTTCTTTGTCTGTTAATGGAATCTGAAAAAAAAACGATTTAGTGTTGTTTTTAGACCGTTCCTCTCAACTTGGAATATTTTATTGTATTATTAAAAACCAGTAAATTAGCACATTTGCTTACCATCTTCTTGAAACCTAAAATATTTATTAGTCTTTCGTCATACCTCCACCACACTGGGGCGAAATATTGTATAATTCAAACAAATCAGTTACTTCATTAGAGACAACAATATATTTATTTCTGGATGAATGTGTATTTACATATTTACTACATTTATTTGGCACAAAAACCGTATATTTGACGAAATTATGGTAAGGAAACGGGTTAAAATTTACAACATTAATTATTTAAAAGATGGAACATAGTTAAATAAAAATACACTACAACCACAGGAAATAAAAAAATTTGAAAGTAAAAATTTAATAAGTTATTGCTAATATATCACAAAAATGCATAAACTATTGAAATTAAAAAAAAAAGGTACATCGCAAGGTGCATAATATTTACAAATTTATTAAAAAAACAAACATTTATCTAATTGCCATAAATATGGTAAAACAAAGAATGTACAAAAACTGTAAAATGATTTCTGTGGATCCAACCCAACTCAAAATGATATTGATAACAACGCAAGTATAGTAAATATAATTTTTAAACAGAAAAGACTAAATAATACAATCATAAAATGGAAGGATATCAGTATCTATGGATAAGTGGATTAATCTCATGGAATGCCGAGGGGGAGTTCTAAAATATATCACACAATAAATCATATTTTAATATGGTTAAAAGGGATATTAGGGGAATAAACATGAAGCCTACGTATAGGGGTTTCACCCTGTAAAAAGTCCTATGGGTTCTAAACAACACGCATAAAAATACTAATGACTAGTGACAAATGTGAAAATGTAATAATGTAACTAAATATCACGAAAAGGAAAAATAAAATCCTAAAGTAGATCAAGAAATATATACTCATAATATCATAACTAATCGGTGAGAATTTTTAATTTTTATTGTATTTTATGAGCTCAACGAACATTTCCCACTCTATAGTAATGTAACTTTTGGCTTCTGGAAAAACTCCTAACTTTAGTGCCCACTCACTCCGACCTGAATAAAATGAAAAGGTAAACCGATTTACCTTTTGTCCAGCCTTCAATTGTTTTGCATGCATATAGAAACAATACAGGGCTCCCTTCTATATATACGGCAGTAAAATTTTATCCCTCTTTTATTTCGAATGAAAAGAAAAGCTTGCATACGCCGACGATAAATCCAAACAAACAAAAAAAAAACGCTTACGCTTCGCGTTCGAATATTTCGCGATATGCAAATATTTCAATATTCGAATTCGCGGGGAATATTAATTTTGACCGGCGTTGGCAAGAAAATTCCAAGCTCTCGTCTATTATAATTGCCCGAATTCGTCGGGCGAATTACTCAATTAATATTCGATTGGGGGAAATTGTAATTAAAAGGCCTTATCTCTGCGTTTGTCATCCGACCGACTGTCACTTAGCCAACTTTGGTTCGGATTCATATTCGGGGTCTGTACTTTACATCAAGCAGAACTAATTGAATTTTTAATTGAAACTTAATTAATTTTTGTCGGTGTGTGTTATCAGTTTTTACCCACTCCTTAAAAAAATGATGTCCTCGACCAATTTCCCATCCAATGCCGTTTGAAACGTCAAAATCGGTTAAGTAGATCGGACACAGTTTGCGTTAAAAGTTGCTAATAGGGTGTTTTGCATTATTTTGGTTAACTTGGAACGTCATAACTTCCGAACCGTTTCAAATAGGAAAAATCCAATTATACCGGCTTAATCAGCGTCGAAAATTGTATTAAGAACCACAACCTTAACTTGATTGAAGTTAGTTGGGTTTTTGCCGACTGGCTAAAATTTTGTAAGAAATCACATATTTTAAACTACAATTTTGAAGTGGCACACCTATCTCAAAAACTAGGACCCTGATCAACATGAAACCTTTGCTATCTTATTAAAATCGATGCGATGATTACAAATTTATATAGGATAAGTCTCTGTCTCTACTTGTTACCGAGTTGTGCTGAAATTACGGTTTTTCAAATAATACAAAAATTAGCGAAATGGACCACATAACTTGAAAATGGTAAGTCTTAGGCATATAACAGTATACATATTTTTGATAGACTCAACGAGAGCTATCATTTGGTAGTGGGTAAACTTTTCTATCACCAACGGTGGCAAAGTTAAATTTTTTTCTATCCAAAAGTGCTAAATTGAGACCGAAAAAACAATTATAACTTTTTGAGAGATAGAGCGTTCTAATGTAGTCATGCTTATGCATTGGGATGTTCTGAATTCAACGGTGAGCTCCGTTTTCTCGTAACGCGTACGGTTTGGCCAGAAAGTGGAAAATTATAGTGTCCGCGGTTTCTCGCGGTTTTCTAGCGATCCGCGCATCTTAGAGCTAGGCGACTTTCAGAAATGAATTCCTCAGCCAATTTCCTATCTGATACCGTTTGAAACGTCAACATCGGTCGATTGGATCGGACACAGTTTGCGTTCAAAGTTTCTAATATAGTAAAATGGGCGTTTTTAGCATCATTTTTGATAACTGGGAACGTAATAACTGCCGAACCGTTCCAAATAAGTAAAATCTAATTATACCGGCGTAATCAGCCTCAAAAATTGTATCAAGAACCACAACCTTAACTTGATTGAAGGTAGTTGGGTTTTTGCCGACTGGCTAAAATTTTGTAAGAAATCACATATTTTAAACTATAATTTTGAACTGGCACACCTATCTCAAAAACTAGGACCCCGATCAAAATGAAACCTTTGCTATCTTACTAAAATGGGTGCGCTGATTACAAATTTACATAGGACAAGTCTTTGTCTCTACTGGTTACCGAGTTGTGCTGAAATTACGGTTTTTCAAATAATACAAAAATAAGCGATATGGACCACATAACTTGAAAATGGTAAATCTTAGGTATATATAAAATTTTACATATTTTTGATAGACTCAACGAGAGCTATCATTTGGTAGTGGGTAAACCTTTCTATCACCAAATGTTGCAATGTTCAATTTTTCTCTATCTAAATGTGCTAAATTTAGACCGAAAAAACAATTATAACTTTTTGAGAGATAGAGCGTTCTAATGTAGTCATGCTTAAGCATTGGGATGTGCTGAATTCGACGGTGAGCTCGGTTTTTCCGTAACGCGTACGGTTCGGCCAGAAAGTGGCAAACTATAGTTTCCGCGATTTCTCGCGGTTTTCTCGCGAACCGCGCATCTTAGAGCTACGCGACTTTCAGAAATGAATTCTTCAGCCAATTTCCCATCCGATACCGTTTGAACCGTCAACATCGGTCTTTTGGATCGGACACAGTTTGCGTTCAAAACTTCTAATATAGTAAAATGGGTGTTTTTAGCATCATTTTTGATAACTGGGAACGTAATAACTGCCGAACCGTTCCAAATAAGTAAAATCTAATTATACCGGCGTAATCAGTGTCAAAAACTGTATCAAGAACCACAACCTTAATTTGATTGAAGGTAGTTGGTTTTTTGTCGACTGGCTAAAATTTTGTAAGAAATCACATATTTTAAACTATAATTTTGAACTGGCACACCTATCTCAAAAACTAGGACCCGGATCAACATGAAACCTTTGCTATCTTACTAAAATGGGTTCGCTGATTACAAATTTACATAGGAAAAGTCTCTGTCTCTGCTTGTTACCGAGTTGTGCTGAAATTTCGTTTTTTCAAATAATACCAAAATAAGCGAAATGGACTACATAACTTGAAAATGGTAAGTCTTAGGCATATAACAGTATACATATTTTTGATAGACTCAACGAGAGCTATCATTTGGTAGTGGGTAAACCTTTCTATCACCAACGGTTGCAAAGTTCAATTTTTTTCTATCTAAAAGTGCTAAATTTAGACCGAACAAACAATTATAACTTTTTGAGAGATAGAGCGTTCTAATGTATTCATGCTTATGCATTGGGATGTTCTGGATTCAACGGTGAGCTCCGTTTTCTCGTAACGCGTACGGTTTGCCCAGAAAGTGGAAAATTATAGTTTCCGCGGTTTCTCGCGGTTTTCTCGCGAACCGCGCATCTTAGAGCTACGCGACTTTCAGAAATGAATTCCTCAGCCAATTTCCCATCCGATAACGTTTGAAACGTCAACATCCGTCGATTGGATCGGACACAGTTTGCGTTCAAAGTTTCTAATATAGTAAAATGGGTGTTTTTAGCATCATTTTTGATAACTGGGAACGTAATAACTGCCGAACCGTTCCAAATACGAAAAATCTGATTATACCGGCGTAATCAGCGTCAAAAGCTGTATCAAGAACCACAATCTTAATTTGATTGAAGGTAGTTGGGTTTTTGTCGACTGGCTAAAATTTTGTAAGAAATCACATATTTTAAACTATAATTTTGAACTGGCACACCTATCTCAAAAACTAGGACCCGGATCAAAATGAAACATTTCTATCTTACTAAAATGGGTGCGCTGATTACAAATTTACATAGGAAAAGTCTCTGTCTCTACTTGTTACCGAGTTGTGCTGAAATTTCGTTTTTTCAAATAATACCAAATTAAGCGAAATGGACTACATAACTTGAAAATGGTAAGTCTTAGGCATATAACAGTATACATATTTTTGATAGACTCAACGAGAGCTATCATTTGGTAGTGGGTAAACCTTTCTATCACCAACGGTTGCAAAGTTCAATTTTTTTCTATCTAAAAGTGCTAAATTTAGACCGAACAAACAATTATAACTTTTTGAGAGATAGAGCGTTCTAATGTATTCATGCTTATGCATTGGGATGTTCTGAATTCAACGGTGAGCTCCGTTTTCTCGTAACGCGTACGGTTTGGCCTGAAAGTGGAAAATTATAGTTTCCGCGGTTTCTCGCGGTTTTCTCGCGAACCGCGCATCTTAGAGCTACGCGACTTTTAGAAATGAATTCATCAGCCAATTTCCCATCCGATACCGTTTGAAACGTCAACATCGGTCGATTGGATCGGACACAGTTTGCGTTCAAAGTTTCTAATATAGTAAAATGGGTGTTTTTGGCATCATTTTTGATAACTGGGAACGTAATAACTGCCGAACCGTTCCAAATACGAAAAATCTGATTATACCGGCGTAATCAGCGTCAAAAGCTGTATCAAGAACCACAATCTTAATTTGATTGAATGTAGTTGGTTTTTTGTCGACTGGCTAAAATTTTGTAAGAAATCACATATTTTAAACTATAATTTTGAACTGGCACACCTATCTCAAAAACTAGGACCCGGATCAAAATGAAACCTTTCTATCTTACTAAAATGGGTGCGCTGATTACAAATTTACATAGGAAAAGTCTCTGTCTCTGCTTGTTACCGAGTTGTGCTGAAATTTCGTTTTTTCAAATAATACCAAAATAAGCGAAATGGACTACATAACTTGAAAATGGTAAGTCTTAGGCATATAACAGTATACATATTTTTGATAGACTCAACGAGAGCTATCATTTGGTAGTGGGTAAACCTTTCTATCACCAACGGTTGCAAAGTTCAATTTTTTTCTATCTAAAAGTGCTAAATTTAGACCGAACAAACAATTATAACTTTTTGAGAGATAGAGCGTTCTAATGTATTCATGCTTATGCATTGGGATGTTCTGGATTCAACGGTGAGCTCCGTTTTCTCGTAACGCGTACGGTTTGGCCAGAAAGTGGAAAATTATAGTTTCCGCGGTTTCTCGCGGTTTTCTCGCGAACCGCGCATCTTAGAGCTACGCGACTTTCAGAAATGAATTCCTCAGCCAATTTCCCATCCGATACCGTTTGAAACGTCAACATCCGTCGATTGGATCGGACACAGTTTGCGTTCAAAGTTTCTAATATAGTAAAATGGGTGTTTTTAGCATCATTTTTGATAACTGGGAACGTAATAACTGCCGAACCGTTCCAAATACGAAAAATCTGATTATACCGGCGTAATCAGCGTCAAAAGCTGTATCAAGAACCACAATCTTAATTTGATTGAAGGTAGTTGGGTTTTTGTCGACTGGCTAAAATTTTGTAAGAAATCACATATTTTAAACTATAATTTTGAACTGGCACACCTATCTCAAAAACTAGGACCCGGATCAAAATGAAACATTTCTATCTTACTAAAATGGGTGCGCTGATTACAAATTTACATAGGAAAAGTCTCTGTCTCTACTTGTAACCGAGTTGTGCTGAAATTTCGTTTTTTCAAATAATACCAAATTAAGCGAAATGGACTACATAACTTGAAAATGGTAAGTCTTAGGCATATAACAGTATACATATTTTTGATAGACTCAACGAGAGCTATCATTTGGTAGTGGGTAAACCTTTCTATCACCAACGGTTGCAAAGTTCAATTTTTTTCTATCTAAAAGTGCTAAATTTAGACCGAACAAACAATTATAACTTTTTGAGAGATAGAGCGTTCTAATGTATTCATGCTTATGCATTGGGATGTTCTGAATTCAACGGTGAGCTCCGTTTTCTCGTAACGCGTACGGTTTGGCCTGAAAGTGGAAAATTATAGTTTCCGCGGTTTCTCGCGGTTTTCTCGCGAACCGCGCATCTTAGAGCTACGCGACTTTTAGAAATGAATTCATCAGCCAATTTCCCATCCGATACCGTTTGAAACGTCAACATCGGTCGATTGGATCGGACACAGTTTGCGTTCAAAGTTTCTAATATAGTAAAATGGGTGTTTTTGGCATCATTTTTGATAACTGGGAACGTAATAACTGCCGAACCGTTCCAAATACGAAAAATCTGATTATACCGGCGTAATCAGCGTCAAAAGCTGTATCAAGAACCACAATCTTAATTTGATTGAATGTAGTTGGTTTTTTGTCGACTGGCTAAAATTATGTAATAAATCACATATTTTAAACTATAATTTTGAACTGGCACACCTATCTCAAAAACTAGGACCCGGATCAAAATGAAACCTTTCTATCTTACTAAAATGGGTGCGCTGATTACAAATTTACATAGGAAAAGTCTCTGTCTCTGCTTGTTACCGAGTTGTGCTGAAATTTCGTTTTTTCAAATAATACCAAAATAAGCGAAATGGACTACATAACTTGAAAATGGTAAGTCTTAGGCATATAACAGTATACATATTTTTGATAGACTCAACGAGAGCTATCGTTTGGTAGTGGGTAAACCTTTCTATCACCAACGGTTGCAAAGTTCAATTTTTTTCTATCTAAAAGTGCTAAATTTAGACCGAACAAACAATTATAACTTTTTGAGAGATAGAGCATTCTAATGTATTCATGCTTATGCATTGGGATGTTCTGAATTCAACGGTGAGCTCCGTTTTCTCGTAACGCGTACGGTTTGGCCAGAAAGTGGAAAATTATAGTTTCCGCGGTTTCTCGCGGTTTTCTCGCGAACCGCGCATCTTAGAGCTACGCGACTTTCAGAAATGAATTCCTCAGCCAATTTCCCATCCGATACCGTTTGAAACGTCAACATCGGTCGATTGGATCGGACACAGTTTGCGTTCAAAGTTTCTAATATAGTAAAATGGGTGTTTTTAGCATCATTTTTGATAACTGGGAACGTAATAACTGCCGAACCGTTCCAAATACGAAAAATCTGATTATACCGGCGTAATCAGCGTCAAAAGCTGTATCAAGAACCACAATCTTAATTTGATTGAAGGTAGTTGGGTTTTTGTCGACTGGCTAAAATTTTGTAAGAAATCACATATTTTAAACTATAATTTTGAACTGGCACACCTATCTCAAAAACTAGGACCCGGATCAAAATGAAACATTTCTATCTTACTAAAATGGGTGCGCTGATTACAAATTTACATAGGAAAAGTCTCTGTCTCTACTTGTTACCGAGTTGTGCTGAAATTTCGTTTTTTCAAATAATACCAAATTAAGCGAAATGGACTACATAACTTGAAAATGGTAAGTCTTAGGCATATAACAGTATACATATTTTTGATAGACTCAACGAGAGCTATCATTTGGTAGTGGGTAAACCTTTCTATCACCAACGGTTGCAAAGTTCAATTTTTTTCTATCTAAAAGTGCTAAATTTAGACCGAACAAACAATTATAACTTTTTGAGAGATAGAGCGTTCTAATGTATTCATGCTTATGCATTGGGATGTTCTGGATTCAACGGTGAGCTCCGTTTTCTCGTAACGCGTACGGTTTGGCCTGAAAGTGGAAAATTATAGTTTCCGCGGTTTTCTCGCGACCCGCGCATCTTAGAGCTACGCGAATTTTAGAAATGAATTCCTCAGCCAATTTCCCATCCGATACCCTTTGAAACGTCAACATCGGTCGATTGGATCGGACACAGTTTGCGTTCAAAGTTTCTAATATAGTAAAATGGGTGTTTTTGGCATCATTTTTGATAACTGGGAACGTAATAACTGCCGAACCGTTCCAAATACGAAAAATCTGATTATACCGGCGTAATCAGCGTCAAAAGCTGTATCAAGAACCACAATCTTAATTTGATTGAAGGTAGTTGGGTTTTTGTCGACTGGCTAAAATTTTGTAAGAAATCACATATTTTAAACTATAATTTTGAACTGGCACACCTATCTCAAAAACTAGGGCCCGGATCAAAATGAAGCATTTCTATCTTACTAAAATGGGTGCGCTGATTACAAATTTACATAGGAAAAGTCTCTGTCTCTACTTGTTACCGAGTTGTGCTGAAATTTCGTTTTTTCAAATAATACCAAATTAAGCGAAATGGACTACATAACTTGAAAATGGTAAGTCTTAGGCATATAACAGTATACATATTTTTGATAGACTCAACGAGAGCTATCATTTGGTAGTGGGTAAGCCTTTCTATCACCAACGGTTGCAAAGTTCAATTTTTTTCTATCTAAAAGTGCTAAATTTAGACCGAACAATCAATTATAACTTTTTGAGAGATAGAGCGTTCTAATGTATTCATGCTTATGCATTGGGATGTTCTGAATTCAACGGTGAGCTCCGTTTTCTCGTAACGCGTACGGTTTGGCCTGAAAGTGGAAAATTATAGTTTCCGCGGTTTCTCGCGGTTTTCTCGCGAACCGCGCATCTTAGAGCTACGCGACTTTTAGAAATGAATTCCTCAGCCAATTTCCCATCCGATACCGTTTGAAACGTCAACATCGGTCGATTGGATCGGACACAGTTTGCGTTCAAAGTTTCTAATATAGTAAAATGGGTGTTATTGGCATCATTTTTGATAACTGGGAACGTAATAACTGCCAAACCGTTCCAAATACGAAAAATCTGATTATACCGGCGTAATCAGCGTCAAAAGCTGTATCAAGAACCACAATCTTAATTTGATTGAATGTAGTTGGTTTTTTGTCGACTGGCTAAAATTTTGTAAGAAATCACATATTTTAAACTATAATTTTGAACTGGCACACCTATCTCAAAAACTAGGACCCGGATCAAAATGAAACCTTTCTATCTTACTAAAATGGGTGCGCTGATTACAAATTTAGATAGGAAAAGTCTCTGTCTCTGCTTGTTACCGAGTTGTGCTGAAATTTCGTTTTTTCAAATAATACCAAAATAAGCGAAATGGACTACATAACTTGAAAATGGTAAGTCTTAGGCATATAACAGTATACATATTTTTGATAGACTCAACGAGAGCTATCATTTGGTAGTGGGTAAACCTTTCTATCACCAACGGTTGCAAAGTTCAATTTTTTTCTATCTAAAAGTGCTAAATTTAGACCGAACAAACAATTATAACTTTTTGAGAGATAGAGCGTTCTAATGTATTCATGCTTATGCATTGGGATGTTCTGAATTCAACGGTGAGCTCCGTTTTCTCGTAACGCGTACGGTTTGGCCTGAAAGTGGAAAATTATAGTTTCCGCGGTTTCTCGCGGTTTTCTCGCGAACCGCGCATCTTAGAGCTACGCGACTTTTAGAAATGAATTCCTCAGCCAATTTCCCATCCGATACCGTTTGAAACGTCAACATCGGTCGATTGTATCGGACACAGTTTGCGTTCAAAGTTTCTAATATAGTAAAATGGGTGTTTTTGGCATCATGTTTGATAACTGGGAACGTAATAACTGCCGAACCGTTCCAAATACGAAAAATCTGATTATACCGGCGTAATCAGCGTCAAAAGCTGTATCAAGAACCACAATCTTAATTTGATTGAAGGTAGTTGGGTTTTTGTCGACTGGCTAAAATTTTGTAAGAAATCACATATTTTAAACTATAATTTTGAACTGGCACACCTATCTCAAAAACTAGGGCCCGGATCAAAATGAAACATTTCTATCTTACTAAAATGGGTGCGCTGATTACAAATTTACATAGGAAAAGTCTCTGTCTCTACTTTTTACCGAGTTGTGCTGAAATTTCGTTTTTTCAAATAATACCAAATTAAGCGAAATGGACTACATAACTTGAAAATGGTAAGTCTTAGGCATATAACAGTATACATATTTTTGATAGACTCAACGAGAGCTATCATTTGGTAGTGGGTAAACCTTTCTATCACCAACTGTTGCAAAGTTCAATTTTTTTCTATCTAAAAGTGCTAAATTTAGACCGAAAAAATAATTATAACTTTTTGAGAGATAGAGCATTCTAATGTAGTCATGCTTATGCATTGGGATGTGGTGAATTCAACGGTGAGCTCCGTTTTTCCGTAACGCGTACTGTTTGGCCAGAAAGTGGAAAATCATAGTTTCCGCGGTTTCTCGCGGTTTTCTCGCGAGCCGCGCATCTTAGAGCTACGCGACTTTTAGAAATGAATTCCTCAGCCAATTTCCCATCCGATACCGTTTGAAACGTCAACATCGGTCGATTGGATCTGACACAGTTTGCGTTCAAAGTTTCTAATATAGTAAAATGGGTGTTTTTAGCATCATTTTTGATACTGGGAACGTAATAACTGCCGAACCGTTCCAAATACGAAAAATCTGATTATACCGGCGTAATCAGCGTCAAAAGCTGTATCAAGAACCACAATCTTAATTTGATTGAATGTAGTTGGGTTTTTGTCGACTGGCTAAAATTTTGTAAGAAATCACATATTTTAAACTATAATTTTGAACTGGCACACCTATCTCAAAAACTAGGACCCGGATCAAAATGAAACCTTTCTATCTTACTAAAATGGGTGCGCTGATTACAAATTTACATAGGAAAAGTCTCTGTCTCTACTTGTTATCGAGTTGTGCTGAAATTTCGTTTTTTCAAATAATACCAAATTAAGCGAAATGGACTACATAACTTGAAAATGGTAAGTCTTAGGCATATAACAGTATACGTATTTTTGATAGACTCAACGAGAGCTATCATTTGGTAGTGGGTAAACCTTTCTATCACCAACGGTTGCAAAGTTCAATTTTTTTCTATCTAAAAGTGCTAAATTTAGACCGAACAAACAATTATAACTTTTTGAGAGATAGAGCGTTCTAATGTATTCATGCTTATGCATTGGGATGTTCTGAATTCAACGGTGAGCTCCGTTTTCTCGTAACGCGTACGGTTTGGCCAGAAAGTGGAAAATTATAGTTTCCGCGGTTTTTCGCGGTTTTCTCGCGAACCGCCCATCTTAGAGCTACGCGACTTTCAGAAATGAATTCCTCAGCCAATTTCCCATCCGATACCGTTTGAAACGTCAACATCGGTCGATTGTATCGGACACAGTTTGCGTTCAAAGTTTCTAATATAGTAAAATGGGTGTTTTTGGCATCATGTTTGATAACTGGGAACGTAATAACTGCCGAACCGTTCCAAATACGAAAAATCTGATTATACCGGCGTAATCAGCGTCAAAAGCTGTATCAAGAACCACAATCTTAATTTGATTGAATGTAGTTGGTTTTTTGTCGACTGGCTAAAATTTTGTAAGAAATCACATATTTTAAACTATAATTTTGAACTGGCACACCTATCTCAAAAACTAGGACCCGGATCAAAATGAAACCTTTCTATCTTACTAAAATGGGTGCGCTGATTACAAATTTACATAGGAAAAGTCTCTGTCTCTGCTTGTTACCGAGTTGTGCTGAAATTTCGTTTTTTCAAATAATACCAAAATAAGCGAAATGGACTACATAACTTGAAAATGGTAAGTCTTAGGCATATAACAGTATACATATTTTTGATAGACTCAACGAGAGCTATCATTTGGTAGTGGGTAAACCTTTCTATCACCAACGGTTGCAAAGTTCAATTTTTTTCTATCTAAAAGTGCTAAATTTAGACCGAACAAACAATTATAACTTTTTGAGAGATAGAGCGTTCTAATGTATTCATGCTTATGCATTGGGATGTTCTGGATTCAACGGTGAGCTCCGTTTTCTCGTAACGCGTACGGTTTGGCCTGAAAGTGGAAAATTATAGTTTCCGCGGTTTCTCGCGGTTTTCTCGCGAACCCCGCATCTTAGAGCTACGCGACTTTTAGAAATGAATTCCTCAGCCAATTTCCCATCCGATACCGTTTGAAACGTCAACATCGGTCGATTGGATCTGACACAGTTTGCGTTCAAAGTTTCTAATATAGTAAAATGGGTGTTTTTAGCATCATTTTTGATACTGGGAACGTAATAACTGCCGAACCGTTCCAAACACGAAAAATCTGATTATACCGGCGTAATCAGCGTCAAAAGCTGTATCAAGAACCACAATCTTAATTTGATTGAATGTAGTTGGGTTTTTGTCGACTGGCTAAAATTTTGTAAGAAATCACATATTTTAAACTATAATTTTGAACTGGCACACCTATCTCAAAAACTAGGACCCGGATCAAAATGAAACCTTTCAATCTTACTAAAATGGGTGCGCTGATTACAAATTTACATAGGAAAAGTCTCTGTCTCTACTTGTTATCGAGTTGTGCTGAAATTTCGTTTTTTCAAATAATACCAAATTAAGCGAAATGGACTACATAACTTGAAAATGGTAAGTCTTAGGCATATAACAGTATACGTATTTTTGATAGACTCAACGAGAGCTATCATTTGGTAGTGGGTAAACCTTTCTATCACCAACGGTTGCAAAGTTCAATTTTTTTCTATCTAAAAGTGCTAAATTTAGACCGAACAAACAATTATAACTTTTTGAGAGATAGAGCGTTCTAATGTATTCATGCTTATGCATTGGGATGTTCTGAATTCAACGGTGAGCTCCGTTTTCTCGTAACGCGTACGGTTTGGCCAGAAAGTGGAAAATTATAGTTTCCGCGGTTTTTCGCGGTTTTCTCGCGAACCGCCCATCTTAGAGCTACGCGACTTTCAGAAATGAATTCCTCAGCCAATTTCCCATCCGATACCGTTTGAAACGTCAACATCGGTCGATTGTATCGGACACAGTTTGCGTTCAAAGTTTCTAATATAGTAAAATGGGTGTTTTTGGCATCATGTTTGATAACTGGGAACGTAATAACTGCCGAACCGTTCCAAATACGAAAAATCTGATTATACCGGCGTAATCAGCGTCAAAAGCTGTATCAAGAACCACAATCTTAATTTGATTGAATGTAGTTGGTTTTTTGTCGACTGGCTAAAATTTTGTAAGAAATCACATATTTTAAACTATAATTTTGAACTGGCACACCTATCTCAAAAACTAGGACCCGGATCAAAATGAAACCTTTCTATCTTACTAAAATGGGTGCGCTGATTACAAATTTACATAGGAAAAGTCTCTGTCTCTGCTTGTTACCGAGTTGTGCTGAAATTTCGTTTTTTCAAATAATACCAAAATAAGCGAAATGGACTACATAACTTGAAAATGGTAAGTCTTAGGCATATAACAGTATACATATTTTTGATAGACTCAACGAGAGCTATCATTTGGTAGTGGGTAAACCTTTCTATCACCAACGGTTGCAAAGTTCAATTTTTTTCTATCTAAAAGTGCTAAATTTAGACCGAACAAACAATTATAACTTTTTGAGAGATAGAGCGTTCTAATGTATTCATGCTTATGCATTGGGATGTTCTGGATTCAACGGTGAGCTCCGTTTTCTCGTAACGCGTACGGTTTGGCCTGAAAGTGGAAAATTATAGTTTCCGCGGTTTCTCGCGGTTTTCTCGCGAACCGCGCATCTTAGAGCTACGCGACTTTTAGAAATGAATTCCTCAGCCAATTTCCCATCCGATACCGTTTGAAACGTCAACATCGGTCGATTGGATCGGACACAGTTTGCGTTCAAAGTTTCTAATATAGTAAAATGGGTGTTTTTGGCATCATTTTTGATAACTGGGAACGTAATAACTGCCGAACCGTTCCAAATACGAAAAATCTGATTATACCGGCGTAATCAGCGTCAAAAGCTGTATCAAGAACCACAATCTTAATTTGATTGAAGGTAGTTGGGTTTTTGTCGACTGGCTAAAATTTTGTAAGAAATCACATATTTTAAACTATAATTTTGAACTGGCACACCTATCTCAAAAACTAGGGCCCGGATCAAAATGAAACATTTCTATCTTACTAAAATGGGTGCGCTGATTACAAATTTACATAGGAAAAGTCTCTGTCTCTACTTTTTACCGAGTTGTGCTGAAATTTCGTTTTTTCAAATAATACCAAATTAAGCGAAATGGACTACATAACTTGAAAATGGTAAGTCTTAGGCATATAACAGTATACATATTTTTGATAGACTCAACGAGAGCTATCATTTGGTAGTGGGTAAGCCTTTCTATCACCAACGGTTGCAAAGTTCAATTTTTTTCTATCTAAAAGTGCTAAATTTAGACCGAACAAACAATTATAACTTTTTGAGAGATAGAGCGTTCTAATGTATTCATGCTTATGCATTGGGATGTTCTGAATTCAACGGTGAGCTCCGTTTTCTCGTAACGCGTACGGTTTGGCCTGAAAGTGGAAAATTATAGTTTCCGCGGTTTCTCGCGGTTTTCTCGCGAACCGCGCATCTTAGAGCTACGCGACTTTTAGAAATGAATTCCTCAGCCAATTTCCCATCCGATACCGTTTGAAACGTCAACATCGGTCGATTGGATCGGACACAGTTTGCGTTCAAAGTTTCTAATATAGTAAAATGGGTGTTTTTGGCATCATTTTTGATAACTGGGAACGTAATAACTGCCGAACCGTTCCAAATACGAAAAATGTGATTATACCGGCGTAATCAGCGTCAAAAGCTGTATCAAGAACCACAATCTTAATTTGATTGAATGTAGTTGGTTTTTTGTCGACTGGCTAAAATTTTGTAAGAAATCACATATTTTAAACTATAATTTTGAACTGGCACACCTATCTCAAAAACTAGGACCCGGATCAAAATGAAACCTTTCTATCTTACTAAAATGGGTGCGCTGATTACAAATTTAGATAGGAAAAGTCTCTGTCTCTGCTTGTTACCGAGTTGTGCTGAAATTTCGTTTTTTCAAATAATACCAAAATAAGCGAAATGGACTACATAACTTGAAAATGGTAAGTCTTAGGCATATAACAGTATACATATTTTTGATAGACTCAACGAGAGCTATCATTTGGTAGTGGGTAAACCTTTCTATCACCAACGGTTGCAAAGTTCAATTTTTTTCTATCTAAAAGTGCTAAATTTAGACCGAACAAACAATTATAACTTTTTGAGAGATAGAGCGTTCTAATGTATTCATGCTTATGCATTGGGATGTTCTGAATTCAACGGTGAGCTCCGTTTTCTCGTAACGCGTACGGTTTGGCCTGAAAGTGGAAAATTATAGTTTCCGCGGTTTCTCGCGGTTTTCTCGCGAACCGCGCATCTTAGAGCTACGCGACTTTTAGAAATGAATTCCTCAGCCAATTTCCCATCCGATACCGTTTGAAACGTCAACATCGGTCGATTGTATCGGACACAGTTTGCGTTCAAAGTTTCTAATATAGTAAAATGGGTGTTTTTGGCATCATGTTTGATAACTGGGAACGTAATAACTGCCGAACCGTTCCAAATACGAAAAATCTGATTATACCGGCGTAATCAGCGTCAAAAGCTGTATCAAGAACCACAATCTTAATTTGATTGAATGTAGTTGGTTTTTTGTCGACTGGCTAAAATTTTGTAAGAAATCACATATTTTAAACTATAATTTTGAACTGGCACACCTATCTCAAAAACTAGGGCCCGGATCAAAATGAAACATTTCTATCTTACTAAAATGGGTGCGCTGATTACAAATTTACATAGGAAAAGTCTCTGTCTCTACTTTTTACCGAGTTGTGCTGAAATTTCGTTTTTTCAAATAATACCAAATTAAGCGAAATGGACTACATAACTTGAAAATGGTAAGTCTTAGGCATATAACAGTATACATATTTTTGATAGACTCAACGAGAGCTATCATTTGGTAGTGGGTAAACCTTTCTATCACCAACTGTTGCAAAGTTCAATTTTTTTCTATCTAAAAGTGCTAAATTTAGACCGAAAAAATAATTATAACTTTTTGAGAGATAGAGCATTCTAATGTAGTCATGCTTATGCATTGGGATGTGGTGAATTCAACGGTGAGCTCCGTTTTTCCGTAACGCGTACTGTTTGGCCAGAAAGTGGAAAATCATAGTTTCCGCGGTTTCTCGCGGTTTTCTCGCGAGCCGCGCATCTTAGAGCTACGCGACTTTTAGAAATGAATTCCTCAGCCAATTTCCCATCCGATACCGTTTGAAACGTCAACATCGGTCGATTGGATCTGACACAGTTTGCGTTCAAAGTTTCTAATATAGTAAAATGGGTGTTTTTAGCATCATTTTTGATACTGGGAACGTAATAACTGCCGAACCGTTCCAAATACGAAAAATCTGATTATACCGGCGTAATCAGCGTCAAAAGCTGTATCAAGAACCACAATCATAATTTGATTGAATGTAGTTGGGTTTTTGTCGACTGGCTAAAATTTTGTAAGAAATCACATATTTTAAACTATAATTTTGAACTGGCACACCTATCTCAAAAACTAGGACCCGGATCAAAATGAAACCTTTCTATCTTACTAAAATGGGTGCGCTGATTACAAATTTACATAGGAAAAGTCTCTGTCTCTACTTGTTATCGAGTTGTGCTGAAATTTCGTTTTTTCAAATAATACCAAATTAAGCGAAATGGACTACATAACTTGAAAATGGTAAGTCTTAGGCATATAACAGTATACGTATTTTTGATAGACTCAACGAGAGCTATCATTTGGTAGTGGGTAAACCTTTCTATCACCAACGGTTGCAAAGTTCAATTTTTTTCTATCTAAAAGTGCTAAATTTAGACCGAACAAACAATTATAACTTTTTGAGAGATAGAGCGTTCTAATGTATTCATGCTTATGCATTGGGATGTTCTGAATTCAACGGTGAGCTCCGTTTTCTCGTAACGCGTACGGTTTGGCCAGAAAGTGGAAAATTATAGTTTCCGCGGTTTTTCGCGGTTTTCTCGCGAACCGCCCATCTTAGAGCTACGCGACTTTCAGAAATGAATTCCTCAGCCAATTTCCCATCCGATACCGTTTGAAACGTCAACATCGGTCGATTGGGTCGGACACAGTTTGCGTTCAAAGTTTCTAATATAGTAAAATGGGTGTTTTTAGCATCATTTTTGATAACTGGGAACGTAATAACTGCCGAACCGTTCCAAATAAGTAAAATCTAATTATGCCGGCGTAATCATCGTCAAAAATTGTATCAAGAACCACAACCTTAATTTGATTGAAGGTAGTTAGGTTTGGGCCGACTGGCTAAAATTATGTAATAAATCACATATTTTAAACTATAATTTTAAAGGGGCACACCTATCTCAAAAACTAGGACCCCGATAACATGAAACCTTTGCTATCTTACTAAAATGGGTGCGCCGATTACAAATTTACATAGGAAAAGTCTTTGTCTCTACTGGTTAGCGAGTTGTGCTGAAATTTCGTTTTTTCAAATAATACAAAAATAAGCGAAATGGACTACATAACTTGAAAATGGTAAGTCTTAGGCATATAACAGTATACATATTTTTGATAGACTCAACGAGAGCTATCATTTGGTAGTGGGTAAACCTTTCTATCACCAACGGTTGCAAAGTTCAATTTTTTTCTATCTAAAAGTGCTAAATTTAGACCGAACAAACAATTATAACTTTTTGAGAGATAGAGCGTTCTAATGTATTCATGCTTATGCATTGGGATGTTCTGGATTCAACGGTGAGCTCCGTTTTCACCACATAACTTGAAAATGGTAAATCTTGGGCATATAAAAGTATTAATATTTTTGATAGACTCAACGAGGGCTATCATTTGGTAGTGGGTAAACTTTTCTATCACCAACGGTTGCAATGTTCAATTTTTTTCTACCTAAATGCGCTAAATTTAGACCGAAAAAATAGAAATTTCAGAAATGAGTTCCTCGTCCAATTTCCCATCCAATACCGTTTGAATCAGCAACATTGGTTATGTAGAACGGGCACAGTTTTCGTTAAAAGTTACTAATGTAGTAAATTGGGTCTTTTGTATTATTTTTGTAATGGTATTACGTGTTTTATATAGCAAAGCCTATTGGTACTTCACTTCTAAATTGAATGGACCGCACTAAAAACCGTTGCGCGCAAACTATTGTTGAATTAAACGCAACAACGTGTTTGGCGCTCGAGTCTGGTGAGCTGTTCATAATTTTGGGCGAACCGCAACGAGTTATAGCAACGCCCGTTTATAATAGGTAGGAAACGGGTTCGAAATCCACTGTTTTGCTCGGATCTCGGCTGTCAGATGCGTTCTACCTAAAATTGGAAATGATTTATACGCGGCTCGTAGCGGTTTACGATTCAATCGTGCGTGTAATTGCCAAAACTGGTACATTGCTAGACCCGAACGCATCGCATCGTTGAATATTTTTGCGCGTGTTCGTATATCGGAGTAATTAAAATAATTATTTGCGAGTACTCGGGCGGAAATGGACAATTATTTCGATCGTTTTGAATAATTTCGGCTGTGTTTGATGGAATATATGATCAGGCGCATTACTTTATCATATAATATATAAAATTAATAGTTTATCTGTATGAGATTCTATTCGATCGAGATCGATTGTGTCTGCATTAAAATAACACAAGTTAGTAAGGATTTGAAAGATATTTTGAGAATATTGACAGTAGGTATTGTCAAAAAATCAGCGTTTGACAAATCCTATGTATTTTTGCGCCCACCATCTACAATTTTGTGCAAGAAATGAAGGAACCCAAGGCCAGATTTTCGTCATGTATTAAAGCACTTCAAAACATTTCTTGTGTATTCAGAAACATTACAATAACAATGTATTGTATGTTGACTTAAGTCCAACTCTCATTTATGGTGTCTTTATAATATTTCTAAACTTGATTTTCAAGCAAACTTTGCGTATCTTTCAAAATAAAGGTAATTTAGTGTTGACGTAGTGCTTTTCACAGTTTTAGTAACACCCGGAATATGCAAGCAGAGACATACAATTTAATATTTACATTTTACAGCGCAGAAAAGCATTTGCAAAAAAGACTTTTTTGCAAAATAAAACTTTCAAGTTGATATACAGTTCTTTTTTATGGATTCATATATACAACCAAAGAAATTGGCTCAATTAAAAAAAATCTGATGTGGCCAGGCACATGACTTTATGATACAAAATATAAAGTGAGTGACATCAACGTTTTTAGTGTTGTCTTTTGAGAAATACATATTTAAAAAAAATCTAAAATGGTTATATTATTTCTGTATAGGAAATGTTAGGTTGATACCACTTCTACGAAACGTCAAGTTTAAAAAGCTAATTCAAATTCTGACAGATTTATATTCGTTCATGACACTGTAGATGTCACACCCGTACCAACATACTAAAATATAACTACACTCATCGCTATACTTTATTTACAATTTTCTCAATTTATCGCTTTTACAATTAGATATAACAACGGGTTGATATTTCTTATTAACAAACAATCAAATTGGTGATCTTATTTTATTTGAATTTTTTATTTTGTATTTTGTCGCACTAGAGCGACAACGTTCCATAGCGGTTCTCCAACCTCTGATAAAATCAGCTGTTTTCGAGTGTGACAGCCATAGACATTTCTGTGGTGACCGCACAAAAAAATATTTGTCAAAATTCTGGCTACTATGTAGTTTCATGTCAATGCAGATGCGACCGATCTCGATCAAATAGAATTTGCTCTTGCAGCTAAACTATTAATTTTACCAAAAAATGTCATGTGCATAAATTATTCAAAATTTCCTCTACTTTAATTTATTATTTAACTATTTTGAGGAAATTACTGAAATGGCAGCTCATTTGAAAAATCCTTGAAAAATGCTTAGAGGAAACAGCCTATTTCCTTGTAAATTGTATCATTTAAAACACGATATCCATATTTAAATTTTAAAATAGAGTTCGATGATTCAATTCCAGACCCTCAATCCTCAACTCCACACCCTACTGGTCAGCTACTACTTGTCGATCTTGCAGCTAAATTTTGTATTGTATTCATTTCAATCTTATGTCATATTATGTTATATTTTACGTCGATGGTTATGCTTTGCGCCACAGAAATGTCATCTCCAAATTCTCCATAAGCAATTAAGAATGCACTTTTTTTAACGTAAAATCGTGAGTTAAAATGTTCTAATTCGGTTTACTTAATATAGACCAGTGCACCCAACAATGCCTGCCAGTGGCACACTCTCCAGCAAATGCAGCCCCATAGGCAAGGAATGATAGAACTCAGTCAACTTATAAATTCAGAACTACTCAGAACTTATTAATTCCACTTCGGAAGTAGTTGTCGCGGAGTAGGCTTTGTTATTTATAATAACTTCTTTGTCGTGTGCCCGGAGTGCCATTTTAAATTAATCGCTAATTGAAATTCTCGCGGAAAGATGGCAACCCCAGCAGAACTCCCTTTAACTCCCTTTACCTCCCTTTATCTTCCTTTACCACCCTTTACCTACCTCTACCCCTGGATGAGGACACTAATGAAACGCGATTTGTGTATTATTTTCAGAAAAGTGGCAAAATGTGATACGTACAACCTGCTGTACCTGTTTTGAATCGCACTGCGTAAATTTGGGGTAAAAACGAATACGAGTACGAGCGGGTACATTAGCACCGAGTTCCTATTGATTATGCAATCAGGGTGAAGCTTTGTGCCCGTAAATTGTAAACTTTTGCGCTGATTAAACCAAAAATTGACTCTTGAATAATAGATTTTAAGCGCCAACAGCCGATAGAGTTGTGCAATTATTTACTGTGTTTCCAAGCGCGCGCGTAAATTTTAAATGGGATTTAATCTATCGGCTGGCGAGTGTTGTGCTTCACAAACTTTCGGAGGAGCTAACTGCCATCTGTCGTTTCGATAGATATACTATCGATATATACACATGTGCCTGAATTGCACTATAACAGTTTTTATAATTTTCTTTGACAAGTTATTTTCTAATGTGTGACGAAAAGTTCATCAAAGTTTTGCGAAGCAAGAAATAACATTCAACCACCGATAAACAACGTAAAATCTAAGTTTCAAAAATCCTCCTGAACAAACTAAAATAGATAGAGGGCTGTACTTTTTAGAATTAATTACCCAATGTATCTGATCCATAAACGTGTATAATAATAATTTGTATCCCAACTACTTTGCTCGTAATCGCACATGAAGCGAAATAATAACATTCAACCACCGATAAACAACGTAGAATCTAAGTTTCAAAATCCTCCTGAACAAACTAAAATAGATAGAGGGCTGTACTTTTGAGAATTAATTACCCAATGTATCTGATCCATAAACGTGTATAATAATAATTTGTTTCCCAACTACTTTGCTCGTAATCGCACATGAAGCGAAATAATAACATTCAACCACCGATAAACAACGTAAAATCTAAGTTTCAAAAATCCTCCTGAACAAACTAAAATAGATAGAGGGCTGTACTTTTTAGAATTAGTTACCCAATGTATCTGATCCATAAACGTGTATAATAATAACTTGTATCCCAACTACTTTGCTCGTAATCGCACATGAAGCGAAATAATAACATTCAACCACCGATAAACAACGTAAAATCTAAGTTTCAAAAATCCTCCTGAACAAACTAAAATAGATAGAGGGCTGTACTTTTTAGAATTAATTACCCAATGTATCTGATCCATAAACGTGTATAATAATAATTTGTATCCCAACTACTTTGCTCGTAATCGCACATGAAGCGAAATAATAACATTCAACCACCGATAAACAACGTAAAATCTAAGTTTCAAAAATCCTCCTGAACAAACTAAAATAGATAGAGGGCTGTACTTTTGAGAATTAATTACCCAATGTATCTGATCCATAAACGTGTATAATAATAACTTATATCCCAACTACTTTGCTCGTAATCGCACATGGACCGAAATAATAACATTCAACCACCGATAAACAACGTAAAATCTAAGTTTCTAAAATCCTCCTGAACAAACTAAAATAGATAGAGGGCTGTACTTTTTAGAATTAATTACCCAATGTATCTGATCCATAAACGTGTATAATAATAATTTGTATCCCAACTACTTTGCTCGTAATCGCACATGAAGCGAAATAATAACATTCAACCACCGATAAACAACGTAAAATCTAAGTTTCAAAAATCCTCCTGAACAAACTAAAATAGATAGAGGGCTGTACTTTTGAGAATTAATTACCCAATGTATCTGATCCATAAACGTGTATAATAATAATTTGTATCCCAACTACTTTGCTCGTAATCGCACATGAAGCGAAATAATAACATTCAACCACCGATAAACAACGTAAAATCTAAGTTTCAAAAATCCTCCTGAACAAACTAAAATAGATAGAGGGCTGTACTTTTTAGAATTAATTACCCAATGTATCTGATCCATAAACGTGTATAATAATAATTTGTATCCCAACTACTTTGCTCGTAATCGGACATGAAGCGAAATAATAACATTCAACCACCGATAAACAACGTAAAATCTAAGTTTCAAAAATCCTCCTGAACAAACTAAAATAGATAGAGGGCTGTACTTTTGAGAATTAATTGCCCTATGTATCTGATCCATAAACGTGTATAATAATAACTTGTATCCCAACTACTTTGCTCGTAATCGCACATGAACCGAAATAATAAAATTCAACCACCGATAAACAACGTAAAATCTAAGTTTCAAAAATCCTCCTGAACAAACTAAAATAGATAGAGGGCTGTACTTTTTAGTATTAATTACCCAATGTATCTGACCCATAAACGTGTATAATAATAATTTGTATCCCAACTACTTTGCTCGTAATCGCACATGAAGCGAAATAATAACATTCAACCACCGATAAACAACGTAAAATCTATGTTTCAAAAATCCTCCTGAACAAACTAAAATAGATAGAGGGCTGTACTTTTTAGAATTAATTACCCAATGTATCTGATCCATAAATGTGTATAATAATAATTTGTATCCCAACTACTTTGCTCGTAATCGCACATGAAGCGAAATAATAACATTCAACCACCACAGTCGGTGAGAAACTCTTTCTAGATGGTACTTCAAGATTATCAGAATTTTGATTATAAATTTTAGCGTCGGTAAAATTATTATTAGTAAAATACTTGAAAATTGCATTTTTTTTATCGGTTCTTTTTCTATCAATTACTACTTACTAATCAATGACATCATCGACACTTCTTTTAATGATACGCCCATATTTTTCCTATTGATTATACTAGATTTTTAATTGTCCTAATTTTACAGGAAATATTTTAAAATCGTACATAAGAATTTTTTTTAGAAATGTACAATGGGAAATTTCAAAATATTAGTATAAATGCAAACGATTTTATTCCAAAAACATACGTTTACAATACAATCATGTTCAGATAAACCAGTGTTCCACATGTCCTTAAAATATTTCAACCAGTATAATAGTCCCTGAAACAATTTTATAAATAAGCTAAAAAGCAAAAATCTTTAATTAATATACAGTATGTCCACGGAAAAGTGTTGAATAGGAAAAAATTTAATTAAATTTAATGATTACAAATAAATAAAATTAGGCCGATTTTTTCGATAATTGGTATTAGAGACTAACTTTTACTTTTCAACAACTTTTCCTAGTAATTTATTTCCATATCTTCTCAAATAAATGTACTTTACTCGTGTACCAAGTTTTTCAATTTTCTGAACCCCGCGTATAAAATATGTTAAATGTATCTATCTAAATGTATCTATCCCAATCTTACTCTAAAAACTAGCAAATTTTTTTATCAAGGGTAACTTTTTTTCGATAGAATTAAAAATAAAGAAGTGTTTCCTATTCAACACCTTTTCCGTGGACATACTGTAGACACAGGGATTTTATGATTGATAAATCTGTAGAATTATTTGTCCTCGGGAGAAATTCTGACTGAAAAATCTATCGCATAACGTCTTCGAAATTAAGTTTGGTTAGTTAATCTTTGAATATTGCCTGAAAACCTAAATGTTTGGTTACATTTATTTTCAAACGCATTTACAGCTATTCTTCAACTGCACAGGTAGCAAAGATTAAGTATGATTTAAACAAATATATTTGTATACAAGGTTTACTTCCGCCAAAGAAATCATATTTTTATTCAAATAAATATATTTGTAGTATGAATACCTCATCAAACTGTATTGTTAGATGGCGCTGTAAACACTCCCTTCGCAGTTCGGTCTTGTCTTGAGTATAAATACAAACAATTTCGTTAATTTAATAATTCTTATGTGGCCAAGCACATGACTTTATCATACAATATATAAAATTAATAGTTTAACTGCATGAGAATCTATTTGATTGAGATTAGTCGTGACTCCTATTAAAATGAAACTAAGCCAGGATTTGACAGATCTTTGGATACTATTGACAGTAGGTATTGTCAAAGCATCAGTCTTTGACACTACCTACTGTCATTAGACTGAAAATATTTGTCAAATTCTGGCTAACTAGTATTATATCAATGCAGATGTGACCGAATTCGATCAAATAGAATTTGCTCTTATAAAAAATAGAAATTACAGAAATGGCGGCTCATTTGCAAAATCCTTGTTCCTTGATATCATACTGTGTATGATAAAGTAAAAATTAACGAACAAAATCAAAAAAATCAATATTATTAAATTAAGGTCGCTAATTTTGTATTCAAATTGTTTCTTACATATTTTTTGATTAGTTTTTTTTGCACAAGATCTATCTCTTCTATAAATATTTGAGACCCGCAAACGTCACACCCTGTATATGTTATGGTAAAACAGATATCTTGTATCCGATTTTATATCATCAACAGATTATCACTGAAGATAGCAACCACGTTAACAATAAAATTGATCCACGTTTTCAAATCTCTTTATATGAGATATTTTCACAGTACAATACCTCGCCTGCAACTGATGGGTTACTGTTTCTATTAATTGATACAACGGAACCAACGTTGACGTGACCAAACTTTAACAAATGCCGGCAACATTTCTGACAACTCGTTCGATATCGGACAGCAGCGAAAATTAAAAAAGTTTATCAGCTTTTGCAGTATGAATTTTAATTAATGAACAAGCTCTGCGGTGACGACGGAAACAATTTTTTTTAGGTGAAAAATACACGAGGACTCGTTAATTATTTCGCCTTTTTGCATTTTTATTTGATCAGACTGAACTAATTCAACGTAATACGAAGGCTCTACACTAAGCAGTGATTTAAAAATACTACCCATCAATAAATAAATTGAAATAAAATTGAAACTTATGAAAACAGACATCTATATAATATTCTAAGATAATATTTTCACCTTGGAACCTGAAACGCATTAAGAATTCTCGTACTGGCCCGAAAACAATTTTTTGCTAGTAGAAAAATGTATTTTTCTGCGGTGCATTCACGCGGCATTAATATATTTATCTCAAATATTTTAACAAAATTCGGCGTAGTTATTTTCCGGCAACAAAATAACCCGTTTTTGTCCAGCCCACCGCAGCGAGTTTGAAACGTGTTTGGAAATATGCGATGTATTGGATTACGCGGTGTAAAAAATCGAAATAACGTGTTTATATTTTACGTATGTATTTTCAAGCGCATTTGACTCATTTTCAAAACGATAATCTCACAATTTAAGTTGCTAGGATTAGTAGGATTTAATAGGTTCTGGGTGTAAAACAACTGATAGATGTTTATTAATATATTAATAATTATATTATTATAATACAACCGAAATTTTTTGACTTGGTTCCTTCAATGAAAATTCATTATTTTTAACAATATTTCGTTTAATGTTGAACAACTTTAGTACAGAATTGAAACAGGATACAATTTATTTATATAGGATGTTGCATTAAGGCGTGGAGAACTTTTTAGAAATTGTTAGGCTCTTTTTTGTGCAATTTTTGATTACACAAACGAATAACCTGTGATATTAATTTTCTTCGAAGTCATAGAATTAGTAGTATGTGTATCACTCTAAAATTGTTTTGATATCGCGATTATACAGCCTTGAAATAGCAGGCGTGGACAAAGGTCTGCGTTAGACCCAAAAAGCTGGCCATAAATCAAATTTCTGAATTGTTAAATTCCAAAAATTAAACCAGTTTCTGAGATAGTTAAAAGACCAATGTATTAAAAGGCGGCAATATTTTTCGCCTGAGCCCTGAGCCACGTGGCCTTGTCAGCAAAAAGTTATATTTTACTATGGCTGAACATAGATGCACATAAGTTGACGCTCTTAAAAATGGTTGCAATTTTGTATTTTAACGATAAATGTGACTTTTTTGTTATACATTCTTTAGAACCAAGTATGAACTTTCATTCGACATTATTTTTATTAAAATTTACCCACAATTTTGTTTATTGCAGGGCCGAGAACATTCGCTGTTATAAAAAGCAGTTTTATGCAGAACTTGAGTGTTTTAGTTTAGTGTTTAGCTTTGTTAAGCTTTTGAAAGTGGTTCAAATTATAGTATACATATTTGACATTACAACTACAGGAAAATCTACTGCGTATAGGTGCGGATGCGCTTTTTGTGATTTTATTTCTAATACGTTGTAAAGGAAAATCTAAAAATTGATGTACCGGCTTATATGTAATTTGGTGCAATTTCTTGATACCGGGATAACAGAGGTAATTTAGAACATATTTAACCATATTTAGCTATATGCAAATGGGTACGGTTATCGAGATATTGACAACTTTATGTTCAATGCATCTTGTATGTTGCAAATGCCGTTATGTACGTATATTTTTCCGTTTTGGATCATGTATAGCAAAAAAACCCGATGGACCTAGACTCTTAAAAATCATCAAAAAAAAAAACCTTTAACTTTGTACTTATATATGCATTTCTTGGAAATTGGTTGCTTGAAGCCAATCGGATTCATATTCAAGGCAAGGAAAATACATCGTAAGCACCTACTCGCATGCACAGTTCACTGGTTTAAATTTGATTCTTATTGAGGAGAGACAATAGTAAGTTTGTGAATAGAAACTGGTTAGGCGTTTTCGATAAATGTGTTTATGCGGAATGCGAATGCGGGTTCAAAAAATGCGTATTAGGGTGATACCACTAAAAAACGACCGTTTCAGCTTGAAGTATGATCAAATTTCGAAAGTTTTCATGGAAACAATAAGTATAAATATTAGACAATTTTGAAATAATACTAAAAATAATAGATTTTATAGTAGTAAATATGGTGAAATAGGTTCTTAGTTGCCTCTAGTATGACGTCTTAAAAGGAATGCATCGAACAGCATGAATAGCATATGTACCGTTTCAATACACAATATCGACTGGTGTAAACTTTCATTTTTTTCCTCTACCACTGGTCTTTAAAAATAAAACTTTTTTCAGGATTTTCTTACAACATAACAGACCCAAACATGTTATCTCATATAACTGAAAAACGACATGTATTGTTCAATTTCAAATCCGTATATGCTGCGTATTTAAACTGGACATGCCATATATTATTTTATGAATTTGACACGGTAAAACATAATAGAAATAAAATCACAAAAAAATATTGTTGACAAATGTTCTAGCAGTAATTAATTTACAATAGGTGTAGTGCAGTGAAGAACAATTTTTAATACATTTTGATTTTTCCTATTTTGTACAGTTTTATTGTGTTTATTAAGTTATTAACCTTCAATTCTTAGTATGAAGGTTAAAATGTTATACATAAATAAAACAACCCATCTAAAGCCTTTTTAGGTGGAAAATAATTTTGGCCAGGTTTTCAGGGCAAATACCCCACTGTGGGCCGGTTCCAGCTCCCCTAAAAGCGGAAAAGTCCGATCCGAAATATGTATTAAATACTATTTTTCAAAGTCATTAACATACTCATGGTGGTCCAACTAGTTATTATCAACGTTATTATTTTAACATTTGCTCATGTGCTGGTCAATACAGTTTTTTTTTTGCTCTACTATAAACCCACTGTGTAACCAAAGTACCTCATAGCATGAGCGCCGGTTTCATATTTTAGCGGCATGTATCGACATCAAAGTCAACACAGGCACGGGCAATCCGCTTTTCATGCATTTCCGCCCTTTTACCCCGTGTTTCCGGAAATAATTTATCAAATATAAAGTGCATACGCTACCAGAAACTATCCCCAACCATATCGCAAATAATGTGAGTTCTCAGTTCACATAACATGTATCTCCTATCCTCTCTTAGAGGGTTGCAACCCTACTAGAGCCTCCGAAACGTCGCTTTCCACCCCTGAATTATTAAACGACAAAACCAACAATAAAAAACTTCACGGGGTTTTAATAAAATTCAAATGGGGACGCGGTTTTTGCCGCCCTACAAAAAGTAGGGGATGCAATGTTAAGAGAAAGGCGTAAAAATTATAATATCAACGGGGTAAGGTGGGATGCCCGCCGTCGACATCTAGCGGCTAAGAAAGGTTTTACTGCCGGGATTGGGATCGCGGAGTTTTCGCGAAAAACTTCCTCCGCGGGGGCATAAAAAACCTCTCAGAGGATATCAAAATTTTATGACGCTGCCAGGGAACCACTTTGCATCTATTTGATTGGATAATGTATTATATTTGATTATTTATATGTTTTTTTTTGTTCTCGAAGGTGAAGTTTTGGGAGAATTATTTACAAAATCAACCGTGAATAGTCACTAGATGTGGGGGAAGTTAACGTGGTTGGGTGGTTAATTTCTGTTCTATGAATACTTGATGCCTTAGAAGTGCTTAGATGATCATGGGGACTACAGGCAAGGTACTAGGGTCTATAAATTTCGTATTTATATGGAGCCTGAAACCTTTCCTCTCCCCCCATGGGTCGGTAATTACCTACAAAGTTCAGGAAGGCCATAAAATCGCGTTTTTGTGATATATAGAAGGCAGTAGGGCATGTGCTGTTGATTTACTATACTATTAAACTTTCCAGGCTTTTTCTCGCAATGAGGATAGTCGTTTTTGTGGGTTCACTTTTTATTTAACTTTTTACTATAACTTATTTAAAGAAAAACAGTTAAATTGCATAAAAATAATTTCTCCTGTTGAATTAACTTACTGTTAAATCACAAAAATTTTCTGTAAACAAACTCACTGCGATAACGTTGTAATGTAATTTATTATTACTGTAATTTATTACATATATTTTACTTTGATTTTACAGTGTTATGGTTGCTTTCAGAGCACTTTTTGTAGTTAATTACATTTATTTTCAGTTATTAGAAATTTTTCTTTGTGTCGAAACGTTTTTTTTTTTTTTTTTTCAATTCCTTCAAAGGTTCTTCTAAAAACTAAATGTCATTCCGAGTAAAAATGTTCATATTGACTTATTGGTTTTCTCAATTCCTTAAGAAGTTGTAGCCGTTTAAAATACGGGTTTATTGATATTTTTATCAACCCTAGCTTTTTACCGAATTGAAAAAATGAGTAGTCGAATGAATTTGCGGCGAAAATCATTAGTCTGATACAGAAAAGAAAAAGATATATTTCTGTATAAATTTAGAACATAACGGGAATTTTGGAATTTATTTCTACAAACCAACTCTTGAATGTTTGAGGGAAAAAGCACTCTCGATGTACCGAATTGCTTCCGAAGTTTTCTTTTTGCCCGTATTCACATAATTCCACATTTTGTGTGTGTGTATGTTTTGATTTTCTGGCCCCACAAAATTTTGTTCGTGAAAATCACCTGGTGGTTCTAAATGCCGCCACCTATTTGGTATATTGTGATAGTTCCTCCAAGCATCTGACATGTTCGCGGTAATATAAATTTAAATATAATAAAACTTTCAAAACTTTAGTTTGTCAAATATTTAGGTAATTTGGCTAGATTTTGTATATTAGCAGTTACGTACCACCTACTCAAGTAGCTTTGGTAAGCTCATTTTTAATACAAGTTTATACTAATCTAAGGCTTAATAAATCCGCACATAACATGTGGATGATATGTAGATGAGGGCAAAAATATATATTATCAAAACATCATATTTATTATCAAATTTTGCTCTTGTACTCGTATTGTTAACTATTAAATAAATAAATAATAAATAAATCATAGATAAATCATAAATAAATCATAAATAAATCATACATCATAATAAATCATAATAAATCAAAATAAATCATAATTAAAATAGAAATAACCCACTTTGACTTGAAACCCTGAATAGGGAATTGAAAACCTGTTTTTAGCCAGTTTGACACTATACACGAGGTGCCAAAGTTTTTCTTTTGTTATTAAAATCTTATCACATTGATATACAATATTTTCACCTAGTTTTCCATATTAACCACCGTTGAATCTATTACTAAAATTTAGGGTAGACAACGTTAAAAGGTTAACGCGTCTATGCCTGTAAACCACTCTAAACCAATTTTCCGTTCTGGAAAACCGTCCTCACCATCCTATAAATATTAATGCTCAATTTGTCCGGGATCCTAAATCCAAAATTGTGTATACCCACCTTTACCTTTGCGAAAGTCGATTACATGTTTAATAAATCGACCCTTCCGAGATCGCACCCTGAATACCCGGCGAATAATGAACCTGACAAGGGTAGGTGATACGGCGACAGGAACACCCAAGGACTACGTGCCATTCAAACCGAAAAGCCACCCTTGTACGACTATTTGTAAGTTTTTACGCCACTCCTTCTACGTGAAAAACATCTCTCAACCCTTGTGTGTGTGTCGGAGACTTATCTGCTTATGCACTTTCACCCTACACTGGCTTATGTATTGCCAGAACGTGAAGCTCTGCGGCATGCTATGGCGAATTCGTGCTAGGAATTTTTGATGTAAGTAATTGAATATTGAATGGACACTGCTGAGAGGTTTTTAAAACTGATGAAGCAGTACAACATAGGAAAAAGCAACCTGTATTAAAAATTGTTCATCACTGCACTACACCTATTGTAAATTAATTACTGCTACAACATTTGTCATCAATATTTTTTTGTGATTTTATATCTATTATGTTTTACCGTGCCAAATTCATAAAATAATATATGGCATGTCCAGTTTAAATACTCAGCATATACGGATTTAAAATTGAACAATACATGTCGTTTTTTAGTTATATGAGATAACATGTTTGGGTCTGTTATGTTGTAAGAAAATCCTGAAAAAAGTTTTATTTTTAAAGACCAGTGGTAGAGGAAGAAAATGAATGTTTACACCAGTCTATATTGTGCATTGAAACGGTACATATGCTATTCATGCTGTTTTCCGTTCGATGCATTCCTTCTAAGACGTGATAGTAGAGGCAATTAAGAATCTATTTTACCATATCTATCACTATAAAATCTATTATTTGTAGTATTATTTCAAAATTGTCTAATATTTATACTTATTGTTTCCATGAAAACTTTCGAAATCTGATCATACTTCAAATTGAAACGGTCGTTAATAGTGGTATGACCCTAATACGCATGTTTTGAACCCGCATTCGCATTCCGCATAAACACATTTATCGAAAACGCGTAACCAGTTCACAAACTTACTATTGTCTCTCCTCAACAAGAATCCAATTTAAACCAGTGAACTGTGTATGCGAGTAGGTGCTTTCGATGTATTTTCCTTGCCTTGAATATGAATCCGATTGGCTTCAAGCAACCAATTTTAAAGAAATGCATATATACAAGTACAACGTTTAAGGGTTTTTTCGGATGATTTTTAAGAGTCTAGGTCATCGGGGTTATTTGCTATACAACATACAAGATGCATTGAACATAAAGGGGAGCTGGAACCGGCCCACAGTGGGGTATTGACCTGAAAACCTGGCCAAAATTATTTTTCCGCCTAAAAAGGCTTTAGATGTGTTGTTTTATTTATGTATAACATTTTAACCTTTATACTAAGAATTTGAAGGTTAATAACTTAATAAACACAATAAAACTGTACAAAATAGGAAAAAGCAAACTGTATTAAAAAATGTTCTTCGCTGCACTACACCTATTGTAAATTAATTACTGCTACAACATTTGCCATCAATATTTTTTTGTGATTTTATTTCTATTATGTTTTACCGTGTCAAATTCATAAAATAATATATGGCATGTCCAGTATACGCAGCATATACGGAGTTAAAATTGAACAATACAAGTCGTTTTTGAGTTATATGAGATAACATGTTTGGGTCTGTTATGTTGTAAGAAAATCCTGAAAAAAGTTTTATTTTTAAAGACCAGTGGTAGAGGAAGAAAGTGAAAGTTTACACCAGTCGATATTGTGTATTGAAACGGTACATATGCTTTTCATGCTGTTTTCCGTTCGATGCATTCCCTTAAGACGTCATAGTAGAGGCAATTAATTTACCATATTTATCACTATAAAATCTATTATTTTTAGTATGAATAGTATGAAAACTTTCGAAATTTGATCATACTTCAAATGGAAACAGTCGTTTTTTAGTGGCATGACCCTAATACGCATGTTGTCAACCCGCATTCGCATTCCGCATAAACACATTTATCGAAAACGCCTAACCAGTGTCTATTCACAAACTTACTATTGTCTCTCCTCAACAAGAATCCAATTTAAACCAGTGAACTGTGTATACGAGTAGGTGCTTTCGATGTATTTTCTTGCCTTGAATATGAATCCGATTGGCTTCAAGCGACCAATTTCCAAGGAATGCATATACAAGTACAAAGTTTAAGTTTTCTTCGGATGATTTTTAAGAGTCTAGGTCAACGGGGTTGTCTGCTATACATGATCCAAAACGGAAAAATATACGTACATAACGGCATAACGGCAACATACAAGACGCATTGAACATAAAGTTGTCAATATCTCGATAACCGTAACCATTTGTACCTATATACCTAAATATGGTTAAATATGTTCTAAATTACCTCTAGTATCACGGTATCAAGAAATTGCACCAAATTACATATAAGCCGGTACATCAATTTTTGGATTTTCCTTTACAACGTATTAGAAATAAACTCAGAAAAACCGCATCCGCACCTATCCGCAGCAGATTTTCCAGTGGTTGTAATGTCAAATATGTATACTATAATTTGGACCACTTTCAAAAGCTTAACAAAGCTAAACACTGAACTAAAACACTCAAGTTCTGCATAAAACTGTTTTTTTTTTATATAACAGCGAATGTTCTCGGCCCTGCAATAAACAAAATTGTGGGTAAATTTTAATAAAAATAATGTCGAATGAAAGTTCATACTTGGTTCTAAAGAATGTATAACAAAAAAGTCACATTTATCGTTAAAATACAAAATTGCAACCGTCCCATTAGCCAATTCCTTCTTGCGGAATTTTAGGTCGAGTTCGTTCCGCTTTTTCTTGACATGGACTTTCCATCTAAGCTTGGCATCCGGTGTCATGCCAAGGTATTTCGCTGTATCCGCGTATGGAATATCGTTCCCATTAATGGTTACTGGAATATAGTTAATTCTCTTATTGGTGTAGTTTACATGCGTGGATTTTCCTTCAGTTAGTTTGATGCGCCATTTCTTTGTCCATAGATTGATTTTGTCTGTAATTTTTCAGTTGCTTCTTCAACACTGTCATTAGTCGCCAAAATAGCCGTGTCGTCTGCAAATGTTGCCACTGTGCTTTCTCCCGGAACAGGAATATCATAAGTATACAGTAGGTACAGAAGTGGTCCCAATACACTTCCTTGTGGTACTCCGGCATTGATATTGCGTAGCGAGGAGTATTCGTCATCCTGTTTCACCCTGAAGTGCCGGTCTTTCAGATATGATTTTAACAGTTCCGTATATGCAGTAGGAAGCTGCTGTTCCAGTTTCTCAAAGACTCCATCAAATTTTCTTTTCCTAAAGGGCCTTTTCTATAACGTCGTTAATTCGGTGATCGATTGTTGAATGTCGAGCTCGAAAGCCGAATTGATGTGATGGAATAGGTTGATTTTTCTCGAGAATTGGGTATATTCTCTTGATAAGTAATTTCTTAAACAGTTTGAAATGGTTGGTAATAAAGATATAGGTCTATAGGATGTTACATCATTTGGCGGTTTACTTGAGTTAGTGACTAGGAGAACAGTGTTTACGGACACTATATAACGAAATTTCGTACCAACTAAGCTATTGAGGCCTATGCCTTGGATAAAGCATTGTGCTAGCGACACAAAGGTCCCTGGTTCAAATCTAGGTTGTGGCTGTAATTTTTAATATATTTAAAATTTACATCCCGCCTGTATATTACCATTATTATTATTATTATTATCACCATATTTTATGTCAGCACATATGCGCACTTCGCAACATCTAGTTTCAGTTCTACTAACTCGTCTAGCACACGGCGAGCATCAAATATCCTGAAACACATAACCACTTTATTACTACGTTAACTGGGACATGAATAAACAACTCTACGGGGTACCGGCAACAAATATTGTCACGTCTTATCTTCGAGATTGTTAGAACAGGACATTACTTCTCGTGAACTTCAGTGGCGTACACGTTGGGGCGCAATCTGCGCAGCGGGGCGTAGAGCACGCGAACAAAACGAACGTTTACGGTACGGAGCAAGAACAACTGCAATTATCGTTCAGGAATTTGCATCAACTATTCCAGATTAAACTGTCATTTGTGTGTGTGTTTACGGATTATTGTATTTACAGCGAGAAAGGGCTGCACAATACGCTGGCCGTGGTTATCAAAATTAACATATTAATATCGGACGACGAGAGTAGTATAGAGCAGGAGGTTATTGTTATTGCGCTTGTGTTGTTTCCGAACTTAATTGCGGTACGAAACTTGTGGTATTTATTGTGTATAGCAGTGGTTCTTTACCGGTGCTCCGCGGAACACTGGTGCTCCGCGAGCTTGTTGCAAGTGCTCCGCAATATTATGAAAGCCAAAATTGTTGACTCATTTATTGTATGTGATGGAAATAATTATATTTCTATTTGTATATTATTAACGTACAAAACATTCTAACTTCAACAAAACTACATCATTTACAATTAAAATAAAAATGCGTATAGCTCTGCTACACATGCCACATAAAAAGTTCTGAAAATATGTAAACATTTTGAAATATATTTCCTAAAACAAAGATTATAAATATCATGTTTTGATAATATATATATTTTTGCACTCATCTACATATCATCCACATGTTATGTGCGGATTTATTAAGCCTTAGATTAGTATAAAGTTGTCTTAAAAATGAACTTATCAAAACTACATGAGTAGGTGGTATGTAATTGCTAATCTAAAGAATCTAGCCAAATTACCTAAATATTTGACAAACTAAGAAGGTTTTGAAAGTTTTATTATATTTAAATTTATATTACCGCGAACATGTCGGATGCTTGGAGGCACTATCACAATATACCAAATAGGTAGCGGCATTTATAACCACCAGGTGATAGTTCACGAACAAAATTTTGTGGGGCTAGAAAATCAAAACATACACACACACAAAATGTGGAATTATGTGAATACTGGCAAAAAGAAAACTTCGGAAGCAATTCGGTACATCGAGAGTGCTTTTTCCCTCAAACATTCAAGAGTTGGTTTGTAGAAATAAATTCCAAAATTCCCGTTATGTTCTAAATTTATACAAAAATATATCTTTTTCTTTTCTGTATTAAAACCGTATTTTAAACGGCTACAACTTCCTAAGGAATTGAGAAAACCAATAACTCAATATGAACCTTTTTACCCGGAATGATATTTAGTTTTCAGAAAAAAATCTGTAAAAACTTCTTTGTGGATTTTATTTTGTTACTTAAATTTATTTACTTTTTATTGTTTGATATGTATTTTTGATAAAAGTTCTTATTGGAAAAATTCGTATTTTTCAATTTTAATTATTAATTAATTACACCACTTTTACATGTCTAGATCACTCTGTATGTCGAACAAAAGACAATTGATATCGACGAAATTAATACTATACATCGATGGTATGTATAGAACGATCACTCATGATAAACAATTGCCATGCGACCGCAGATATAGCGGAAGGAAACGTGGCAAGCGCAGCTCGCAATCATATTATGCGGTTACCAACAGACGAAAACAAAATACTAGTCGGGAAAGTTTAAATTTATAGCGGGAACGTTTATCATAGCAACGCGAGGCTTCGGAATGCGCTTTCAACTGTTCCCCGTGTAGCATAATTCAACCTGGACACTTCCTGTGCAGATTAAACAAGATTTTAAGTGGAACAGTTATGAATTAGTATGTAAAATTTACTGTTAGGATTAGTTTACAGGGTCTCCCATGATGAGCTGCCATTAGAAGTATATGGAGAACCAAATGAAATGAGAGATTGAAAATTTGTGGACTTAGTATGTTGGCCACGATCGTCTGAATTAAAATATTTTGAGTTTTCGGTTGCTTCCGGTTACACCAGATATGATGTCTTATATGATATGATGATATGATGTTTTATATTTCAAGTGGAACAGCCTGTATTTTATCGCATTTTTGAAAACCGCATTAAATTTTACATCAATTTTATGTTATATTCCCTATGCCTCATCATTTCCGGTGTAACCGGAAGTAACCATATATATATATATATATATATATATATATATATATATATATATATATATATATATATATATATGGAAAAAAGGTTTATCGACGGTAAGATATTCAAGGAGAACGACAAACTTCCTTTCTCCTTATATATATATATATATATATATATATATATATATATATAATATATAAATAACCGTATATATAAATTTTTGTGTGCATTAGCAAGCTCGGGCGTTATACAAATTTTAAATAATTTTTTTCTGGTCCCGGTAAATTTTTATATTTACAGTTTAAGCATTGTAAACACTGATCTCCAGTCGTGATATTGTAAAATTTTACAATTCTGACATTGTATTTTCACAAGCACCTTTTAAGTGTGGTGATAGTAAAAACAGCTTCCCATAAATCTTAACCCTTGTTCAATGGAATTCACTTGTAGCTTTTAATTGTAAATTACCTAAAGTACCTTGACCTCAACAAACAAAAAAATACACAGAACCCCCCCAACAAAAAAAGCTAATTTAACACCGAATGCTACGAGTCCCATTGAGCATTGTTTTCACGCGTTTTCATTAAACTCCTCTTTTCATCTCGCCCTTTCAACGGGTTGTCGTAACATCCCCTAAATCACGGTTTATCTGAAATATGCTAGCTAATAACGGATACCGACGTTGATAGCAGCAGAGAAACGGAATAACGTTTCGGAGGCCGAGAACTGACGCTACCAACGGCGCGTTACAACAGCCGATAGGCAACTTTTTTCGCCCTTTTCACCCCCTATAACATTCAATTTCGGCGACCGTTGTGTGCCGGAATGTCCTCATCTGCATTATTGACGCGACGCGCAAGGATCAGCTTATCGCAGGATGTAAATTTGGACACGCCGCACAGTGGTTCATTTTCCACTTTTAGCTGATCATCTTTCCCCCAAAACTGTTTAACGATAATTTTTTCATATCTTCCCCGAGACCATTGTATATGTGACTGACCTGGTAAGAGAATGACCGTTTTATACAGCTCAGCGCGATGGACAGGTGGAGCAAACAAACCCCTGAATCTTAAATTAAGGTTATGGACATCCGTTCTACAGCGTATCTTCCGCATGAGGTATTGTGGGATCCTCTTGGATAGCAACTTACGATATAATATTGCTGCATGCAACACCCTAGTGTTATCTATGTTCAACCACCCCAAGTCGCCCAGCCCATTCGATACATGATCATACTTGCTCAAACCAAAAACAAACTGAACACATGCATTTTGGACACGCTGAACACGCTGCCTATCCGACGCTGTCAGGCAAGGACAGTACACGATATCGCAATATGAGATTTTTTACTGTTGACAGTAGAAAACTTTCCATCTTTCCATCAAAACTTCCAACTTTTTGATTGGTTTTAAGTCATTTGGTTATCTAAGAACATGTTCATGTCACTTGTGATTAAATTGGACCACAGCGGTAAAATAATTTTGAACGGCTAGATTCTCATTTTCAACCACTGTGCGCCGTCTATGTATTTGATGGCCTGAAGAAAAAAAGAATCGAAGGATATTTGGGATATCGTTGTGTTCTTAAGGTTTTTTTTTGTGTAGAATATTGTCATTTTTACTAGGCTGAACCGAATTTATTTAAAAAGAAATTCTACTGCCATGAATTAGCGCAATATAGGATCTTTAAAAAATTGGTGGAGGAGCCGGTTATTTTTTCAAAGTAAGATAGAAACGTAAATTTTTGACTTTGCAAAACTCAGCTTGCTTCATTTCACCCATTACCTCAAAACCCCAGTAATTTACAACATTTTCCATTAAAAAATTTACCTTAATTTTAATACACCCTTTAAAACGATGATATTAAAAATAATTTCCTCAAGAGTCTTTGGAAACAGGTAATAACCAGTGACCTGTGTATAAATCGGACACAGTACAGGCAAGTCCGAATATAGAAACAAACGAATCGGAACAAAACAAAATCGTTTCGACCTAAGTGCTTGTTTCGTGCTTGGCCGAACTAGATACGACAAGGGGATTAACATGGAAACCAGTGTTTCCACTCGGGGAAAATGTGAGTGCCGGTGATGTACATAGAAAGCCTGTTTTGCAAGCGTCCAACGGTACACATATCAGTCTCTCCCTTAAAATATTTTCCTGGCCTTAAATCCGAGAGCAAAGGGATGAAATCTAGCTCACAAAGAGAGGATAGAACTACTAGTGAATGTCTTGGTAATGTACTTCACGTGTACAGTTGGTAGCGCAGAAAATATTTGATTTTAAAATTATGTTTAGATAATTTGTTACTTGGTTTATTTTTGTTTAATTTTGCGTCGATTGTTTTCACAGTAGATGAATTTGGAACATTATTTCTCCCGAAAATTGCAGGCAATTTACTAATTGTATAGTAATATTTAACAATAAACACTTTTTTTACTAGCTCCCATCTGTCTCCCACTGACCTATCTCACTCGTTGACCTATCTCTAATCATAACAGCCAAAATAGCTGAAAACTTCTGAAAATTCTGTATATAACTTTTACAAGAGAATTACCTTCTTTTTGCTAACTTTATTTTACTAACTCCTATCTGTCTCCCATTGACCTGTCTCACTCGTTGACCTATCGAATCATAACAGCCAAAATAGCTAAAAACTTCTGAAATTCTGTATATAGCTTTTACAAGAGAATTTTCTTCTTTTTACTAACTTTTTTTTACTGACTCCTATCCGTCTCCCACCGACCTGTCTCACTCGTTGACCTATCGAATCATAACAGCTAAAATAGCTAAAAACTTCTGAAAATTCTGTATATAACTTTTACAAGAGATTTTTTTTCTTTTTACTAACTTTTTTTTACTAACTCCTATCCGTCTCCCACCGACCTGTCTCACTCGTTGACCTATCGAATCATAACAGCCAAAATAGCTAAAAACTTCTGAAAATTCTGTATATAACTTTTACAAGAGAATTTTCTTCTTTATACTAACATTTTTTTTACTAACTTCTATCTGTCTCCCACTGATCTGTCTCACTCGTTGACCTATCGAATCATAACAGCCAAAATAGCTAAAAACTTCTGAAAATTCTGTATATAACTTTTACAAGAGAATTTTCTTCTTTTTATTAACTTTTTTTCCTAACTCCTATCTCTCTCCCACTGACCTGTCTCACTCGTCGACCTATCGAATCATAACAGCCAAAATAGCTAAAAACTTCTGAAAATTCTGTATATAACTTTTACAAGAGAATTTTCTTCTTTATACTAACCTTTTTTTACTAACTCCTATCTGTCTCCCACTGACCTGTCTCACTCGTTGACCTATCGAATCATAACAGCCAAAATAGCTAAAAACTTCTAAAAATTCTGTATAGAACTTTTACAAGAGAATTTTCTTCTTTATACTAACATTTTTTTTACTAACTTCTATCTGTCTCCCACTGATCTGTCTCACTCGTTGACCTATCGAAACATAACAGCCAAAATAGCTAAAAACTTCTGAAAATTCTGTATATAACTTTTACAAGAGAATTTTCTTCTTTATACTAAACTTTTTTACTAACTCCTATCTGTCTCCCACTGACCTGTCTCACTCGTTGACCTATCGAATCATAACAGCTAAAATAGCTTAAAAAACTTCTGAAAATTCTATATATAACTTTTACAAGAGAACTATCTTGTTTTTACAGATGGAACCATACCAGGAGTAGAATTGGTGATGCCTCCATCTCACACAGCTCTAAGCGGCGACTACCACGTCCAAATAAAATCATCATCATTTCCACCGCTCTTGCTCCAACTATCGCGCCTGGAGAACGAGCAAGTCCAAACTTTGACCACGTTTCCGGTTTTACCGGAAGCGCGCGCTTTGTCTAGGAACGTCACGATCGTGAAGATACCATGCGGGTTCTTCTCGAAAGGTGGACAGTATTACGTTCTGCTGAAGAAACGACCTATAGATAAGCATAACGACGTCGGTCTTGAGTCGACGACAGAAAACGATGAAGACGCATCGACAATTATGAAGAGTCTGGACGTACGATGGCCCATGCCACAGCTGTCGTTAACGCCGGAACATGTACAGACATATCCTGAGAGCCCGGTGACCGCTATATTAGAATTTCCGGAAGTGGAGTGCGCTCCGGTTGCTGACAGCGCTCCAAGCGCCATACCAGAATTTTGGCTCGAACTTCAGTACTGCGGGCATTCGATATTGATGTGTGACGATTATGGACAGAATCAGACGACTACGCAGGTATGTAGGCTAGTTTTTACTGAAAAAAAAAATATTGGTGTATCCCACTTCTGATGTTACAAGACTTATATTTCTCGAACTTGATATGATACACGAGATGACGTGAACTGGAGATGCCAGACTCAGTTCCTAAGATAATATTCAGCATAAATCAGATGTTTGTGGTTAAAATGCCGGAGTCTGGAGGTTGTAATGAATGCCCTCCTGTAAGTAAACACCTCTTCGCTGCGGCTTGGCGCGGCTGTTTTGATGAAAGTTTGTTCTGCGGAGATTGTGATGAGCGTCATAATATGACGTTAGGTGCGGTAATTTAAGCATGCTGAAAAGTTTTAATTTGCAAATTATTCGACTATTTAATTAGCGACTGAAGTTTCAGGAATTTCTTCCCAGGCAATTAGCATGGATGGATGGATATACATAAATTATAACGTTTTTTATTCTTAGAATTATAATTATTGGAGAAGGAACTAATAACAATATAAGTTTGATGAAATACATGTTGATGTTTATTGTAATATTTCTTTTTGGTTTCACGTGTTATTACGAGTAAAGTATTCCGGATAAAAATTATTATTGTACACGTTTTTATCGAAGATAAACTGGGTAATTAATTCTGAAAATTTCAGCTCTCTATCTATTCTCGTCTGTTCAGGAGGATTCTTAAACTTAGAGTTTACCTTGTTTTTAGTTGGCAGACTGTTATGATTTTGCTTAATGTGCGATTATGAGCAAAACAGTTGCGATAAAAATTATGTTCTTACACGCCTCGGTCACAGATAAATTGGGTAATTAATTCTGGAAATTTCAGCTCTCTATCTATTCTAGTCTGTTCAGGAAGATTTTTAAACTTAGAGTTTACCTTGTATTTAGTTGGCAGAATGTTATGATTTTGCTTAATGTGCGATTATGAGCAAAACAGTTGAGATAACAATTATTTTCTTACACGCCTCGGTCATAGATAAATCGAGTAATTAATTCTGAAAATTTCAGCTCTCTAGCTATTCTACTCTGTTCAGGAAGATTTTTAAACTTAGAGTTTACCTTGTATTTAGTTGGCAGAATGTTATGATTTTGCTTCATGTGCGATAACGAGCAAAGTAGTTGGGATACAAATTATTATTATACACGTTTATGGATCAGATACATTGGGTAATTAATTCTAAAAAGTACAGCCCTATATCTATTTTAGTTTGTTCAGGAGGATTTTTGAAACTTAGATATTACGTTGTTTATCGGTGGTTGAATGTTATTATTTCGCTTCATGTGCGATTACGAGCAAAGTAGTTGGGATACAAATTATTATTATACACGTGTATGGATCAGATACATTGGGTAATTAATTCTAAAAAGTACAGCCCTCTATCTATTCTAGTTTGTTCAGGAGGATTTTTGAAACTTAGATTTTACGTTGTTTATCGGTGGTTGAATGTTATTATTTCGCTTCATGTGCGATTACGAGCAAAGTAGTTGGGATACAAATTATTATTATACACGTTTATGGATCAGATACATTGGGTAATTAATTCTAAAAAGTACAGCCCTCTATCTATTTTAGTTTGTTCAGCAGGATTTTTCAAACTTAGAATTTACGTTGTTTATCGGTGGTTGAATGTTATTATTTCGCTTCATGTGCGATTACGAGCAAAGTAGTTGGGATACAAATTATTATTATACACGGTTATGGATCAGATACATTGGGTAATTAATTCTAAAAAGTACAGCCCTCTATCTATTTTAGTTTGTTCAGGAGGATTTTTGAAAGTTAGATTTTACGTTGTTTATCGGTGGTTGAATGTTATTATTTCGCTTCATGTACGATTACGAGCAAACTAGTTGGATACAAATTATTATTATACACGTTTATGGATCAGATACATTGGGTAATTAATTCTAAAAAGTACAGCCCTCTATCTATTTTAGTTTGTTCAGGAGGATTTTTGAAACTTAGATTTTACGTTGTTTATCGGTGGTTGAATGTTATGATTTTGCTTCATGTGCGATAACGAGCAAAGTAGTTGGGATACAAATTATTATTATACACGTTTATGGATCAGATACATTGGGTAATTAATTCTAAAAAGTACAGCCCTCTATCTATTTTAGTTTGTTCAGGAGGATTTTTGAAACTTAGATTTTACGTTGTTTATCGGTGGTTGAATGTTATTATTTTGCTTCATGTGCGATTACGAGCAAAGTAGTTGGGATACAAATTATTATTATACACGTTTATGGATCAGATACATTGGGTAATTAATTCTGAAAAGTTCAGCTCTTTATCTATTCTAGTCTGTTCAGGAGGATTTTTGAAACTTAGAGTTTACCTTGCTTTTAGTTGGCAGATCGTTATGATTTTGCTTAATGTGCGAATATGAGCAAAACTGTTGCGATAGAAATTATTTTCTTACACGCCTCGGTCACACATAAATTGGGTAATTAATTCTGAAAATTACCGCTCTTGATCTATTTTAGTTTATTCAAGAGAATGTTAAAACGTAGGGTTTACGTTTTGAAAGCTTACGCTACATTGGATCCTTCATGAAGGGCATTTATCGCGTCTGAAAAAGCTAAATTGTCAATAAGCCAAATAAAGCCGTCGATTTCTTAAAATTTCAGACCGTTAAATATTTCATTAGAGCTTTTCACATCATGTTTCGGCCGTAATTGCGAAAATAAACGTCATTTGCAAATTTGGCGGAGGCGCCGGGAGATCTGTTAAATTTCATAATTTTCACAATAATCTTTTTATTACGCCTTACTAACTTACCTTAATAGACATATAAGACAATAAATAAAACATACCAACCAATTTTCGACCGATACAAGACGAAGAACCATCAAAAAAAGTAAAAAAACCTCTCCAAACCTGAAACCATCGCAATAAAGTGGAAGATCTTGTTATATCACACCGCGTATAACACATCCGGACGCAGTCACCGCTCGTTCCCCACTTATAATTTCATAACCTGTGTACTTTGTCTTCATTATCCCGCATAAACGGATCCCGCAGTTCTCCTAAGCCTCCATCCTGAGCCTGGCTCAAAATTTTCGGCCGCGTAACACAATTTGCCGTTGCGGATCTCACTCTGTGTACATACATTCGTAATAATGGCGGTAGCAAATCGTCTGACGATGCACCGTACCCTTATTAATGCAATATTCGTCCTCTGCAGGTGCTGTATTCGGAGCAGGTTCGAGGATTTCCAGGACGTAGGATGGTTACTCTACGCTGCGAGTTGTTCGGCCTGGCGGGACATTATTCGCTCATGCTAAGACCCACGACACCAACGCCATCTATACCGCACACTGCCGCTTACGTCAAGGTACGTAACTGATCCTTGTTAATAACTGAAACGTTTCAATCGGGTTTTGGGGTTGATAATAATGGAGATATAATTGAGGGGATAATAAGAAATACATAAGTGTTTTGTAAAAAGTCAAGTTCAACTTTACAACACCGGGCAGCACAAATATGGACAAATATATACGTTTCTGGCAATAATCGCAGTTTGTCGATTAGTGGAAAAGTTATAAAGTTTTTGGTGAAATTTTATTTAAATAAAGAAACTGTTTTTATATTGTGAGTTGGGGTAGGTGAATTTTATTTTAAAAAAGCGAAAGATGTTGAAATAAACTTCACTTTTATCTTGCCAAAACATAATTCTTTTACCTAGCCCCAACTTCTTATTTATCTAAGAAGTTACACTGAAACGTTCATCAAGTTTAAACTATAAATAACGCCTTTAATGGAAAACGCGTTTTAGGAGAAATGGAACTGGGTCTTAAAAATAATAGGGAAAAATAATTTGTTACTGATTTGTTAATAAACAAAATAATGATGATTTAGGGGTAACAACTCCATTGCTAACAGGCAACAGAGCGACTAGCCGATTAGTATTGTAACAATATTAACTATCGACAGCCAAAGAAACACAAAGTTGATTGCTGAAAATTGTTTATAACGTTTTAAAAATTACTGAACGACGATATTCCATACGTCAAAATGTAGAGAACAACCTTTAAATCACAATAATTTGCATATACTTTCTATGCAAGTTTTCAGATATACTACGAAAAACTCTACAGAAAAATTGTTATAACTTTTACAAAAATTAATTGTAAGAAATTCGTAGGTAATTAATCGTTGTATTTACTCATTTACGCTGAGAAATTTTCTTTGTGGCATACAACCCCTAAATCACACTAATTTTGTCTACTACTTATTTGAGTATTGCGGTACAAATTACATATCTTTACAACAGAAAAATGTTTAGAACTTTTACAGAAACTGTTTAAATCATTTTCTCTTAGGCCAAATTATAGTTAATTAATTGGGATTATACTTTAAATGATTACATTAAAAGCTGAAAGGCCTCCACATTACTATATTATGTATGACACCAAGTGGAGAGAGTTGATATTTTGGTTGGCTGCGATAACAACATTTTTATAAGTTTTTCAAAAATTATTTGATTATAGAAGATATTATAATATTAAATGTACATTCAGCGAAAAATACGAGAGTTTCAATGAATAATTACACTTATTCGACTTTTTCTTTTGTCACAAAATGTTATATGGATATTTCAAAGCGCTTTTTGTTTGTAGATGACGAACCGGGAACGTCTCCATCACGTCTTAGATTTGCGTTACGCAGACTTCTTGGTTTGGAATCTATGAAAACAAAATTGAAACGATATCTCACATCTCTTGTGACAAAATCAGTGTCACCATCACGTCTTATCTGTGCACAGTAATTTTTGCTGTTTTGTGTTGAAATATATGCATTATTTGGTATTCAAATTTACTTTTGTGAGAACGTCCTAATTGTTGATAATTTTGGTATATCTGATGTTCGGATTATATAAAAGACGAAATACATAAGAAAACACTTGTTTGAAATTTCATAATTAGATAAGCCTACCTATAATCCAGTTTTAATGCTGGTACAATTGTATTTTTCTCTATTGGAAATAATCCAGAAGTTAAGGCCTCCTAAAGTGGTAAAATAACACGACCAGAACAAAAAAAACTTTTCTCAGGTGGGGGAAAATAATAGCCCTCAAACAATGTACGACAAATCACTACACGCAGCTACAACTTGTAGACGTCGTATTAATCCTTGCCTGGCCAGAAAAAAAAAAGAATCTCGCCGGGAAAAGACCCTTTCTGAGCCCGTCAATCCTCCCACTGATCTACGTTTAATTCCTGGTGATTTATGTTCAAATCCGTCCTGCTTTTCACTTTTTCCGACCGCCTTTTCTTTGACAGTTCGTAGTGACGAGTCCTGACGATATCGACAGAAAAAAAAACGGACGATCGTATCTCGCGTCCCGAAGGAATATTCAGGAATATTTAAGGCATTGAATTGAGAATGTATATAGAATACATATCTGGAGATCTTTTTTAAAAGGAGAATCGTATAATGATGGGGATTATATAGTCATAGATACGTATGCAATGAACTTATTATATGTGAGTCGTAGATACATAATATATTGAAATAGGTACATACGCTTACATACGTATCCTACCGAAAAAAATAAAACATCTTTCTACACATAATAAGATAACATTAATGAATAAAAAGAACATGTTACTTAATGAAAAGAACAATCTATGTGTATTGGGTACATTCTAGTGTAACAGTTTCAAAAATGAATGTTCTTATTGCATATTTTGATTGCACAACATTTAAAGCATACACTGTAAAAATTTCAGAATTTAATTCGAAAAATTAACGATTCCATCGCCAAAACTCGAGCGGCTCGCCGAGACCGATTATATCTCGATTATCGGAACCTTTTTTACCACCTTTAAAACGTTCATCTTTCAATATTTTTTAGAAATTCTTTCCAGTAGTATATCCACATTTCTCCTCTTTAAAATGACGTATCACCTATTGTGATAAGCTTAATAGTTTTGGAGATATCGATAAAAATATGAGTGGACACGATTAAATGTTTGGGAAAGTCACACGCGTCTACAATTAAGCTCAGTTTTCACGAAACCTTGTTTTGTTGGGCGGTTGAAACAATTTCGCGAAAACTAACGGGCCGCTTTAAAAAATTCTTGCGGCATTGTATTCGCAGATTGACTTGCTATCGCGCAAACTAGGATTATTAAAAATATTAATAGTTGTGGAAGTGACAGGGCCTTTTAGAAAGAAAGATAAAAAATCTGATGTGGCCAGGCACATGACTTTATCATACAATATATAAAATTAATAGTTTAGCTGCATGAGAATCTATTCTATAGAGATAAATCGTAGATATTGTCAAAGCATCAGCATTTGACACTACCTACACTACGTCATTAGAATAATAGTTATTTATGTCACAAATGCCGAAAGTACGGACTAGCGCGACGAACGGTGATACGGCGCGTCACCGAAGGCGGAGTGTAGCCGTCGCATATGAGCGAGTCGCGCTATCTAGTTTTTGGCAGGAGCGACATCAACGTTTATTGTGTTGCTTTTTAAGAAATACGTATTAAAAAAAAATAAATGATTTCTGTATAGTAAATGCTAGGTTGGTACCACTTTGACGAAAGGTGCGTTCCGATTGGTAGGTAATGGTAGCTAATGGCGGTGGTAGAATACGAAATTATAGTATTTCTTACATATCGTGATAATGACATATTAGTTTGCATGTACATAAACATGAGTCACTAGCAATTTTCTATTGGAAATACTATAACGGCATCTGCTACCACTGCCATTATCACTGATGAAAACGCACCTTAAAAAGGTAATTCAAATTCTGACAGATTTATATTTGTTCATGACACATCCCTACCAACATACTAAAATAAAACTACACTCATCGCTATACTTTATTTATAATTTTCTCAATGTATCATTTTTAGAATTAGATATAAAGACGGGTTGATATTTCTTATCAACAAACAATCAAATTGGTGATCCTATTTTATTTGAAATTTGTATTTTATAATTTTGCGCACTACAGCGGCACGTTCCATAGTGGTTCTCCAACCTCTGATGAGATCAGCTGTTTTCGAATGTGACAAGACAAAAAAATATTTGTCAAAATCCTGGCTACTATGTAATTTCATATCAATGCAGATGCGACCGATCTCGATCAAATAGAATTTGCTTTTGAAGGTAAACTATTAATTTTACCAAAAAATGTTATAGGCATAAATTATTCAAAATTTCCTCTACTTTAATTTATTAATTAACTATTTTGTCGAAATTACAGAAATGGCGGCTCATTTCCAAAATCCTTGAAAAAGGCTTAGAATAAACTAAAAAGCTAAACTACTAATTTTACCAAAAAATGTCATAGGCATAAATTATTCAAAATTTCCTCTGCTTTAATTTATTATTTAACTATTTTGACGAAATTACAGAAATGGCGGCTGATTTCTAAAATCCTTGAAAAAGGCTTGGAGTAAACACCCAGTTCCTTTGGACCCTTTTGAACCAAAAGCTTTTCAACTCTAAGTTTGGTCATGAAAGTTCTAAATATGAAGTTCCGTGCCGATACCTTTAGTAGTTTCTCGGGAAATGAATTAACAAAAATTTTGTACCTTGGTCAAAAATGTTCAGGGGACCCATAAAGACCCTATTTCCGCTAAAATCTCAAAAAAATTTTTCGGCACGATTACAATACTTTGCGTATGATAAAGTAAAAAAGGGGAAAAAATGATTTTTTTACAAATAAGTTGGATAAAACATTTAATTATTGATGAAACCGGTGTATTCTAGGTTGATAATATGGTCATATTATTAACCTATAATATTAATTTGACAGAATATGTCGTTAAACATTTTCATCTGGTGTATTCTAGTTTGCTCGATAGCGAGTTAATCCAAAAATGCAGGAATCCACGAATCATCCCGTAAGTTTTTGCGAAATTGTAGACGTGTACCGACGTTCCCGAACTTTTAATCTTGTCCACTCATTATTTTTATCGATATCACCAAAAATTTTAAGCTTATCACTATAACTGATACGTTATTTTGGGGGTAAATGTGTATACTTCAGAAAAGAATTTCTGGAAAATATTGAAAGCCGTATTGTGGGTGGTTAAAAAAGGTGCCAACAATATTTCGAATAAAAATTTCTCTTCCTGAAATTTTTACAGTGTATTCTTTAAATATTCCGTAATAAAATACGATAAAAAAAATCTTTTTTTGAAAATACAAATGCAGGATGTACCCGTATTAATATAAAATAAGGTTAAATATGTCTCCATGACTGTAGCTAATGCAACTTTATTTTCCTAGCCTTCAAAGCGGCAAAATGATCAATTATTTGTTCCATATCTAATGATCGAGCAACACTACATTCGATCGAAAGCAAACTTAAGTTGGCAAGCCTGTCCTGAGCCATTGTAACTCCCAAATAATTTTTTACCATAACTTTGCTAATAAGTTTGCAGGAAGACCTTTCAGCTGATGCAGCAGTTATCGGTTTACTAAGAAATATTCGATATGCAGTTACCATGTTCTTATAATTGGCAGTTAACTCAAATTGATGAATTAATTGGAGGATTTCTATGTGTTATCATTTAGACACCGAAATAATTTTTTTTGCACTTAAAATTTCACACAGAAAATGTTGTCCGTTTGAATCACTTCCATACTTCCTTGTAAGGTTCAGAGTATGTTTTTTAATAGTTTCTTCATCATGTGAAATAATGTTCGAACCACTAAGGAAAGCACAATCTTGTGAAATCTGACGAAGTTTTTCAAATCTCCATGCAAGTTGCTCCATTATTGTGTCAATAGGCTTGATATACAGGGTCCTGCTACTAAGCTCCCGTCTTCTGTAGCTCACTTACTCATTAAGCTAAGAGTTTGACATTTTGCAGGCTTACCCTGTACTTCAAGGTACAATTCAAGAAATTATTTTTTATTATACAGGCTGTTCCAAAAATGTGCAACGCCATGGTAATATATTTTTTTTAAATTGCATGTATACATTTTTCTACACATTTGAAAGCCTTTTATGATTGCCTACATATCACCAAAATTTTATTGAAATCGGTTGAGTGACCGCAGCGGAAAAAAATAAAAACCAAGAAAAATTGATTTTGCATCGTAGGCTTTAAAAACCAATAAAAACCACAAAATGCACCTCGTTAATAAAATTTTGCGACGTGCTTATTAAGTTAGATGTAATAGTCTCGTTAACCAAGTGACATTGATCCAAATCATACAGGGTGACCAAACTCGAGTGTCAAACTTGTCAAACTTCAAAGCGCGCTATTGTTCTTATTTTAAATTGCAACCCATAATTTTTTTTTTGTGAAACGATGCGGAATTAAAGTATAAACATTGTTTCTGAATACAACTCCATCACAATTCCCAATATTTTAACAGTTATTCGCCAAAAACTCATTTTTCAATGTTTCCAACGGCAATTTTAGGTAATAAATATCGTACGTGGCGTTGAAAAACAATTTATTACATAAAATATAACGCAGAGAGGTATTTTAGATTTTACTGTACTTAATTAAGTAGTTATTCAATTGATAAGTTTACTGCAAAATTTACCTATAGCCACATTTCCGTCCTTACCGCTATAGGTAAATTATGCAGTAAATTTATCATTTGAATAACTACTTAATTAAGTACACTCAAATCTAAAATACGTCTATTATATTTTATGAAATAAATTGTTTTTCAAAGCCTCGTACGATATTTATTATCTAAAATTGCCGTTGGAAACGTTGAAAAATGAGTTTTTGGCGAATAAGTTTTAAAATATTGGGAATTCTTATGGGGTTGTATTTAGAAACAATGTTTATTTTTTAATTCTGCATGATTTCACATAAAAAAAATTATGGGTTCCAATTTAAAATAAGAACAATAACACGCTTTGAAGTTTGACACTCGATTTTGGTCACCCTGTATAATTTGGATCAATGTCACTTGGTTAACGAGACTATTACATCTAACTTAATAAGCACGTCGCAAAATTTTATTAACGAGGTGCATTTTGTGATTTTTATTGATTTTTAAAGCCTACGATGCAAAATCAATTTTTCTTGGTTTTTATTTTTTTCCGCTGCGGTCACTCAACCGATTTCAATAAAATTTTGGTGATATGTAGGCAACCATAAAAGGCTTCCAAATGTGTAGAAAAATGTATAGCATGCAATTTAAAAAAATATATTACCATGGCGTTGCACATTTTTGGAATATCCTGTATAATAAAAAATAATTTCTTGAATTGTACCTTGAAGTACAGGGTAAGCTTGCAAAATGTCAAACTCTTAGCTTAATGAGTAAGTGAGCTACAGAAGACGGGAGCTTAGTTGCAGGACCCTGTATATTAAACGAAATTTTGCTAATTCGTATAAATCGGTATCTCTACTTTAATACTGTACCCATGTTTAGTACTATTTTTGTAGGTTCAGTAATAGATAATTCCACATATGTGCAACAAATAAAAATAGCTTCTTATATTTTATTTTATTTTGCATTTATAAATTCGTTTTAATAATTCCTTCATTATGTATTTTTTAAAACACGTTTAAAACACATTATGTATTTTTTAAAACACGCTCCTTCCCTTCTGGGTAGAATGCTCGATCGAACAGTGTTAGTTTCATTGCGATATCTTTCAGGGTACTCGAGTAATTATCATTTTTCTATTCATGTAAATTCCCATCAACTTCAATAGGTGTTTTGAACCACGGTACTTAGAACCACATGCTTCTGAGCCAATATTTCACAAGTGGCACATTCTACTCCACATCCACTTTACTATCGCAAGCAATTATCAATAGTGGGCGCACTTTTGAATGGTTAATGGTCAATAAAGCCGCGGATAAATTAACAATTTAACGTGCTGCTTTATAGAGCACTAACGGAATTCGATTTCCAAATTATTTCTCGCGCAATCTCGGTCTGGTAATTTATAGTGAACGAGGTCAGCAGCTGCTTCAAATTATCGCAAGGACACTCACAACAAATCGCTCATTTGCAGTTCACCAAACACAATTAAAATTTTTTGTTCGTTTTGCTTTATTTACTCCTTGCTCCTTTTTGCGACTCTATGCGCCTTTTTATTGGAATTTTGATGGTTTGGTAGATAAACTAGGATACCTAGGGGGGCACTAGAAGACGTAGGCGTTATACAGGGCGGTTTACGATGTTTTAACGGTCGATAGTGTCATACGGCAGAAGTAATTTTGTGCCGGAATGGGTACGTAGGTAATAAATTATACATGAAACTAGAGGGTAAGTCTGTTATATGTCTGAGATGGGGTTTTTAAATAATTAATTGCCGTCATATAAAAGTAATAGGAATATATAGGGTTATTATAAATGGGAATGATTGTAGTCGAAGTGCGCGCTGAAATCATGTGTAAAAATTCGTGTTTACCGCTTCATTTACAGGAATACCATTGTACAATAGGCAAGGGTTAACTTGGTTGCTCAACCCAATGTAAGTTTGATACTTTTAGGTAAATTTGTGTAAAGCGGCAAAAATGTAGTAACACGGGCATTTTTGAAACTTAGATTTTACGTTGTTTATCGGTGGTTGAATGTTATTATTTCGCTTCATGTGCGATTACGAGCAAAGTAGTTGGGATACAAATTATTATTATACACGTTTATGGGTCAGATACATTGGGTAATTAATTCTAAAAAGTACAGCCCTCTATCTATTTTAGTTTGTTCAGGAGGATTTTTGAAACTTAGATTTTACGTTGTTTATCGGTGGTTGAATGTTATTATTTCGCTTCATGTGCGATTACGACCAAAGTAGTTGGGATACAAATTATTATTATACACGTTTATGGGTCAGATACATTGGGTAATTAATTCTAAAAAGTACAGCCCTCTATCTATTTTAGTTTGTTCAGGAGGATTTTTGAAACTTAGATTTTACGTTGTTTATCGGTGGTTGAATGTTATTATTTCGCTTCATGTGCGATTACGACCAAAGTAGTTGGGATACAAATTATTATTATACACGTTTATGGGTCAGATACATTGGGTAATTAATTCTAAAAAGTACAGCCCTCTATCTATTTTAGTTTGTTCAGGAGGATTTTTGAAACTTAGATTTTACGTTGTTTATCGGTGGTTGAATGTTATTATTTCGCTTCATGTGCGATTACGACCAAAGTAGTTGGGATACAAATTATTATTATACACGTTTATGGGTCAGATACATTGGGTAATTAATTCTAAAAAGTACAGCCCTCTATCTATTTTAGTTTGTTCAGGAGGATTTTTGAAACTTAGATTTTACGTTGTTTATCGGTGGTTGAATGTTATTATTTCGCTTCATGTGCGATTACGACCAAAGTAGTTGGGATACAAATTATTATTATACACGTTTATGGGTCAGATACATTGGGTAATTAATTCTAAAAAGTACAGCCCTCTATCTATTTTAGTTTGTTCAGGAGGATTTTTGAAACTTAGATTTTACGTTGTTTATCGGTGGTTGAATGTTATTATTTCGCTTCATGTGCGATTACGACCAAAGTAGTTGGGATACAAATTATTATTATACACGTTTATGGGTCAGATACATTGGGTAATTAATTCTAAAAAGTACAGCCCTCTATCTATTTTAGTTTGTTCAGGAGGATTTTTGAAACTTAGATTTTACGTTGTTTATCGGTGGTTGAATGTTATTATTTCGCTTCATGTGCGATTACGACCAAAGTAGTTGGGATACAAATTATTATTATACACGTTTATGGGTCAGATACATTGGGTAATTAATTCTAAAAAGTACAGCCCTCTATCTATTTTAGTTTGTTCAGGAGGATTTTTGAAACTTAGATTTTACGTTGTTTATCGGTGGTTGAATGTTATTATTTCGCTTCATGTGCGATTACGAGCAAAGTAGTTGGGATACAAATTATTATTATACACGTTTATGGGTCAGATACATTGGGTAATTAATTCTAAAAAGTACAGCCCTCTATCTATTTTAGTTTGTTCAGGAGGATTTTTGAAACTTAGATTTTACGTTGTTTATCGGTGGTTGAATGTTATTATTTCGCTTCATGTGCGATTACGAGCAAAGTAGTTGGGATACAAATTATTATTATACACGTTTATGGGTCAGATACATTGGGTAATTAATTCTAAAAAGTACAGCCCTCTATCTATTTTAGTTTGTTCAGGAGGATTTTTGAAACTTAGATTTTACGTTGTTTATCGGTGGTTGAATGTTATTATTTCGCTTCATGTGCGATTACGACCAAAGTAGTTGGGATACAAATTATTATTATACACGTTTATAGATCAGATACATTGGGTAATTAATTCTAAAAAGTACAGCCCTCTATCTATTTTAGTTTGTTCAGGAGGATTTTTGAAACTTAGATTTTACGTTGTTTATCGGTGGTTGAATGTTATTATTTCGCTTCATGTGCGATTACGAGCAAAGTAGTTGCGATAAAAAATATTATTATACACGTTTATGGATCAGATACATTGGGTAATTAGTTCTAAACAGTACAGCCCTCTATCTATTTTAGTTTGTTCAGGAGGATTTTTGAAACTTAGATTTTACGTTGTTTATCGGTGGTTGAATGTTATTATTTCGCTTCATGTGCGAGTACGAGCAAAGTAGTTGGGATACAAATTATTATTATACACGTTTATGGATCAGATACATTGGGTAACTAATTCTAAATAGTACAGCCCTCTATCTATTTTAGTTTGTTCAGGAGGATTTTTGAAACTTAGATTTTACGTTGTTTATCGGTGGTTGAATGTTATTATTTCGCAACATGTGCGATTACGAGCAAAGTAGTTGGGATACAAATTATTATTATACACGTTTATGGATCAGATACATTGGGTAATTAATTTTAAAAAGTACAGCCCTCTATCTATTTTAGTTTGTTCAGGAGGATTTTTAAACTTAGATTTTACGTTGTTTATCGGTGGTTGAACGTTATTATTTCGCTTCATGTACGATTACGAGCAAAGTAGTTGGGATACAAATTATTATTATACACGTTTATCGATCAGATACATTGGGTAATTAATTCTAAAAAGTAGAGCCCTCTATCTATTTTAGTTTGTTCAGGAGGATTTTTGAAACTTAGAGCCTACTTCGACTACAATCATTTATAATGAGCCTATATAACATATAGGCTCATTATAACATATATAACATACGCAGGGTGATTTTTTCTAGTAAACATGATAGAACTTGAAACTGGTACTACTCGAAAATGTCCTCTTAAAATTGCTACTTTTTGTGAGTGAAGGCAGTATAAAAGTAAAATATGTATTTAAAATTTTGTTTGCTCTTGGTTTGATAAAAAAAAGCCTTAAAATTGTTAACACCTTTTTTTTAGACTAATGGCATTTGTTAAACAAATGTGCTATTAGATAATATAGGCAAGATATCTCAAACATGAAATTTATAATTTAATTTCTATCATAATTAGAAAAAGTTGAAAATGAATGATAATTGATTGTTTAAAGAATAAGAAGATTTTTTTTAAGGAATAATGTCACTCTAAGAAAATGAACTGCCATTTCGACCTCAGAAAACAGAATTCAGACGGATTTTCGAGAAAAACTGACAATTTAAACTAATAGAATTTGTTTAAACAAATGGTAATTAATTGACAAATGTTTATAAACATTCCACTAGAGTTATACAAATTATTTCTATGACAAAAAAGATAATGAAATGATTAGAACGGTCAATTTTCTGAAGAATGTAAATTTTTCATTTTAGGGTAGTTTTCATGGCACTTGAACTGAACAAATATTCAAAAAATCCCAAAACATGTCTCTTGCTATGATGCATTTTCCCATGCAAATTTGAGGCCTCGGTAGACACTATTAAAAACAAAAAAATGTAAAAAAATAAGTCTCCAGTTTCTAGGATTTGGAAACGATTTGGGGGGAAACAAAATACGGAAGGGGGGTGGTACCTGTCTCTATTTTAAAAAACATATTAATCATTAATATTATTTATTTATTTATTTATCAATATTTAATTAATTAATCATATTTTCAGGCCGACTGGAGCGAGCAATTCGTCTTCAACGTCCACGCGTCCAGCATTTTCCCCTGCGACGTCCACGGCCAAGGCATAAAAGTCCTCTTCGAGTATCCCTCCTGCATTCTCAGTTCCGGCGACAAAGTCCGACTCTACGCCAAACTGCGGGCCGAAGTAGCATCCCTGATACCGCCGACGCAACTGAAGTACGTGGCGGAGCAGCGCGTCGTCAGAGGGCAGCACAGTCTCCACTTCGACTGCGAGCACTTCTCCGAACGTTACGTCGAATATTGCTTCGTCTACGTCAGCCAGGCTATCACCGGCGCCGTCGCCGACGTCCGGATAGACTGCGTGCCCACCCTTCCAGTCACAGGTGAGTTGATCCCGTTCTCTTTTAAATGCCGACAGTTTTAATATAATAATAAGCTTTGATAAGGTTCGCTGGTGGGACTTGGCAGGTGTGTACGCGGCTTAAAACGCCCCGTTTGAGCTAAATTGTGTTCGGTTTTGGAAAATTTAACGGAGATCTCGTTGAACGGCGATTTGGGGTTAGAATCCCCCACCCCTTGGTGTCACGGCGACGGTATTTTGTCTGGAGGATGTGTCTGTGTTTTGTGTGACGATATTTTTGGTGGTTTTATATTTGTTACTAATAGAAATTATACGGAAAATGTGAAATATAAATGAAGAATTTGCTGAAAAAAGGTTGGAACTGTCCTCTAAAAATCATTTTCCACTTGGCATACTTACAATTTTTGGTGAAATTATCAACTTTTGATTTACTTGGGATGTTGAATGATATAAATAGCAAGTTTAGCAACAGCATAGGGGAGGCAGGTCATGTGAGGTGTCATAGGATAGTTATTGTTATTTAACGAAAGAACGGAATCAACGGGCCTCAAATTTACATGGGAAAAGCATTGGAAGAGTCATGTTTTGGAATTTTTCGAATAATTCTTTGGTGTTTGGGCAAACTCTAGATTAAAGTTGTACGACTTATAGACGACTCATCAAGGAAGAATTTGACCTATTATACATATGGATTTGACCCCCCAATCCGCCCCCCACAGTGCCATGAAAACTACCCTAGAATGTAAAAAATTAGTTTCTTCAGTAAATTGACCGTTCTAATTATTTCATACCTTTTCTTCTCATAGAAGTAATTCGTCTTTTGGAATGTTTATAAACATTATTGTCATTAGTTTAAACAAATTCTATTTGACAATATTTTGGAGACTGTGACGAACTTAATAATAAAATTATAAAGAGAGATTAGCACTTCATAATATCTTTACTGGATATTGTCCAAGCAAATCACTAGTCTAAGTGACGTCCATGTTAAAAATGGACTTGGGTTAGGTAGAAGTGCAGTATTCAAGATTTTCTTCTCGTTTTGAATTCTAAATTCAACACCATTAACTTTACTGTAGAACAAGAAGTTAACGGCCAACTTCCATTTTTAGATACTCTGGTAGTCAGGAATAGCAAAAATATAATAGAAATTGACGTGTATCGGAAAGATACTAACACAATCAGGTTTATCCCTAATAATTCGCAGCATCCTTTTCAACAAAAATTGTCTTTTATTAGTTGTTTGGTAAATAGGTTATTGAAATTTCCATTGTCCGCAGATAGATATCAGCAAGAATTATTGTTTATTAAGAATGTTGTCATACATAACGGGTACCCTGAGAAAATAGTTGATAGAATGATTAAGAAGCAGAATCAAAAAATGTATGTAAATCAAATATCTCCTTTAAATACTTTGTCTGTAGAAAAGAAGAAATATGTTAAAATACCGTTCGATTGTGCATATACAAGGGGTTTCAGAAGTATTTTTACATCACAAAATCTCTGTATAGCATATTCGACTCATAATAACATAAAAAACCTTCTTGGAAACCCAAAGGATAAGGTAGATGTACTTGATAAATCTGGTATATATTGTATCAAATGTCATGACTGTGAAAAAGAATACGTAGGCCAGACTAGAAGAACAATTTTAACTAGGTTCAAAGAACATGTAGCTCGTTTTAAATATAATCGTTTTGAAAAATCTAGTGTGGCTCAACATATTTTAGACACAGGTCATAAAGTAGTTGTAGATGACTTAAAACTTGTAAAAGCTGTGTCAAATAATAGGGAACTAAACAGCTTGGAAAGTATCTTTATTCACTTGAATAGAGATAAATTAATAAATTCAGACAGGTCCTATACCTAGTTCGCCTTCAATGATCAAAATTCACTGAGGTGTGACCAACAAATGGGTATATATAGGGTAATTTTTAACATGGACGTCACTTCCACTAGTGATTTGCTTGGACAATATCCAGTAAAGATACTATGAAGTGCTAATCTCTCTTTTCCTTTTTTTTAGGTTCTACTGAAGATGGCAACATAGTTGCTGAAATACGTATTTAGGTTTTTAAAATACTTGTTGTGGTTAGGGGTTTATAATTTTATTATCAAATTCTATTTGTTTAAATTGTTCGTTTTTCTTGTAAAATCCGTCTGCATTTTGTTTTAATTTAGTATGTTGGTTAAAACAATTTTTTTTGCAAATAGCCTATTTTTTTTATTTTATAATGCCAGCTGTTATTCTCAATCCAGATAGCAACAAATTAACATTATCTTGACATACAGTGGTAGGAAATCAGAATAAGAACTGGAGATATGATTAATAAAATTAGTCGACTTTAGAAAAATTTAAATTTTTAAGAGAAATGTAATACCCCAATTTGCCTAAAAAGCATTTTAATCAATTAAATCGATTAAATCGAATAAATGATTTTGAAAACGAATAATATTTCATTTTTTAAACAATGAATATCCCAAAATAAAAATGATATCACTTGGGATATCTCGAACTTGAAATTTATAATTTCTTTTAACAAAAATGTTGACTTTTCTACTAAATTTAGAAATTTTTTTTCAATGAATAATGGCAATCTCAGATAATAATTTGCCATTTCAAAGTAAGAAAGCAGAATTCAGACGGATTTTCGAGAAAGACGAATTATTTAAACAAATAGAATGTTTAAACAAATGGAAATTAACTGACATATGTTTTAAAACATTCCACTAGATTTATAGTAATGATTTCTATGAGACAAAAAAGACTGAAATGATTAGAAAGTTAAATTTTCCGAAGAATGTACATTTTTTCATTAAGGGTAGTTTTCATGGCACTGGGGGAGGTGGATTGGGAGCGTCAAATCGATATGTATAATAGGTCAAATTCTTCCATGGAAAGTCTTCTACAACTCCTTATGTTTTCCGAAATCTCGAATAACTATTCGAAAAATACCAAACTGTGCACAATATTGTTCATGATTATTTCGGTCTTAAAGATTAACAGAGCTCTTGACACACGGCATAACTCGGAAGCAGGTTATTTTCTAAATACTTATCCAATGATACCACACATGACCTAGTTTTTCATTTAAAACTATAAAACCGAATAACTTTATTTCTGAAATGAAAACTGCTCTCATCAAATTGTTGAGGTATGCTATCTTATGCTAGTTTCCTATTATAAACAAACTTACAAATAAAATATTGTGGCTAAAGCAATCCATCTTCCTCTTTATTGTCTATTTCGATCCAAAAACTTAAAACATAATCAAATCTTTGTAAGTATTAAAATTGCCCAAATCTCATTCATCCATCAAACTCAAGGAAAGTCGATAATACCCTCAAATGGGGAGAATCTCTCGTTAGGCGTTCTTGTGGAAACAACTGCAGATGATTGGGAGAACTCGACAGCGTCGAGATGACATCGTAGACTTCCGGCTTACACACGGAAAGTTTTATAATCAATTTCGGTGTCTAAGCAAGTCGAGAAACAATAAACGGCAACTCCGTTATCTTCGAATGCTCTGGCAGAGCTTGCAGCGCTCGCGATAAACGATACTAGCGCCGCGACGGTAGGCAATGGAAACTTTGCAATTGGCATTAGTTACGTCTCATTACGTGTTTGGTCCGGCCTTCAAACCGTCCAAGAGATATACCGGAGTCGGCGTTGACGATTTGTTCTGGTTTGTGGTGGATCTGACATTTGTGGATCAAGTTGTTACCAAGTTGCCAAGTAAACTGTTGGAAATTACAAGAAAATGTATAAATTTTGTAAATAATAAAAAAATGTTTGACTTGCCATTTTCTATAACGTAAAATTATTGTCGTTTATACAGGGTGTTGCATTTAGGTGTGACGAAAAGCATGTACATTTTTAACCAGCTTGATCCTTATACAAAGTATTACCGTTATTAACATATTAACAATTTTATGTAAAAATTTTTAAGTATATTTTGCCGTCTGTAGTATGGCAACGGAACACGCAATTTAAAAATTTCAAATTACTGCTTAAGTAAACCCTAAACCCGACTCGTGGCAGTGTTGAGCAACAGCGGACTGTTGAATCTTGCGTAGCCGGGTGTCTCTACTGTGCTCCTTGACTCGACATTCGAAACTTCGTCCTGTCTGTCCTACATAGCATGTTCCACACTCACATGTTATCTTGTATACCCCTTCGTTCTTCAGGAGTGGTGTGATATCCTTTGGGTTACGCAAAAGATCCTTTACCTTTGCTGGTGCTCTCTACCTTACCGTGATACCCGATTTCTTCAGTTTTCCACCGATTCTTTCTGATACCCGACTTGCGTATGGTAAGCAAGCGAACCCCTTTGACTCTTGCCGCTCCTCTGAGACTTGCGGTTTGCCTTGTGTGACCACTCGTATGTCAGACTTGCTGTATCCATTCTGACGTAGAGCCCACTCCAAGTGTTTCCGTTCGTCGTCCAAGGTGCTGGAGTCGCACACCTTCTCGGCTCTGTTGAACAGAGTGTTAATAACACTTCTCTTTCGTTTGGGGTTGGTGGTGTGATTTGGCGTTCAAGTACCGATCGGTATGTGTTTTCTTACGGTAGACTGTATGTCCAAGCGTACCCGTTGACGTTCTGTATACCAGCACATCCAAAAATGGCAGCTGATTTTGCTCTTCTATTTCCAATTTGATGGAAGGATTAACATTGTTCAGGTGGCTAAGGAACTCGGTAAGTTTATCTCTACCGTGTGGCGAAACCACAAAGGTATCATCAACATATCTGACCCAATGCTTGGGTTTGTAAGGACTTGACCTTGAGGCTTTTTCTTCAAACAATTCCATGAAGAAATTGGCGATTACCGGTGAAAGAGGTGATCCCATGGGAGCACCCTACCTATACTTGCTCATACATCGCTCCCGCCCACTTGAAGTATGTGGTGGAGAGACAATACTCTACAAGATCAGGTACATCGGCTGGTAGACCTAGGGGCACAAGTGTTGTCCGAAGGCCTTCGACTGCCTCCTTAACCGGAACACACGTAAAGAGTGATGTTACGTTGAAACTTACGAGTATATCCTGCGGGTCAATAACAACTTCCTTCAAAATCTGAATAAAATGTTCAGAGTTCTTAACGAAAGATGTAGTTTGTCCTATAAACGGTTGGATGGTTTTCGACAAGTATTTTGCCAACAAATAGGTTGGGGAGCCTATAGCGCTGACGATTGGTCTTAAAGGTACGTTACCCTTGTGGGTCTTTGGCAAGCCGTAGATCCTCGGTGCCCTAGGAGCTTGAAGACCTTCGACCACTGGGGATACTAACAACTCACTCTGTATATTTATATAATTTATATAGTTTTTGGGGATTGCACAACGTCTCGTGCGTCTCGTGCAATCCACTGCACGAGACGCCACTGCTCTATATATACAACTGGTCGGAATCGTCCCTTTTACTCACTCCCGAAGAACACTCATAACAATAATGTACACTTCGCCAACTAAGGACAAATAAGGAACATAAAGCGGTATCCTCCTGGTTCAACTTGTGTGGATGTAGTTCATGTCTGCGGGGTGCCATCTTCCCCTTTTTAACGAAGCAAACGAGCAGATATTATCGTCCCCCAGCAGTTCACTTGACCAGCGTTCCGCTGTTTTTCCTCTTAATCACGTACTACAGACTGGGGATATTGCATCCAGCGCAACACTTTGCTTTAGACGAACGATAATTGTTGTTTTGAGTACTCTCTCAACCATTTATTGGGGGCGCTCATCGTTTGTGCCTTCTGCGAGAACGTGGATTTTGTCGGGGAGGATTTTGTGGGAAATGGTCTTGCGATTCAAACATCCAATGAAGCATATTATAGTTGATAGATATAATAGTTAATAGATAGTGGTGGATTAGGACGCTTGCGAACACGTCGGTCAAGCTGATCCCACACGTGTTCAATAGGATTCAGGTCAGGACTTAACGCCGGTCGTTTAGGAGCTCTCGTGCTGTGGCAGTACGCTGACGTAGAGAGGAAAGGACACGAAATCGGTCTTGATTTTGAGTAGTTTTTCGATTTCGACCTTGTCCAGTTCTTCTAACATATTGGCCAGTCTCCCGAAACCGATTCTATAAACGCTGAATAACAGAAGGAGAACTCGCTCTCCTTCTGCTAAGATGTCGAATAGAGTGGCCACTAATATGCCTCATTATACTTCTAAGGACTTTCTAATCAACGAGAATTGATAACCGAATTCATTTGTCATCTTTAGTAGGCCTTCATAGGTGAATTCAAAGCATACTTGACCTTCTCCATTTTGTTTTGATAAATTCATTATCTTTCGTTACGTACAAACAGATTTATATTTTATAGGAAACCATAAACAACTTCCTACGAAGTTATCCTTTATCTATAGTGCGCCGGCTTGCATTAGACAGTGCGTTTAAGGGCGATTTATATGCGCCTAACTGTAAATTATGGTCGTTGAATAGCTTCGGCTGGGCAAATACTTATTACCAGACAATTGGTTGGATCATGGCCAGCTGAAGTTGACCTTATTTCACTTTTGTGGCTTCCACATAAGATCGATACCAGACAACGAAAATAGACCATGGATTCCATGGCCGAATTACTAAATTATAGCCGTTTTTATGCTATAATTGCGTGACACGTCGAAAGGATTTATTTCGCAACGAACAAAGGAAAGCCGGCGTCGTTTGTTTTTGAGGGTTTTCCGCACAAGTATTCTTTGTTTCATGGACTAACGATCGGCCAAAATATTATGTTTTAATTCATGGCGTTGTGGCTTTGTGTTTCTGTCTAAAATTGTTTTTATTTTGTTATTTCAGAGTCAGAAAATGGCGGCTGGGGCCCTTGGAGCGAATGGACGTCGTGCTCCAGCACATGCATAGGAGGAACTAGGACAAGATACAGATTCTGTGATTCCCCCGCACCACGATATGGTGCCAGATATTGCGAGGTAAGTCACGATTGCCCTTGGTTGGGGTATTTGTCCAGCAAAGCAGGCCAACATTATTTTTTGACCAAGAAGAGCTTACAAGTTACCTTAGTAACTTTATGTTATGACATAAGTTATACGTCAGTTTATACCAGCCCTTTGTATTGTATGTATGTATATTGTATATGTGTGTATATGTGTTCTGAGTAAATAATATAATATGGCAAAAGGTAAAAAGGAAAAGGGCGGTAAGAAGGGCAAGAAAAGCAAAGAACCGGAAGTTATCGACCCAAATATTCTAACCGAAGTGGACAAGACCTTCTACGAACTGCAAATCACCGATCTAAATCGAAAATTGGCGCGACTGCGAAGCCTCAACCAGGAACTGGAGGTGAAGAACGAGGAGCACGAGAAGAACTTCAAATCTCTCGACGAGGATCGAAACGACGTCATCCTCTTCCTCAAGAGGAGCCTCACGGAGAAGACCGATGAAATCAACGACACCCTCGATCGCCTCAAGAAGCTGGAAGAACAGAAACAGGACGACACTGAAAAGTTCGAAGCGCAAATCACCGAGATGACGGAAGAGTACCAACTCATGCAGGAGCAGCTCACGTCGGAGATCAAACTCTTAAACGGGAAGCTAAATTCCTTGGAAGAATTCCGTCTCCAAAGGGACGACCTGATGAAGAAGTACGAGATCCAAGAGGCGTTTATCGAAGAACAAGAGGTGAGGCACAAGAAGGCTATCTACGACATCGAGAAGAAGTTCATCATAGGCAAGGACCGCTTGAAAAAGGAAATGGAGGATAGATTGCTTAGGTTGTCCATCGAGTTCCAAGACGCCACCAATTTGAGGATAGCGGCCACCACGCATCGAGTCATCAGGGAGAATATCGCCATAAATAACGATTTGGACGTCATACTGGAGACCCACGGTCGACTCCACTCCGAAAACGAGGAGCTAAGACGACGAGATAACGTCTTTAGGATGCAGGTCGAACTATTGGAAGCCGAACGGAACAAAGCTCTGACGAAAGCTAAGGTCCAGTACAACCTAATCGAGCGCTTGACCAGCGAGCATGGAGCCTTAAACAAGAAGCTCCAAGAATACAAGAACATAGAATCCCAATTGATCCACCGAACGGACGAGTGGTACGCCTGCAAGACGGAAATCAGGAATCTGAGCCATAAGATCAAAGTCTTAGAGCAGAACCTCCACGCGAGCAGGTGCGATAGGGTATCGCTAACTACAGACCTCAATTACTCCCAACTGGAAGTTGAGCGATTGAGCGACATCCTCATCGAAGCCGTCATGTCCGTCGAAGAAGCTCTGAACTTAAAACCAGAAAGCCAAACGGTTATCTGCCTGGCCAAGAGAGAAAACCTCCTGGAACACCTCTTGAAGCTAATGAACAAAGTATACGAAGAAACATCCAAGAAACAATCGTTGGAATCGGTACAGTCCCTGACGAGGATGTACATGAAAGGTGACCTTGGCTTCGTGCCGTGCGGCGTAGAGCTAAGGACCACATTCCCGACCAAAAGGAATATGGACGTCCAGGTCGGATCTAGCCTAGAAGATTTGGTCATCAAAACCAGCGAGACTGGCCCCCTCGATAAGAAGGACGCCGAGGGTAGCGAGGAAGAACAATCGCTCAGCGAGGAGAGCCTACGCAGCGGCGTCAAAGAGCTCAACTATAGCGTCGAGGACATCGGCAGCCAGGTGGTGTTCGACGACGAACCGGAACCGATCTCGCAAGACTCCGAGCATGCCCAAGAAGTCGACCTGCTGGATCTTTTGGACATGAAGGTTGTGGATATCGACGCAGCCCTTAGAGACGACGAGTTTTCCGGGGAGGGCGAACAGGAGGAGACTTGGGGTGAGCGGATGAGTTCCGGTTTCACCGATACTACTACAGAGGCAACTGAAGCAACCGATGCAATGACGTGAAATATTCTTTGTAAGCTGGGTAGTTGTAACTAAAGATATGCCAAAAGAACACCATTGTTTTATTTGTATACTGATTGCGTTTCTTATCGATATATTTTAGGGTGATTCTATCCAAACAGAGAAGTGCGGATTGTCCATAGGTAGCAATTGGGAGTGTTTCTATAGTAACGGACTATCCTCGAACAACATGGTGGCGGAAATACCCGAAGTACGCGAAGAGGTGAGCGAGCACTGCCGTTGTGGTTGCACCATGATCCTTGGCCAGGATAAGCCCAGAAGACTACTGGCCACGTCCTCGCAGAGTTGCCCAGAGAGGACTTTCTGGTTAATAAAGGTAATGTGGCCTGAGTGTTTCCTAATGATTATATCATCATTCTTCACTTCTATAGGCAGAAGAAGATTACTTCATCCAATTCAAAGTCGAACACATCTTTCTGCCATGCGAGACGCAGTGGTTGAAGATTCGGGACGGTTCTTCGCTATCAGACAACCTCCTGGTGGACCTCAAAGGTTATCCTAACATCGAGCCAAGCGTGGTCAACTCAACTGGTCCGAATCTCCTCCTGGAGTTCTTTGGGAATGAAGATTTTTCCGGTGCTCAGACCTGCGGTGGTGGTTTTGTAGCACAAGCCATGCAGAAAAGAATCTTAAGGAACTACACGTCACCAGTAGCTCAAGAAATCGGAGTCCTCCCGGTTGTCGCCGCGAAATATACAGCCGTACACATAGCTATAGTCTTCTTCTTGAGTGGTCTCTTCATTGCCACCGTCTTGCTTGGCGCGCAGTACATCTTCAAGTATCGGAAATACCACATAGCCAAAGCTGACGACCAAGATTCCCTGACCGATTCTAATGGTGAGAAGATCATTTGCTGTTTTACGTTTTATAATATCTCGTTGTTCCAATAGGTTCATGCGCCACTTTAACTGTAAGGAATCGGGCATCGTCAAACTCCACACTCTTAACGGAAGTGATATCGTTGACGAAATTGAGACCTCACCTGAAGTCTAGGAATAAGCATAGCCGCCTTCGGGAGTCTGTCGATTGTGATCACGAACCTGAGGAGCGTGAAGCTACGTTGGCGTAAGTTACCAATATTGTATTCTGTAGAGTAGTGGTCCTAAAAGATGACCCTGGGGTAACAAAACTTTAAAAAAACAGTTAAAAAAGACTGCGGGTTTTTGTAATTCAAGCAGCAAAAATAAAAACACCCTTATTGCAAATCATCCCTTTTCTACCTTCGGCCTCGTCGACATTGATATTACGACTGTAATAGAGACAAAAGGGTCGCGCGCCCTTTTTGACCTGTCAGCAGGTGTTCACACCAAATTCACACGATCGCGGAAACGAGGAAAACAAAAAAAGGCAACGGGGGCACCGAAAGGTCTTCACGTTTTTACCCCGAGGGTGCGACGCGGCCGGATTTTAATCTTGGGGGTGGTTATAATTGAAAACAAACGCGCGGCAGGTGCGTGCTGAAGGCCGCTTCAGGATTATGGAAATGTCTGTTGACGTTTATGATTTTGTTAGAGTGGGTAATATATCCTCACACGCTTGTATTGGCGTTGAATCGATAGACCGAACTGGCGCAGTCGAGTGTGATGTCATCTTAACGTTTTTTTTTTTTCAGGAAAGAGGAGGATTCTTTGAGTGACAGCACGCAAACCCTGACCCAAGGCGAAACGGTGACAACAGCTGTAATAAACACCGAAATTACGAATAGTCTGCCTTGTTCTCCGGTGAGTGAAGAACAGATGTTGAGGAGATCGTCTACGGTTACGACTAGTTACTCGGAGAAGGATAAGTCGACGGAAAAGGACGAAGGATTCCAGAAGAAGGGTGACCAGACCAGGAGGCTAAGTAACGTCAGTGCAGTCACGCTGACTAAAGTGAGAAGCACGGTCGAACGCAGATCCAGAAGTGACCCGGTGCAGTATATTTTCCAAAATTTCATTCTGTATATAGCACACCATAATCAACACATCTTCATCCCTATTTACTGCACTTACGCACTTTTGGAGCTATTGTTCTTCAGTATTCTTATATTTTATCTATTCCTAAAACAACCTCTACCATTTTAACTGATTTCTTTCCCAACAGGGTTACTATTCGCCAGCTGCTAGCCAAGTGAGCACTGCAACCATCAGGAGCACCAACCCCAAAGAAAATAAAGAAAAGAGGAACCGTCAGAGGCTCCTCGCAGGTCCTGCTGGTTCTGAATTCTCACTGGTGGGCAATGACGTCGACCTAGAGATGGATTACTACGACTACAACGTGGTGAACGCTGGTGCGGCTCCTGGGTCCTACCTAGGGATGGATCCTGCCTTCTTGGTGTGGATCCCACCTCTGGACGAGTCTGGGGAGATCCTTCCTGACAGTCCTGACATCAGACCCAAGGGATACGTCGATCCTGGGAGCAACCAGGAGTCACCTGATGACGAAGGGTCTTTATCTAAGAGGAGGTCTTTGTCTGTCGGCCATAAGGCTTCGGCGATTTTGAACAAGTTGCCCAAGAGGGTGTATCCTCTAGTCGATATAAAGTCTATTTCTAATGATAGTCTTTGTTTTGATAGGATGCCCATCACGAAAACTGATGCCAAGGTGGTTACTATACAGCTGCAGGAGTTCACCAGGCTGAAGCTGGGGTCTCCTGCGAAGGTGCATAGGGAGAAGGAGACCAAGGTGGAGAAATCGCCTAGCGATAGCTTGGATGAAATTAAGTTTGTTGATGAGGATGACGAGGTCGAAATTTCGTGCAATAATTCATATCAGGACTCGAATATCTTATCGTCAAGTTAAATTTTGCGAGGTTTTTAGATCGTGGGGAGTTTTCTTTATTAAAATTGTATTCGTTTGGGTATGCTTCGGTGGGAGTATGGAAAAATCAAAAGAGTATCTCAGGATGATAGAATTGATAGACTGAAATTGTTTTAAGGTTATGTTGGAAGGATGGGTAGGCGACGATGAATAGTCTTTAAAACCAAAACCAAATTTATTCTAGTCATTTAAGTATTTAAGTAAAACGCTTTTTGTATTATTATTATTATTATACACCATTAGTTCCTATCTATGTAATATTATGTCAAATTGTGTTAAGTCAATAAGAAATATGAACCGTCAATGCTTCTTAAAAATCTATTTTATCGATCAGTTGATATTTCTTATTAACGTAGCAACAATTTTGTAAAATGAGGGCATTTATTAGCGAATTTTGTTGTTATAATAGCAACAATCAAAACCATAATATCCCCTTGCAGAAATCTAATGGAACATTTGGTAAAATATTCAAATAATATGAGTTTATTAAATTATTAAAGCCATATACTCAGTAAATAATGTGCAATAAATGTGTAAATACTTCAGAGAAGAAAAAAGATTGGACTGAAAAATGTAATTAGTGTGTTTAGATATTAAGGATAATTACTATGTATAAATCAATACAGTTTATTTATTTTAAAATTAATTATCTCGAACACCGAAAATATATTGATATCTTTTCGCTTTATTAGAGTATTATATACAAGTATTTATTTTATTTTTGCTCTTTTAAGCACTACGAGAGACAATAGTGCTGTTATTAGGAAAATTTTTATATTTATACGTACTAGAATACTTTTAATTTGTAGCTATTTTATTTAATTAAGCATGTACTATAAATGTAAAGTAAAATAGTGATGGGTTATTTGATATTTATAAATGTAAAATTATTCAAATAAAACTATGTATTTTATTTGTGTGTTTAATTTTCCCCTGTATCTCTTTTTGAAATATAGTCAGTCACCACCACGAGGTCACCCAGTACTTACTCATAATTCTTTGGTGCATTTTGCCACTTGGAGTAGCTTGGAAACATCTTTTCCTTCATAGCAAGTCCAGAAGTAATCCAGAATTTATGAAATTTTTAAAGATCCTAAAACAGGAAAGCCCTCTCCAAAAACTTTCCGGCGTCCACCAAAATTAGAATTTTTGGCGGCGGCGCCGGGATACAAAGAGCTGAAGTTTTGGTTAACCCGGCGACTCCATCAAAAATTGAAATTTTAGTAGACGCGCCGGAGATTTTTTTCCCGGCGACTCCACCAAAATTAGAATTTTTGGCGGCGGCGCCGGGAAATAAAGAGCAGAAGTTTTGGTAAACCCGGCGACTCCACCAAAAATTGAAATTTTTGTCGATGCGACGGAGATTTTTCCCGGCGACTCCACCAAAATTAGAATTTTTGGCGGCGGCGCCGGGAAACAAGGAGCAGAAGTTTTGGTTAACCCGGCGACTCCACCAAAATTACAATTTTTGGCGGCGGTGCCGGGAAACAAAGAGCAGAAGTTTTGGTTTTCCGGCGACTCCACCAAAAATTGAAATTTTTGTGGATGCGACGGAGATTTTTCCCGGCGACTCCACCAAAATTAGAATTTTTGGCGGCGGTGCCGGGAAACAAAGAGCAGAAGTTTTGGTTTTCCGGCAAAATATTACAACAAGGATCTCTGTTATAGAAAGTGTTTTATTAATAAAGTAATAATGTACAGATAATCGTAAAATATAACTACATTAATCATAATTCTTTAGTACAGCTTCCAACTTTTCGACTAGCTTGGAACTTTGCTTCTTCATAGCAAGTCCAGAAGAAACAGAATTGATTGAAGTCTATGTCCTCGACACCAGGTAGAAGTGGTTGTTCAATACAACGAGTGTTATCTGAAATAAAACATAAATTATTAGTCACAAATTTATCGTTAAAATACTGTTCACAACATAAAGATTGTCTTAATTAATTAATTTGAGGTATTATAGAAAATCAAGCGACAATTTTTACAAAAGTTATAAATAATTTTCTGTAGCAACTGACAATAAACCGAACACTGCACTAAACGTCTTATAGCTAGGTTAACCCCAATTGTCCAGCTCCGCTTCCTTACGATAGATGGAGCACTCACCCTATTAAGTTCGAAGAAGTTGCAGGTATAGTACATCGTTTCCGCAAACTCAAGAAATAGTTTCCAAAGAAAAAAGACAACTCTAACAAACTTCTTCCACATCTAACACGCTAAAGCCACACCTCCATCTCTTAGCAACAACTTAACACCATATTTAATCAATACAACAATACCATAGTAACCGTGATGGTTAATGCAATACACTGACATCAGTCAGATCAGTCATGCAAGTAAGTTTATTCTAGCACATCGCATGTAGCAACAAAGTTCGAGTCTGTGTGTTTAATGGTGACCCTGATCAAAAATGGTTAAAGTTAAAAAGGGTGGGAAAGGGAAGAAGGGTAAGAAGAAGAAGGAGGCGGAGGTAGCGGACCCGAACATCCTAACCGAAGTCGACAAGACCTTCTACGAACTTCAAATCACCGACCTAAATCGCAAGTTAGCACGCCTACGCTCTCTCAGCCAAGAATTAGAAGCGAAGAATGAAGAACTCGAAGCCAACTTCAAAAACCTGGACGATGATCGGGCGGACATCATCATGTTCCTCAAGAGGAGCCTCCTGGACAAATCGGATGAGATCAGCGACCTTCAGGAACGCCTCAAAGGCCTCCAGGACGTCAGACAGACGGAAACTGAAACTTTCGAGGCGGAAATCGCTGATTTGAAGGAAGAATACAAGCTGATGCAAGAGCAGTTGACATCAGAGGTGAAACTGCTGAATGGGAAGTTGAATTCCCTCGAGGAGTTTCGTATACAAAGAGACGAGCTGATGCAGAAATACGAAATCCAGGAAGCGGCTATGGAGGAGCAGGAAACACGCCATAAGAAGGCGATCTATGAGATCGAAAGGAAGTTTATAGTGAGTAAGGATAGATTGAAGAAGGAGATGGAGGATAGGTTGCTGAAGCTGTCCTCGGACTTCCAAGACGCTACGAATTTGAGGATAGCAGCCACGACACATCGGGTAATCAGGGAGAATATCGCCATAAACAACGAGTTGGATATTATGCTGGAAAACCACGGGAGGCTACACGAGGAGAACGAAGAGTACCGGAAAAGGGATAAACGGTTTAGATTGGAAGCTCAGCTGCACGAAGCGGAGAAGAACAAAGCTCTAGCCAAGAAGAATGTGCAATACCAAATAATTGAACGGTTAACAAAAGAGCACGAACACCTCATGAGGAAGATAGACGATTATAAAGACCTGGAGTTGAAATTTACGCGAAAGACGGCGGATTTGTATGCTTGCCAGGAGGAAGTGAGGAGTTACAAGTTCAACTGTAGAGTTCTCGAGCAGAACCTCCACGCGAGCCGGTGCGATAGAGTCACCATCGGCCAGGAGCTGGAATACGCGAACGAAGAAGTGGAACGACTCAGCGACATCCTCATCGAAGCGGTGAAGTCCGTCGAAGACGCGGTCAACTTAAAATCCTCCAGCGATATCACCGTCAACCTCTCGAAGCGCGAGAATCTCCTGGTCAACCTTTTGGAGCTCATGAGCAAGGTCCATGACGCCCAAATCAGGAAACCCTCACTCGAAACTGTGCCATCAATGTCAGCCATGTACATGAAGGGAGATCTCGGTTTTGTTCCATGCCCGGTCGAAACACGAAGCAAATTCCCCACCAAGAGAAACATAGATTGTCAGGTCGGATCTAGCATCGAGAATTTGGCGGTTGCGGCCAGGCTGAGTGACCTGGGGCTTTCAGATAAGAGAGACGTCGATGGGGAGGAAGAAGAATTCGTATGGTCGGAAGAAGGTAGTGGTGCCCTTTATGTCAGGGAACTCAGTTGGGAGGTCCAGAGGCTTAGCAGTCAGGTTGTGTTTGACGATGAGCCTGAACCGATATCGGACGTCGAGATAGTCGAAGTTGATGTAGTTACCTCGAAAACTCCATCCAAACCGGGCAGTTCGGTCGTAGAACGAGCTCCGTCTGCTGCTGAGGAGAAAGAGCAGGAATTGACGCCTGTTGAAGTTTCCGCTGAGTCTGTAGGTACCGCAGAGACCGCGGGAGCCACTGACACCGACGCAAGCGTCGCTACTGATCTGCCGTTACTGTAAACTGACATTTGTAAACTGGTGGATGTAAATAAAGATTGTGTGAATACGTAATACGAATTTATTTAATCATTTCTCTCCAGGAGTTTCGTTTTATTGTATTCTCAAAGACACCAAGATAACCTTCAAGATTTAGTTTAGTCATGGGCCTTATTATTGATTATGTGGGTGTATATACCGACTTGAACTACTGGATAGCGCCGAGTAGCCTAAACCACCCCTGCCAACAGGGTGCTAGAGTTTCTCCCCTTCCGTATACATGTAGTTCAGCTACTATTCGATAGATGGGGTAAGTATATCAATGTTGTAATTTATATTTTGAATTTTACTTGATGTGATTTCTATTTTTCTCAAATGCACTAAATCCGTAATCATCGATATAATATCACTTCTCTACTAAATAAATACAACAACTACCTATAATTTTCGTCATAATTAGGAACAGCTAATTCAGATGCCATAACTCATAGAAAAAAAAATACGGAATAAAGACATTTTTCCTTTGTAATAACATCCTATCACAACATATTATGATTCACCAACATACCAACCTTGCTAAATTATTGCTAAACCTTTTCAAAAGCTTAGATTGTACACCTAAATATTCAATCAAAAATACTTCACAATTTATTAACGATACTAAAAACATGATCTGTCCTTAAGGAAATAAAAGCAGGAGTGCCGCAAGGTAGTCTTTTAGAGCCGGTACTTTACCTACTCTACACCAGCGACCTCCCAGCACTAGAAAATAATACTGTCGCAACTTTTACCGACTACACGGCTATCCTAGCTGTTGGGAACAGTAATGAAGAAACGACGAGAAAACTCCAAACAGCTCTTGGACATTTTCAGATCTGGACCAAAGAAAAAAAGAATCAAACTGAACGAACTCAAATCAGTACATGTTGACTTCACGAACAAGAAAATACAACACATCCCGGTTACTATTAATAACCAAATAGTACCGTACGCAAACACAGCCAAGTATCTCGGCATGACATTAGACGCCAGGCTCCGCTGGAAAGCCCATGTCAAAAAGAAAAGAGAGGAACTAGGAATCCGTTATAGAGAGATGTACTGGCTGCCATGAAGAAACTCCACGCTGTCTGTACATAATAAGTTTCTCTTGTACCAGCAAATTCCAAAACCCGTGTGGACGTATGGTGCTCAACTCTGGGGTTGCACTAAAAAAAGTAACATTAAAATTGTCCAGACCTTTCAATATAAAGTATTGACATGCATTGTCAATGCGCCTTGGTACATTAGGAATGAAGTCACGAGAAAAGGCTTCACCATCACGTAAACGCTTTAGGCTGAAGATGTTTTTTAGAAACGAAACCGGTACCTAAGCAATTAAAACTCTTATTACAAAGGAAACGAGGTCTTTATTCCGTATTTTATTACATATAACTTTTGTCGATATGGACACATTCCAAATAACTGATTATGGTTTCTCTCGTGAACTGTCTGATTTAGAAACCATTTCTTCCAACAAATGTTATTTCTTATTAAAATATCTACCCAATGATACTACACACGACTTAGGTTCTGCGAAAACCAAGGAACGCTCCACGAGGAAAACGAAGAGTACCGAAAAAGGGATAAAAAAGATCTAAATGCTTAACCAATCTTAACCTTATTACATAATAGCTTAACTGTAATCGCAATTGTATCTACATGCCTGAAATTAAAAAAAGAATATAATCTAAAACTTTGACTGGAACTAATAAAAATGCTCTGTGTTTAGGCAATTCATTAATTATTAATCAAAAGAATTGACAAGTTTGCTGTCTCAAATAGGAATAAATCTTCTACACATTTTTATATAAAATATGTTACCTATACAAAAACTGGTATCTATCAAACTTGGAATCCCTACAATTGTAGAGCACGAGCCGCCACTGTTCTTATTGAAATACGTATCCAATGATACCACACACGACGATAGGTGTTGGTTTAAAATTCCACCACAATGCAGTTACAACAAATTGTTCAACACGACAAGGAAAGTTAGTATAGGTGACCTAAATTTTTCAGGGCGACAAGCTTTTAAGTCTTTTTTAAATCGTTTAAGGTAATCTAATCAATCACTTAATTAATCACTTTTGATTAAATTAGACCAACCTTAGCAATCAATATATTATAGTCTGCAGAATTTTTCGTAAATCTACTAAATTAATATCAGCGAATATTCTTGAGGTAAAGATCCCTTCGTGTTATTAATAAAAATCCAATCAACCCCTAGCGTATCATAAACTTGAATATTCATGGTTTCAGTAATCGTCGTCGACCATTCATCAAATTTCAGAATTCGGTCATGAATAAATTTCATTTAAATCGCCTCTTTCTAGTAGTCGATAAAACACGAGATCCCTCTCTATTTTTTTATTATCCGCGACGCACAAAAGTTTCGAATTAAACGGGGTCCACGAACAAAAAGAATTCGAGTTCACTTTTCCCCTTTTACACCGTTCACAAAAAAAAAAATACCGAGCACCCCATTTAGCAAATAAACGACCCGACGGACGTCTAGTATCACAAACCAACAAAAACCCTAAATTTAACACGCTACATTCGCTTCATTCTTGCAAAATAAAACCGACAGAAGCTGCTAAGTACTTTTAATCGACCACCGAATTGAATAGGACCCCGCACGAGAGAATCACATATACTTCCGTATAAAGCAAGATAATGAGTACTCAGCTCTTAAATGTATTAAAGCTGGAGTACCACAAGGTAGTGTACTTGGCCCAATTCTTTACCTTCTATACAGACATGATCTTCCGCAACCAGATGGTGTTACCGTTGCCACGTTTGCTGATGACACTGCCATCATGGCAGTAGATACAAATGTTGAAGGAGCAACACTAAAACTGCAGAATGCTGTCAACGATATTAGTGATTGGATGCAACGATGGAAGAAACATCGTGGGTGCACCTTGGTATATAAGCAACAAAAATCTCCACAGGATATTGAAATGGAATTGGAAAACAGACTTCTTCAGCACCAGAATGTCGAGGCAATCCAGCTTCTTGACAATACTGACAGTGTGCGCAGACTCAAAAGAACTAAACCTTTTGAGTTAGTGAAGTGATGCTACAAAAGCAGAGCGAGTGATAGGTGAACAAAGCAGAGCAACGTGCAGTGTGTGAAGTCTACGCATTCATTAAAAGTGCAACATAATGCAAAATCATTCACTCGGCAGAATTCCTCCAAAGCTATCGGTTTGCAAAACACAACTGAAGCAGCACAATGACTTGAATGTGGGAGTTGGCTACTTCATTCTTGAGTTGGTTTATATTACACTTCATAGTCTTATAGTAACACAATCATAATTTACGTTCATAAAAAGTACAATGAACTTGAGAGTCCACTTAACACAACCACAAACTATGGTACGAGATATTTGCTTGACTATGGCTCCATAGCTTCCTGCACAAGTATTTTTTGCAACCATTAACAACTTAGGTCAATCAATAACTTTTATAGTCTTGTCTACAGAAACTTATTTCAACAATATTTTATGAGATAGGTAGTTTGCAGGTAACTAAAACTGGAATAAAACATTGGAACTTGGATGTGTACCTTTTTGTTGACGCCAGGTCCAGGCAATTCCAGAGGATATTCTGGTACTTCTTCAAACAGGTTCACAGGAGCTGGAGGTAAATGCTGAGGTATCCAGTATTCTTTGCACTTCGGCTTCTTTCTCCAACTCTATTTTCTGCAAAATATCCCATAAACTAGAGATCTGCTTCACCAATGCAGTAATTTTGAAACCTACCTCAAGCTTCTTCATGCACTCATCTTCTCGTAGTTCAGTTTCCATCACGATAGAGTTTTTATACCGTATATCTTGCCGTATATTTTGTTTATCTTGTGCCGTATATCTTGCTCCAAAATCTGAAATAGAACAGAAGTATCTAGAGTAATTTTTAGCACCAGCATCCAAACTAAATTTAAGTTACACCAATATTATCACCTTTTATACTTAGCAAATTTAGGTTAGATTAATATAGCTAGATAGGCATCAGACTAGGTGGTATACACAAGTACTATCGTGGCCATATATTATATCCCTTCTTTTGACGTCAATTTTCTCGCAGAATTAGGGACGAAAAAATTTGAAAAAATTCTGATGCTGTCCTTGATTAATATGCTACAACTCATAAAAATTAGAAAGCTGTATATGTTGGCGTTTTCCCGATTTTTCCAAATTAAGAAGAATTGGCGCTGTTTTTGTCCCGTAAATTTTATTCGTTTAACTTTAGCAATTAATTACTCCAGAAATAATCCATGGATTTCAACGAATTAAAAACTAATATCGCTTGCGGAATGCTAGCTTTCAATTTGCATTTTAGTAAAATCATTGGATTAGTGCTTGACCCACAAAAAGCGATATTATGCAATGCCAGCAATTCCGTTATTAGAAGAGCTAGAATACTGAAATATAGACTATAGGCTACCCAATAATTCATAGGTTTAAAGCTTATTACATAATCATTGTTTATCTTGCATTTTTCATACAAAAGATCGTGCTGAAACTCCGCGTCAATTCCGACTCTCTACGGTGTTTGGGGTGCTGCGGGGAAGGGAGGCGTTAGCGGTGCTGTCATGTCGGAGAGAACCGACACAGCTGAGAGAACCGGGGGCAGTTTATTATCAATACACAAAAAGAACGATCACTTGTCAAGGTAGTAATTTTAACTAACAATTAAATTCTTAATTTGTGCATAATTCTGATTATAATATGTGACCCGGTACGGGAGAAATCTCTTCTATTGATTTGCGTTTATGTTTTCTTTAGTTTTATACAAGAAGGTTGTAAACAAGATTTTGATGGAAGCGGATAGATCTAATAATATGGAATTAGCAGATTTTCCGATTAGTGGTAAACACTAAATTAAGTTTGCTTGATAAACCCAAAAAATATTTAAAAAGTATGCCCGATTTTGTTATATAAATATTCAAACTATTATAACAGTTTCAACAGTTTATTTATTAATAATATTTAAATACATGCACAAACAATATAAAATAAATACAACTCTTGATATCTTACATATATTACAAACGTCAGCTCTGAGCGTATAAAACTTCGAAATATCAAAAAACCTTTACAAATTTAGCATCGTACATTTGTAGACAAATAGATTATTTTGCAGATCGTTCATTAATGTTAAATGCTAATCCCGAAACCCGATTTAAATTGCCAAGAATTTCCATGGGACTTCCAAATGCCTGTTCGTGGTTCTGTTATCTTATTGACTCATTTTGCCATTATTTTTTAATTCGGTAATCTGTCGCCGGATATCAAAATTTCTTTGGCGAGGCATAATCGCCGTGTCGTTATATGTATTGTGTCCGTAAACACTGTTCTCCTAGTAACTAATGCACGTGCGATCCGCCACTACTTGCAGCGTCGCTGTCGATCCCTTCCCCCGCACGCCCGAAAGACCGAAGAGCGCCGCGTCAATTGCAGCAATCATGAGATGCTTCAACTCGATCTTTTGTAGGGAAAATGCAAGATAAACAATGATTATGTAATAAGCTTTAAACCTATGAATTAGTGGGTAGCCTATAGTCTATATTTCATTATTCTAGCTCTTCTAATAAAGGAATTGCTGGTATTGCATACTGTAGGTTTTTGTGGGTCAAGCACTAACCTAAATAATTATTTTACAAAAATGCACATTGAAAGCTAGCATTCCGCAGGTGATTTTATTTTTTAATTCGTTGAAATCTAAAGCATCAGAATTTTTTCAAATTTTTTCGCCCCTACTTTTGCGAGAAAATTGACGTTAAAAGAAGGGACATAATATATGGCCACGATAGTACCTTTGAGGTGCTGGTAATTAATAAGAAAAATAATAATTATTAATAAGAAAAAGAATATCATTAACCGCTGATGGATCCCATACTAGCATAAAATAGAAATTACTGCTGTAGCCTTTTCTATGGCACTGAGTGTATGCGGAAAGTTGTATAGGTGCGCTAGTGCTGGATAATGTTATTCCAATCGATAAGCCGGACACAGACGCATTAATAGTCCGGGGCACGTTATTTTATTGCTGGCAATATCGGAACAATCGACTGCTGTTTAGCGACCACGTTCAACATCCACCACGTCCACAAAACTGAAGTCGGTACTCGTGTGTGCATGTGAAAAGTCAATTATTCATGTTCTAAAGTTTTCTTGTTACAATTTTCGGTTAGTGCATACGAAATTCTCCAATAACAAATTGATTAATCGATCAATTTATAAGTTAACAGCTTCAGATGCATAAATTTAAAATGCAATTTAGCTTATTGGTTTCTGATAACGTCACTTCAGTGTTTGGCAATAATGTTTATAGGACCATCAAAGTGAAGTATTCCGCGTCTTTAGATGCCAATAATTTTTATTTTACCGACCAATAAGGGATATCGTCTAAGACCCTTAAGATGAATGCGCTATTGAAACTGTAATTTAAAAGACAAAATAAGTTTGAATGATAATAAAAATTAGATTGGTGCCATTGGGGTATTTAAACCAAAGCCAGAAAGTTATCCCAATTATTATTCTAATCAAAGCAGTTTTCCAACCCCAATAAATTGAGTAATAATTACGAATTTTAAACGAGGTTTTGCCGTTTCGCTTTTTTATCCGCTTAATCGGCTGGACCAGTAAAAAGGCGGGTCCAGTAAAAAGGATATAACGCCTTGGAATAAAATGAAGATAATTCCGAAGGGATTTTTAACTGGCAATTGTCTTTTCCCCGTTTGCGGATGGTGTGGTTACAATTAGACAAAGGGCGCTCGAAAATTAAACAATTTAATTGGTTTTTTCCCTTTTTTTTCATGGAGTTGCTAATGAAATCGGGAATAGGAGATTTTTCACCGTTTTATTAGATTTTTACCCCGTCGGTGTTTGATACTAAGATATGCCTATGTGTTTTTTATTCGGATGATATTTTTACATTCTGCACTGGTATTGCACTATGCTTGAAAAAACAGCCCTTTAAAATGAGAGCAAAATCATATGACGGTAAAACAAATTTAATTAAAAATTCTCAGTAAATACAACACAAAGTATAGGATTCATAACAATTATGTCATTTTTTACAAAAGAGACTTATAAAACTAAGTGATCTTCATACGTTTCTGAAGTTGATATGATGTAACATCTTATTACACCTTCTGTTGGTTGAGGAGAGAATTTGTGAAAACTTCTAGTTCCTTTTATCTGTTTGGATCTCTGAACTCTATCATAAAGGGTGGCTTTGTATTCCGAAACCTCTTCTTTTGCCACTAAGATGTAGTTTACGCGTGGTAGGTGTCCATTACAAACGGAGAACATATCTTCTATATTAAGGATTTGGCTATTAAGTGGTCTTTGAAGACTGGCTTTAGCCACTAGTCGCTTCGTTGTCCCCCCTATACCATCGCATGCGTTTTTTCCATGTGCACATCCAAAAAAATGCCATTGTGCATCTAACCCAAAATCTGTTTTATGATACGATAAGTTTGCAAAGTTCTTTTTGTTCTTGTATTGACTTGCTGCACCACCAGAGAAATATATAAGTTTTGATATCCTTGACAGATTTTGTTTTATATAATTAGTTAAATGTTTCTGCAAACAGTCATATACAACTGGCTTCTGGCTCAGCTCATTAGTTAGCCTGTTCTAACAGGCTTCAGAACTAAGGGAGCGGTGGGGACAGTCCAGTAGTGGCCAACATTAACATATTAAAAACATCTAAGCCTACTGGAACTGTTTATTTATTTACGTTATATTTTTTATAGAAGCAGTAATATAACATATCTTACTGATATTATATGTATATTATTTTTAAGAAATATCTGTGTTGTACAATTAAGTAATTATTCTATTATAATTATTTTAAGCTGAATAAAGTTCCATTCGACAAAATCGAACCTTGCATATGCTCCGCACTAATTAGGGGCCGCAAACTACCCGAATCATCCTCGTTCATTAATCCTCACAGAGAATTCAATACACTCAATAGCAGTTATCCAATTTGTCTAACACAATACGTCACCATATCGTATGCGTCCACCAAGTCTACCAACTAGCAAGTCATCTCCACCACCCTTCTTATGTTACTTCTCTTCAACACTACACAACACAATACACAATACAACAGTCGTACTGTAGAAAGCAATCCCATTGATTGGCACCATGATAAATGGGTAAGGGTGTCCCCAATACTGCACAAGCCAGAGTGTAAATTGACTAAATAGCACCCTAATTGTGCTAGACCGCGGGTCCACGTGACCTCCACTTCCTGCTGCGTCCTCTTGCGGCTATGGGAACGCTCCACGAGAGTCAGGGAGCGTGTTAGCGACGCGTGCCTCTTGAAATTCTCCATTAACGACCGGACACCATAACTCAAAACGTTGTTAGGAGTCGCTAATTGCTTATAGAATGTTTTGTCAATACTTTCGATTCGCTTTGTATGGTGCCAGACGCGTGGCTAATTCGATGGAAAAGCTTTAGGTGGCTGTTGATTCAGTTAATTTCCGTTTATGGCTGATGATGGCTCTGAGTCACCGATGGTGACTCACTGTTTAAAATCGGAAGTATGAGAGTAAGAGGGAAAGTTTGTTGTTGAAATTTGTTTGATGTTGAATAGAATTTATCATGTGTCTCTGACAGACCCATAGTCCAGTCAATTTCCAGTCAATTTAAGGTAATAAGTACTAAGATTGCTTAAAAAAAATCTTTAGCATCTTGTAGTTCAGAAGTTAAGATCTTTAGGACATATGTGACATATCATTTGATTTTTTCCTCAAAATGGACCCAAGAATAACCTCCTTAAATATTAGCATGTTTTAGGAATCACCCTCTATAAACATTATTGTATACTGTTGGCAATGGTCAACTAATTCTAACTCGACCATATTTTTTCGCTAGATAATTTTACAAGCTATAATTTATACAATATCATATTTTACGAAAATCCGATATTTTCAGAGATGATCTGCAGTCTGCAAAATAGTGACTTTTGTTATCCAAGGCCGTACGCTTCTACAAAAAAAGTAGTTTCGCATTTTCCAAATCAAGAAACAGATTTGGGAAAGTTTTTGGTAACTATAGTGTCTTCTCACCTTATCTTAATGAACTTACAAGAAATTTGCTGTCTTACCGTCTGAATGTATTATCAACTATATTTCTCATGTATGTTATTAATTTATATCAATTGGAGTAAGTAGTATTTGAAATTAATTTCACTTACTATAAATGGAAGTGGTTAAGCAAGAATGTAAATGGGCCTTACCATATTATCGTGGCGATTAAGAGCATATGGAAAAATGCGAACAGGGCGGCTAGTGTGTTTTCCCATAATTTAGTATATTTTTTGGTGTACCATTGTAACCATGGTGAGTTTGTGTTTTAATTTCCCACGTAGGTATAATTATTTTCCTTTGAATGTCATTACAGGTTGTTCGAGTACTTACCAATAAAAAATATCAAAGAATAAATGACGTGATAAATCCAATCAAACTTATTTTGACATATCTGGGTCTTCGCTCATTGACAAGCAATAAACATGGAACCTACAGCAGATCATACCTATCGCTGTTTCTAGCAGTTTTTCACATGTCACACTATGTCTTTAGTTTGTACATGAACGGTCACATGATTAAATTCAACTACCAGTCATACATAATAATCGCCTTGAAGAAAATTTACATTTTCGGGAACGTTGCAGCTATGTTTTACGCGTTCTTCAAATGCCATCTATCGTACAAAAGAGAAGTTAAAGCTGCAACAAGAATATCCGATCTAGACAATGATCTCTACTCACTCGGTTTGGAAGAAGAGTTGGGCCATTCCAATAGGGAGATCAAGATAACTTTGTGGATCGCCATATTCCTCGAGTTTGTCTTATTTTTTGGAGTACCAAGTGTTATTTTTACTGTGTGGTTTGCACAGTCGAAAATAGATTATGTATTATTACAAACTCATATTCCAATCATCATCAACAGCACCATGAAGATACAATTTTACATATATATGGTTGTGCTAAGAAGTCGAGCGAGAGTTTTGAATAAATTCTTGAGGAAGGCTGTTAGGGACAGTTCAGGTTTTGCAAATCGTGGGACATTACTTCAAAAACAAATAGTTTTAGCATTGGAGGTCCACAGAAAGATTGTTGACGTCGCTCGTGAGGTCAACAACTTGTATGAATGCATGCACCTATTTGGAGGTTTACTTACTTTTGGTATAATACTATCAGATGGTTACGTACTTTTGTATATTCTAATTGTTGGAGAAAACGCTGATATCGGCTATACATTATTTGCATCTGCAAGACTCTGGTTTTTTCACATATTTGAAGGACTTGTTGAAGTAAACTCTGTAATGCACCTATGTGAAGAGGCAAAACAAAACATATTTACTACTATTATTTACTAATTAATAATATTTTGTTTTTAGGTTAATACTACTAAAAATATCCTGTTCAATATCAAAATCGATCTAAAAGATCCAAGTACAAAAAACGTGGTAAGCTTTTTTAATATACGGATATGCTGATCAAAACAAATTTGATCTATTTTTTAGGTTATGGTTTCGATCTACAACTTAATGCATGACAAACTAGTGATAACAGCTTGCGGCATGTTCGAACTAAATTTATCATTTGCTTTCTCAGTAAGAAAGCCGCTATAATTAATAGGAATATTCAATTTCAATATGTTGAATTCTAGATGTTTGGATCGGTGGCAACTTACGTCCTGATTTTGCTTCAATTTGACATCGGCATCAATGATAAATCACCGGACCAAGGAAATGTTTCCCTAGTCTAAAATATGGCCGAATTTGTTCAAATTATTTTAGTTGGAAAGGTTGACGAAACTCAGGCGCGAGAGAAGGGAACAAGCCCCTTGTACACTCCGCAGAAAATGCGGCAGCATTTTTTAGGGGAACGCCGACTTCATTCTATGAAGAAGGATTGCGGCGAAGATCAAAGGAGCCGGTGGTGTTGACTGGCGCAGAGCCAGTCTACACCGCACCGTCCCTTTTATTCCGTTTACTAATAATTTTTGTGATTCTATCGCATATCAGCTTGATATTCACACATAATATACCTACTTATGTTCTGAAATAGTTTTCTTGTACATTTCCAATGCATAAATAAAATTCAACAAAACAATACATGGAAACAAATAAAATTAATTGCTTTATTATAACATTCCTATTTTTTCCTTTCTTATTCCTTCCCCCTATTGATAACAAGCTATTGAAATTTGAAAATTTCTCATTTTTTCGATATTTAATGTAAAATATGTCTGATGAGACCAGGACAAAAAATCTAAAACTTTCATAATTAATTCATATTTTTATAAGGTTTAATAATAAATAAAAACCTTCTTGTGTATTGCACCGTGTTTGGAGTAACATGCCCGCAAACATGGAGAAAAACGTTAATCAGCGCAAATTTATTACAGTTTATTACATGTTATTAACTTTATTCAGCTTAAAATAAGTATAATAGAATAGATACTTAATTGTACAACACACATATTTCTAAATAATAATATACATATAATATCAGTAAGAATATGTTATATTTCTCAAAAAGAACTTTGCAAACTTATCGTATCATATAAAAGATTTTGGGTTAGATGCAGAATGGCATTTTTTATGTGCACATGGAGAAAACGCATGCGACGGTATAAGGGGGACAACGAAGCGACTAGTGGCTAAAGCCAGTCTTCAAAGACCACTTAATAGCCAAATCCTTAATGTAGAGATATGTTCTCCTTTTGTAATGGACACCTACCAGGGCTAAACTACATCTTAGTGGCAAAAGAAGAGGTTTCAGAACACAAAACCAGCCTTTATGATAGAGTTCAGAGCACCAAACAGATAAAAGGAACTAGAAGTTTTCACAAATTCTCTCCTCAACCAACAGGTGTAATAAGATGTTACATCATATCAACTTCAGAAACGTATGAAGATCACTTAGTTTTAAAAGTCTCTTTTGTAAAAAATGACATAATTGTTACGAATAGTATGCTTTGTGTTGTATTTACGGAGAATTTTTAATTAAATTTGTTTTACCGTCATATGATTTTGCTCTCATTTTAAAGGGCTGTTATTCCAAACACAGTGCAATACACAAGAATGTTTTTATTTATTATTAAACCTTATGAATATATGAATTATATTTGAAAGTTTCAGATTTCTTGTCTTGGTCCCATAAGAGATATTTGACATTAAACATCGTAAAAATAAGAAATTTCGAAATTTCAATAGCTTGTCATCAATAGGGAGAAGGAGTAAGAAAGCTATTTTTTTATTATAAGCCCTTTGCATACAAGGTTATAACTAAAACATGTTGAATATACCTAACAGATAGCTTCTTTCACACTAAAACAGCAGAACTGTGAAGAGCTGTCAACAATATTAGTGATTGGATGCACCAATTGGATACACATAATTTTTATTAACAAGGGAATACGAATAAATTAACATCTTCCTAGATAACAACATCTCCTCTTGTTATCGTGTACATCGTTTTACTTCCAAGAACGTATTTTTAAAACTGCATTTTAGTAATTCTTTTAACAACGTGAAAAAACTATTGGTAATGTATTAATATTCATAATGAACTACAGGAAAAATAACAATATTTGTATTTAGAAAATGTATCGAAAAATAAGGGTAGTTGGCATTACTAGTACCAACTTGAAAAATAACATAGAGTAAGTTGGTTGTGTGATGTATCATAAGAAAGCTGTTTTAAGATAAATAAATAAGTTTTATCTGAATCTTTTCCCAACTGTTCTAATATCACCAACTCCAGTTCTGTTTAACTACCTTCAGTGACGTTATATACAGTTTCAAACCAGATTTACTTTTAAAACAGTAAACTAAAAGATACCTCACACGACCCACTTTCCGTATGTTAATTTAAATTTGTACTTACCACACTTACATCCGAAACAAAATGTATGCAATAGTATTCCCTTAAACACACCGTTACACCTCACTTTATTATTTATAATTAATGATTTAATACCTAAGTGCTCTTCGAAGTTATGACTGTGTAATAGAAAACAATAGATCGATTATTCAGAGAGTATATACATTTTCTATAGTCGTAGGTAGTCCAGATATAGTATGGTGAGTCTCTAGTATATCTTTTTGGACTTTTATCAATAAATTCTTCCTTCTTTATACCGTTAGATGACTGGTAAAGTTTATATCAAGAACAAACACCAAAGAATCACCGACGTAGTCTCTCCCATAAAGTGGATTCTAACCATATTTGGACTGCGAGCAGTAACAAGCACTAAGCATGGTACCTACAGCAGATCATACCTGTCAATACTTTTTGCTGCTTTCCACTTAGCAAACTATTTCTACACGTTACACACAAACGGCCATATGCTTAAATACAACTACCAATCATACATACTGGCTAGTATGAAGAAACTGTACGTTTTCGGGAACATATTTGTTATGGTTTATGCTTTCCTCAAATGCCATCTTTCATACAACAGTGAGGTTAAAGTTGTACAACGAATCAACGAACTTGACGATGACCTTTACGACATGGGTTTGGTTCGAGAGTTGCATAACTCCAACAACGTGATCAAAATAATCATGTGGATCGTCATGTTTATTGAATACGCGGTCTTCTGTACCCTGTCAACTATAGTTTTGACAGTGTGGTTTCGCCACGCGAAAATCGATTGGGTTATGGTACAAACTAATTTTCCCATTGTCATTAACAGCACTATGAAGATTCAGTTTTATATATATACTCTCGTGTTAAGAGGTCGGGCAAAAGTTTTAAATAGTTACTTGAAGAAGGTTGTTCGAGACCGTTCAGGCTTTGAGCAACACACGGTTCTTGAAAATCAGATAGCATTTGCGCTGAAAGTCCACAAGAAAATTGTAGATGTCGCTCGTGATGTCAACAGTATGTTCGAGCTGTTAAATCTGATGTCAGGCTTTCTAGTTTTTGGCATCTTACTGTCGGATGGTTACGTCGTTTTGTACAGTTTAACTGTTGGAAACGAAGATAATATGAGCTACACATTATTTACAGCGATAAGACTTTTAATGTTTCACGTAGCTGAAGTGTTTTTAGGGTTACGGTCTACAGCAATCTTATGTTCAAAGGTGAACTATCCAATAATTTAAAGGTGCTTCTAAGAACTAAGATTTTGGCTTTTAGGTTAACTCTACCAAAAATATCTTATTTAACATCAATATTCATCTAGAAGAGCCAAGTACAAAAAATGTGGTACAATACCTTTCTTATAAGATCGACAATGATATTCTTGTCTGATTAAATGTTATCATTTGTAGGTTATGATTTCTATCTACGAGTTAATGTCCGATGAACTAGTGATAACAGCTTGCGGGATGTTCAAACTGGATTTACCATTTGTTTTCTCGGTAACCAAACAACAGTACAGTCTCGATCATCGCAACAACTTATTGTGTTGCAGTTATTTGGATCAGTGGCAGCGAACCTCTTGCTTTTGCTTCAATTTGACATTGGCATCAAAGATAAATGGTTACACGGAGGAAATATTTCATTAACCTAACTCTTCTAGACTACTAGGGGAGACCGGGACAGATCGGGACACGGGACACATTGGGACACTTTAAATTCACCGCCTTAATGACTTGCGATTAAATGCGCATTCACAGAGAATACGCGTCAGTGATTGTAAACAATATCCGAAAAAGTTTCCAGCACGTTAGTGTCGAAACTACGTTTGTTGATGAATGTAACAGTTTTTGGTTTGGTTTGGAACAACTAAATAATTCTCCATGCGTAAACAAACAACAAAGTTCAAGCAAAAGTATTTTGGTTTGAATGTATTCTAATATTCAGGATGTTCATTTCATTATGAAAATTTCGTAACCTTTCCATTTTCTTATAGAACAACCTGTATATATTTTCAATTTTTGTAATTCTAAGATTTATTCTAATTCATTTTAATTTGACAGTTTGAACATTTAATTTAATTCTATTTAATTGTTTTGTTATATTTTTCTTGATTTTTTAAGTTTTATCAGTTTTGTTAAAAGTAACGTTTTGATTAATTGCTTATAACTCAAAAATGATGCATTTTGTAAACAGCCTGTATATTAAAAATATATTTAAACGATACCCTGTCAAAGTCCAACAAATTTGCTAATTAAAATCAACTGAATTTTTAATTCATAAAAATAATGAAACAATTGTAAGTGATTAAAAATAAAACCATGAATTGGTGTCACTAGCATATAACCACAAAGTCGAGCTTCAGATATAAATTCTACAAATTATGTTAATTATATGTTAATAATAAATTAATAATAATAAATTATGTTATCTATATAACCACAATTCCCACCTTCTTTCCCGCACAAGGGCCATCAAAGGCAGCTTTTTAGAATTTTTTAATGATCTTTTTCTTGTTTTGATGTTTATGAGAATTGATAGACGAGTCACCCGTCACATCAAGATTCCACAATCCAAAAGATTCTACTTGTTGAGAAGGCAACGAACAGCTGACTACGATAATACGAATAGACTAATGTAGGTCAATGTCATTGTAAGCGAGAAACGCCAAAACTGCATTTTTTATACCGTTTTCGACAACGTAAAAACTATACATCTGATTGATTTGATTAAAGATTGAAGAACTAGCGTTGTTATAATATAATTACATAATGAACTACAGACAAAACTCCACTGTCACATTTTATTGATATTCATATCAATTTGAGTAAGTAGTATCCGAAATTAATTTTATACATATATATGCTAATGAAAGTAGTTAAGCACGAATAAAAAATAGAATTTACCATGTTATGTTGACCATCTGTTGATGTTCTGTTTTCGATCTTGGTGTTCCTATTTTAACAATGGTCAGTTAACAATGTTTCAATTATATTATAACTATTTTTTTTAATCATGTTACAGGTTGTTACAGTACACACTAAGAGAAAATATCAAAAAATAAGTGACGTAATGAAACCAATAAACATTATTTTGACATTAACGGGACTTCGCTCATGGACAAGCAATAAACATGGAACCCACAGCAGATCATACCTATCGATGATTCTAGCAGTTCTTCATATGTCACTCTATATCTCCACTATCTACACGAATGGTCACATGATTAAGTTTAACTACCAATCGTATGTAATAATCGCCATGAAGAAAATTTACATTTTCGGAAACGTGGCGGCTATGTTCTACTGTTTCTTCAAATGCCATCTATCGTACGAAAAAGAAGTTAAAGTTGTGACAGGAATATCCGATCTAGATAATGATCTGTACGCCTGTGGTTTGAGGCAAGAGTTGGGTGACTCCAATAGGGAGATCAAGATAACTTTGTGGATCGCCATATTCCTCGAGTTTGGCATATTTTTTGCTGTACCAAGTGTTGTTTACTCTGTATGGTTTGCTCTGTCAAAAATTGATTACGTAGTATTACAAACTCATATTCCCATCATCATCAACTGCACAATGAAGATGCAATTTTACGTACATACGGTTGTTCTAAGAAGTCGAGCAAAAGTTTTGAATGCATTTTTGACGAAGGTTGTTGAGGAGAGTTCAGGTTTTGCAAAGCGTGGGACATTGCTTCAAAAACGAATAGTTTTCGCATTGGAAGTCCACAGGAAAATTGTTGAAATCGGACGTGACGTCAACAACTTATTTGAATTCATGCATCTAATTGGAGGTTTACTAACTTTTGGTATATTGCTGTCAGATGGTTACGTACTTTTGTATATTTTAACTGTTGGAGATAACGCTGATATTAGCGCTACAATATTTTCAGCTACAAGACTCATGTTGTTTCACATAATGGAAGGACTCTGCGGATTGCGATCAGTAACGCTGTTATGTGCAGAGGTAAACAAAAATATTATTATTATTATGATTTATTATTATTATTCTGGTTCTTTTAGGTAAACTTCACGAAAAATATCCTGTTCAACATCAAAATTGACCTAGAAGATCCAAGTACAAAAAATGTGGTACGAATTCTTAAAATATGGATCTTCTTAAATTAAATTTGATGTTATTTCTAGGTTATGGTTTCGATCTACAAGCTAATGCATGACAAGCTAGTGATGACAGCTTGCGGAATGTTCAATATGGATTTATCATTTGCCTTCTCAGTATGTGAAAGCCACAATAAATAATCATAATATTAAATTTTAAAACGTTGTATTTCAGGTGTTTGGATCCGTGACAACGTACCTCTTGATTTTGCTTCAATTTGACATTAGCATCAACGATAAATTTCTATACCAAGCAAATGTATCACTAACCTAGTAGAGCAGCATCCTTTTCAACAAAAATTGTCTTTTATTAGTTGTTTAGTAAATAGGTTATTGAAATTTCCATTGTCCGCAGATAGATATCAGCAAGAATTATTGTTTATTAAGAATGTTGTCATACATAATGGGTACCCTGAGAAAATAGTTGATAGAATGATTAAGAAGCAGAATCAAAAAATGTATGTAAATCAAATATCTACTTTAAATACTTTGTGTGTAGAAAAGAAGAAATATGTTAAAATACCGTTCGATTGTGCATATACAAGGGGTTTGAGAAGTATTTTTACATCACAAAATCTCTGTATAGCATATTCGACTCATAATAGCATAAAAAACCTTCTTGGAAACCCAAAGGATAAGGTAGATGTACTTGATAAATCTGGTATATATTGTATCAAATGTCATGACTGTGAAAAAGAATACGTAGGCCAGACTAGAAGAACAATTTTAACTAGGTTCAAAGAACATGTAGCTCATTTTAAATATAATCGTTTTGAAAAATCTAGTGTGGCTCAACATATTTTAGACACAGGTCATAAAGTAGTTGTAGATGACTTAAAACTTGTAAAAGCTGTGTCAAATAATAGGGAACTAAACAGCTTGGAAAGTATCTTTATTCACTTGAATAGAGATAAATTAATAAATTCAGACAGGGGTCCTATACCTAGTTCGCCATTGTTTGACCTGCTTTAATTAAAACTTGTTTTTACGCTTCAATGATCAACATTCACTGAGGTGTGAACAACAAATGGGTATATATAGCGTAATTTTTAACATGGACGTCACTTCCACTAGTGATTTGCTTGGACAATATCCAGTAAAGATACTATGAAGTGCTAATCTCTCTTTTTTCTCTTTTTAGGTTCTACTGAAGATGGCAACATAGTTGCTGAAATACGTATTTAGGTTCTAAAATACTTGTTGTGGTTAGGGGTTTATAATTTTATTATTAGTAGATATAAGAAACATCTATGTTAAATCTATACTTAGTTTAAAGTAAATGTGTATGTTATACGTGCTATATATCAATTTATTCAGTCATTTGCATTTTTTTACACTTTGCCAAACAAGTCAATAATTGACCATTTTGTAGTTGAAACTCGGGGTTAAAAGTAGTAAAATAGCACTTCTGATAATTCTGAAGACTTAAATAGTTAACTAAGTTTTCCGATAAAAAAACCCTAATACGATTTCATGTTTCGCATTCTCGCTTTGTTATCAAGAGGGTCAACGTATTCTTTTATTAAGTAAACCATGGTGTTACAATAAAAAAGATATACCTAAGGTTGTTTCAAAAATATTCTACGACCAGAGTATTATTTAATTCCATGATGATTTGTGTACAAATATTAACTAAATAAAGAAAAAACATTTTTGTGTAACGTCAAAGCGTTGGTTTTCACTGGTTTTCATATTTTCTAATTAAATATTATTTAAGGTGCTCCATTTCCATTTAGAACTTTACGTTAACATCGAAATTTCTGATCAAACTGCTTCTAACAGATTAAAAGAAGCGAATTTGAAACCAAGAAGACCTGTACTTCTGTCAACAACGTAAAAAATATCCATCCGAATGATTTGATTACAGTTTTAAGAACAAACATTGTTGTTTATGCTTTGGGTATTTGGACATTTTACTTAATACATTTTGGACCTTTCGTAATGTATTAATATTCTTAATGAACTACAAGAAAAAACTTCACTGTCTTAATATGCTGTCGTCAATAGCTATAATTCTCATATGTTATTGATATTTATTACAATTCGAGTAAGTAACATTGCATTTAATTTTATTTATTATAACGAAAGTGGTTTCGCATGAATACAAATAAAAGTAACCATGTTGTGTTGACGATTTAGTGCTTTTGGAAAGGTGTTATAGTAAAGAAGCTATAGTTTGCAATAATTTTGTTTCTGTTTTCTATAGTGGTGTCTATATTGTAACAATGGTGAGTTTATGTTTTAATTTTGTTATAACAATTTTTCTTTGAGGTGCGTTACAGGTTGTTCGAGTGCACACCAAGAAAAAATATCAAAAAATAAGTGACGTAATAACCCCACTAAAATTCATTTTGACATTAATAGGTCTTCGGTCATTGACAAGCAATAAACATGGAACCTACAGCCGATCGTATCTCTCGATGGTTCTAGCGGTTTTTCATATGTCAGTCTACATATCTAGTTTGTACATGAATGCTAATATGATCAAGTTTGACTACCAATCGCACATAATAACCGCCATGAAGAAAATTTACATTTTCGGGAACGTAGCAGCGATGTTCTACTGTTTCTTCAGAAGCCATCTTTCGTACGACAAAGAAGTTAGAGTTGTAAGAGGATTATGCGAGCTAGACAACGATGTGTACTCCCTTGGTTTGGGGCAAGAGTTGCGTCGCTCCAACAGGGAGATCAAGATAACTTTGTGGGTCGCAATATTCGTCGAGTTTGCCATATTTTTTGCAGCGTCAAGTGTCATTTATAACGTGTGGTTCGCAGAGTCAAAATTGGATTATGTATTAATGCAAACTCATTTTCCAATCGTGATCAACAGCACCATGAAAATACAATTTTACATGTATATGGTTGTTCTACGAGGCCGGGCGAAAGTTTTGAATACATTCTTGAAGGAGGCTGTTAAGGATAGTTCAGATTTCACAAAACTTCAAAAACAAATAGCTTTCGCATTGGAAGTCCACAGAAAAATTGTCGAAATCGGTCGTGATGTCAACAGCTTATATGAATTCATGCATCTAGTAGGGAGTTTACTAACTTTTGGTATCTTACTTTCGGATGGTTATGTACTTTTGTACAGCCTAACTGTTGGATATAATGCTGATATTAGTTATACAGTATTTTCAGCTACAAGACTCTTATCATTTCACATAATGGAAGGACTTTTCGGATTGCAATCAGTAACGCTCCTATGTGCAGAAGTAAAAAATATTATTGTTATTATGATTTATTATTAATATTATGGTTTCTTAGGTAAACTTCACTAAAAATATCCTGTTCGACATAAAAATTGGCCTAGAAGATACAAGTACAAAAAATGTGGTACAAAATCTTAAAATATTGATCATCTAATCAAATTAAATTTGATGTATTTCTAGGTTATGGTGGCGATCTACAAGTTGATGCATGATAAGCTAGCGATGACGGCTTGCGGCATGTTCAATGTAGATTTATCATTTGCCATTTCAGTAAGAAAGCCTTTATAATTAAACATAATGTACAATTTCAATATGTTATGTTTCAGATGTTTGGATCGGTGACAACATACCTCTTGATTTTGCTGCAATTTGACCTTGGAATCAACGATAAATGGCTACACCAAGGAAATGTATCACTAACCTAAGTCATAGAAATAGTATACAATTATGTTTAATTTAGATGTAATTAAAAACTACTATTTAATAAAAATAATTGTAATGACTACAATTTACTATTATATATATAAAAAAACATTTGAACTCGTGTCTGTGCGTAATTTATTCTATTGCCATTATTAATGAACTCAAAGAAAAATGTACGATAATTGATATTCAATTTATTTCCTAGTGCGTTTATAATAAATTGTGCCAGGCAGTAGAATTGAAGCTTTAGGCTGTTGTTTTGAGTCGCCCCCCCCAAACACCGTTCTAGCAACTCTCTCAACGATAAGTTCATGTAAATCGGCTTGGTGGCATTATCGACAATTTTACCAAGTGTTATTGAATTAATCTAGAGTTTTCTCGGCTTCGATTTTTCGCATTTGTATCAACACTGTGATCCCGCAGGGCAGTACATATGCTGGGGATTTTCATTCGTCCAGATCTTATGATAGAATTTGGTCCACACAGCATTGTACATATTATCAACAGTCTGGATGTCTTCTGATTGGTAAAACATAGAAAGTTGTGTATTCTTCTCTGTATGTACTTCGATACAATTGTCTTGTTACCAGATTTTGATTCGCAAAACTCACAGGCACCACAATAGGAAAATTTCACGAATAGAAAAAAAATCGTTTTTTTTTTCTACGGAATACCGGGATAGAATAAAAATCTGATGTGGCCAGGCACATGACTTTATCATACAATATATACAATTAATAGTTTAGCTGCATGAGAATCTATTCTATTGAGATAAATCGTAGGTATTGTCAAAGCATCAGCATTTGACACTACCTACACTACGTCATTAGAATAATAGTTATTTATGTCACAAATGCCGAAAGTACGGAATAGCGCGACGAGCGGTGAAGCGGCGCGTCACCGAAGGCGGAGTGTCGCCGTCGCATATGAGCGAGTCGGCTATCTAGTTTTTGGCATGAGCGATATCAACGTTTATTATGTTGCTTTTTAAGAAATACGTATTAAAAAAAATAAATAATTTCTGTATAGTAAATGCTAGGTTGGTACCACTTTGACGAAACGTCAAGTTTAAAGGTGCGTTCCGATTGGTAGGTAATGGTAGCTAATGGCGGTGGTAGAATACCAAATTATAGTATTTATTACATATCGTGATAATGACACATATTAGTTTGCTTGTACATAAACATGAGTCACTATCAATTTACTATTGGAAATACTATAATGGCGTCTGCTACCACTGCCATTATCACTAATGAAAACGCACCTTAAAAAGGTAATTCTAATTCTGACATATTAAGATTTGTTCATGACACATCCCTACCAACATACTAAAATAAAACTACATTTATCGCTATACTTTATTTATAATTTTCTCAATGTATCGTTTTTAGAATTAGATATAAAAACGGGTTGATATTTCTTATCAACAAACAATCAAATTGGTGATCTTACTTTATTTGAAATTTGTATTTTATAATTTGCCGCACTACAGCGGCAACGTTCCATAGTGGTTCTCCAACCTCTGATGAGATCAGCTGTTTTCGAATGTGACAACACACAAAAATATTTGTCAAAATCCTGGCTACTATGTAATTTTATATCAATGCAGATGCGACCGATCTCGATCAAATAGAATTTGCTCTTGAAGCTAAACTATTAATTTTACCAAAAAGTTTCATAGGCATTAATTATTCAAAATTTCCTCTACTTTAATTTATTAATTAACTATTTTGTCGAAATTACAGAAATGGCGGCTCAGTTCCAAAATCCTTCAAAAAGGCTTAGAATAACCTAAAAAGCTAAACTATTAATTTTACCAAAAAATGTCATAGGCAGAAAATATTCAAAATTTCCTCTACTTTAATTTATTATTTGACTATTTTGACGAAATTACAGAAATGGCGGCTCATTTGCAAAATCCTTGAAAAAGGCTTAGAATAAACTACCAGTTTCTTTGGACCCTCTTGAACCAAAAGCTTTTCAGCTCTAAGTTAGGTCATGAAACTTCTAAATATGAACTTTCGTCCCGATACCTTTAGTAGTTTCTCCGGAATCGTCGCCACAAAAATCGTTTACACACACGCACAGACACACACACACACAGACATTTTTTTGTACCTTGGTCAAAAATGTTCAGGGGACCCAAAAAGACCTATTTCCGCTAAAATCTCAATTTTTTTTTCGGCATGATTACAATACTTTATCTTACTGCGTATGATAAAGTAAAAAATCTGATGTGGCCAGGCACATGACTTTATCATACAAAATATAAAATTAATAGTTTAGCTGCATGAGAATCTATTTGATTGAGATAAATCGTGTCTGCATTAAAATTAAATTAGTTAGCCAGGATTTGACAGATATTTTAATAGTCAATAGTATCAATAGCAGGTATTGTCAAAGCATCAGCATTTGACGCTACCTACTGTCATCAGAATAATAGTTATTTATCTTACAAGTGCCGAAAGTACGGAATAGCGCGACGAGCGGTGATGCGGCGCGTGACCGCGCGTCACCGATGGCGGAGCATCGCCGTCGCATGTGAGCGAGTCGCGCTATGTAGTTTTCGGCAGGAGTGACATCAACGTTTTTTCGTTGCCATTTGAGAAATACGTATTTTTAAAAAAAATCTAGCATGGTTATATTTCTGTATAGGAAATGTTAGGTTGATACCGCTTCTACGAAACGTATAACTACACTCATCGCTATACATACTTTATTTACAATTTTCTCAATTTATCATTTTTACAATTAGATATAACAACGGGTTGATATTTCTTATCAACAAACAATCAAATTGGTGGTCTTATTTTATTTGAATTTTGTATTTTGTACATTGCCGCACTAGAGCGGCAACGTTCCATAGCGGTTCTCCAACCTCTGATGAAATCAGCTGTTTTCGAGTGTGACAACCATAGATTTCTGTGGTGATAGCCAGGCGGCAATATACTATTCCTGTCAGAGTGACAGTTTACATTTTTCTGTCAATGTGACAGTGTCCGTGTCAGTTTGAAGTAATAAATTTGCCTCTTTTGCAGTGGCGCCATCTAGCGGACTTTTTCAAAGCACGGCTGTCGCGCCTGCTAGTTTCGTAGAACTTGGAACACCGACATCAAAGGTGCCGCCGCAAGTGTCGTATCTTGATATTTCTAATCGCTGGTGACAGCACAAAAGAATATTTGTCAAATCCAGGCTACTATGTAATTTCATATCAATGCAGATGCGATCGATCTCAATCAAATAGAATTTGCTCTTGAAGCTAAACTATTAATTTTACCAAAAAAAGTCATAGGCATAAATTATTAAAAATTTCCTCTACTTTAATTTATTAATTAACTATTTTGTCGAAATTACAGAAATGGCGGCTCATTTCCAAAATCCTTGAAAAAGGCTTAGAATAAACTAAAAAGCTAAACTATTAATTTTACCAAAAAATGTCATAGGCATAAATTATTCAAAATTTCCTCTACTTTAATTTATTATTTAACTATTTTGTCGAAATTACAGAAATGGCGGCTCATTTGCAAAATCATTGAAAAAGGCTTAGAATAAACTACCAGTTCCTTTCGACCCTTTGGAACCAAAAGCTTTTCAGCTCTAAGTTTGGTCATAAAACTTCTAACTATAAACTTTCGTCCCGATACCTTTAGTAGTTTCTCCGGAATCGTCGTCACAAAAATCGTTTACACACGCACACACACACACACACACACACACACACACAGACATTTTTTTGTACCTTGGTCAAAAATGTTCAGGGGGCCCATAAAGACCTATTTCCGCTAAAATCTCAATTTTTTTTTTCGGCATGATTACAATACTTTACATACTGCGTATGATAAAGTAAAAATAGTGTATTGACCGTGTTTTTGAGAAAATCAAATGCAAGAAAAACGAGTTTCATACCGTTGACCTCGTCTTTAAGCATAATGTATTCTATTGACATTCGTAATGAATACAAAGAAAAATGTGTCATTACGATAATTGATATTCTGCTTATTGGGTAGTGTCTTTACAATAATTTCCTATCATCTTCTCGGTTCTTTTCAACAGAGGCAGTTATTCTCAATATGGTGAGTCAATTGTTAATTCCAAGTACCCATTTCCAATAAATTATGTTTTGTTTAATACTGTTGTATAGATTGTCCAAGTGAACAGAAAGAACAAATATCAAACATTACCTGACGTAATTAGACCAGTAACCTGGATTTTTACAATATTTGGACTACGGTCATTCGCAAGTACCAAACATGGCACCTACAGAAGATCATACCTATCAATATTTTTCGCTATCTTCAGTCTGTCAACATATGCCATCATTGCGTATATGTTTGGCGACATGGTGAAGTATAACTACCAGTCCTACATAATCACGGCCATGAAGAAAATATACGTATTCGGAAACATTATTTTTATGGTCTACGCTATTTTGAAATGTCACCTTTCCTACCACAAACAAGTTAACCTAATGAAAAGAATGAACGACCTTGACAATGACCTCTATAGCGTTGGCATGGTTCGCGAGATGCGTCAATCCAATAGAGAGATTAAAATTATTCTATGGCTTGTCATCTTTACCGAATATCTATTGTCTTTCGTGGTGTCAAACGTCATCCTTGCTCTATGGTTATGGCATACTCAGATAGACTGGGTAACGGTACAAACTAATTATCCCATAGCGGTCAATAGCGCCATGAAGGTGCAGTTTTTCATGTACACCGTTATGCTGCGAGGTCGCGCAAAAGTTTTAAATAAATACCTGAAGAAGACTATTGAAGAAACTCTTGTGAAACGTCCGGGTGTGCTTCATAACCAGATATTCTTCGCACTAAAAGTACACAAGAAGATTGTAGATTTGTCACGTGATGTAAACAACTTAGCTGGATTTATGCATCTCATGAGTATGGTACTATTTTTCGGAATTCTGCTGTCCGATGGTTACGTAATCCTGTACAGTTTAGCCATTAAAAATGATTCATATATGGGTTACACACTATTCTCGGCATTAAGGCTCCTGGTCCTTCATATAGGTGAACTATTTTTTGGAATGCGTTCCCTTATGATATTGTGCAAAGAGGTAAGACTATACCTAGAGTAAACAAGGTCTTGGACTATTTTTTAAACTTTGTATGTAGGTTAATTCCACGAACAATATCTTACTGCAAATCAAAATTAATCCAGCAGATGCCAGTACAAGAAATGTGGTAAGTAAACTAAATAAAATATTCGACCCGATCGAATTTGGTCTATCCGTAGGTTATGGTATCCGTTTACAAGCTCATGCATGATAAACTCTCGTTAAAAGCTTGCGGCATGTTCCAACTGGATTTAGGACTTGTTTTCTCGGTAACACGACCACTATATCATAATTTTCTTAAGCAACACATCGTCTTTCAGATGTTTGGATCTCTAACAACGTACCTCCTGATTTTGCTTCAATTTGACATGGCCATCAGTAATAAATCGCAAAACGCAGGAAATATGTCCCTAACATAAAACTAGTTTATAGATGGATTCAAATGAAAACAATATGTTGACCCAAGAATAAAGTATCACTTTGTCGAAATAAAATTAGATATGCTATAGAGAAAAGTTGCTTTTTATCTATTTTTAACAAAGTGATTTAAAAACATACTATTCCACTTGTTATCCTCCTATAGCAACACATTTTTCCAATTTTCTACTAAACTCCAGATCTAGCAAATCAATTGTTGCTTCATTTAATTCGTCTACTGCTTCTCTACTTTTTTTAAATTTTAGAATTACTGCATTATTGTGAGAATTATCTGTATACACCGACTGTTTAAAAAAAGACACTGAAAAAACACATGCGGCGTAAAATCAGGTGAACGCGGTGGCCATCATATAGGGCTGAATCGTCCAATCCTGAGTAAAAGTAGGCATTTCCTTAGCAACGCAGGTCTAATTGTGTACAACAGCCTGTCAAATGTCAAATCGATTGACTTGAATATATTGTAGCAATATGTTTGAATATATTTTCAATAGAAAACGAAATTTTTTGGTAAAATTAATAGTTTAGCTGCAAGAGCAACTTCTATTTGATCGAGATAGGTCGCATCTGCATTGATATAAAACGAGTTAGCCAGCCTAATGACAGTAGGTAGTCTCAAATGCTGATGCTTTGACAATACCTACTGTCCATAGTATCAAGAGATCTGTCAAATCCTGGCTAACTAGTTTTATTTTAATGCAGACACGACTGATCTCAATCAAATAGATTGTCATGCAGCTAAACTATTAATTTTATATATTGTATGATAAAGGCATGTGCCTGGACACATCAGATTTTTTACTTTATCATACGCAGTATGGTAAAGTATTGTAATCGTGCCGAAAAAAAAAATTGAGATTTTAGCGGAAATATGCCTTTTTGGGTCCCCTGAACATTTTTGACCAAGGTACAAAAAAATGTCTGTGTTTGTGTATGTGTGTGTGTACCCGTTTTTCTGTGGAGACGATTCCGGAGAAATTACTAAAGGTATCGGGACGAAAGTTCATATTTAGAAGTTTTATGACTAAACTTAGAACTGAAAAGCTTTTGGTTCAAAAGGGTCCAAAGGAACTGGGTATTTACTGTTTTATATATTTTTTTTATATAATTTATGTTTATAACATTTTTTGGTAAAATTAATAGTTTAGCTGCAAGAGCAAATTCTATTTAATCAAAATCGTGTCTGCATTAATAGCAGGTAGCCAGGATATTTTGAAACTTTTGACAGTATTCAGAACGTCAGCGGTTGCGAAACGTCAATTCAACACGCAAATGCATGGAGAATGCGATGAAGAGGAGAAACACGCGCGCACGTACAGTGCAACAATATTAAAACATCTTGGTGTCAATGTGTATTTCGATTGCGGATAGCCATGTTCTTATGTTTTCGCGAATAAATACAAGAAAGATTGTAAGACGGTATGGTAACATTAAAACTTATTTGGAATATTGAGCATAATTCTGTATGAACTTTTGTAGTTAGCACTGAAGATGGGGTAAAACCCGAAAATATAGTATGCTAGAAGCCAATATAATATATTAATCATCAGAACTAATAACGTTTTTACTTTATCATATGTAGTATGACAAAGAGGTTTAGTCTTAGCATTTTTGAAATATTTTGCAAATAAGCCGCTATTTCTGGAATTTCGTCGAAATAGTTAAATAATAAATTAATGTAGAGGAAATTGTCAATAATTTATGTCTTTGCAATTTTTTGGTAAAATAAATATTTTAGCCGCATGAGCAAATTCTATTTCATGGGGATTGCTCGTACTGCATTAAAACACTAGTATTAAAACTAGTTAGTCAGGATTTGTCAGATATTGTGATTCTAATGATAGTAGGTAGTGTCAAATGCTGATGTTTTGACATTACATACTGTAAATGTAATCAAAATATCTATCTTGAGTAGGAATTAGGGCGATTCCGGCGCCCCGCCCCTTTTACCCCCACCACTTTTTAGGCCACGCCCACCGACCAATCAGGAGCCAGTATTTCCCCCACCACTTTTAGTCCACGCCCATCGACCAATCAGAAGGAACTGGCAGCCATTTTGTTTTTTAAGCCTTGACCAATCAGGAGCAGCCATTTTGTTTTTACGGCCAATCAGGAGCAACTGGCACGCCCTCGAGCAACTGGCAGCCATTTTGTTTTTATAGCTTCGGACGGCCATTTTGTTTTAAGCCACGCCCTCGAACAATCAGTATATTAGGGGCAGCCATTTTTACTTTATCATACGCAGTATGCTAAAGTATTGTAATCATGCCGAAAAAAAAAATTGAGATTTTAGTGGAAATACGTCTTTATGGGTCCCCTGAACATTTTTGACCAAGGTACAAAAAAATGTCTGTGTGTGTGTGTGTGTGTGTGTGTGTGTGTGTGTGTGTGTGTGTGTGTGTGTGTGTGTGTGTGTGTGCGTGTGTAAACGATTTTTGTGACGACGATTCCGGAGAAACTACTAAAGGTATCGGGACGAAAGTTCATATTTAGAAGTTTCATGACCTAACTTAGAGCTGAAAAGCTTTTGGTTGAAAAGGGTCCAAAGGAACTGGTAGTTTATTCTAAGCCTTTTTGAAGGATTTTGCAAATGAGCCGCCATTTCTGTAATTTCGACAAAATAGTTAATAAATAAATTAAAGTAGAGTAAATTTTGAATAATTTATGCCTATCACATTTTTTGGTAAAATTAATAGTTTAGCCTTTCAGTTTATTCTAAGCCTATTTGAAGGATTTTGGAAATGAGCCGCCATTTCTGTAATTTCGACAAAAAAGTTAATTAATAAATTAAAGCACAGGAAATTTTGAATAATTTATGCCTATGAAATTTTTTGGTAAAATTAATAGTTTAGCTTCAAGAGCAAATTCTTATTGATCGAGATCGGTCGCATCTGCATTGATATGAAATTACATAGTAGCCAGGATTTTGACAAATATTTTTTTGTGTTGTCACATTCGAAAACAGCTGATCTCATCAGAGGTTGGAAAACCACTATGGAACGTTGCCGCTGTAGTACGGCAAATTATAAAATACAAATTTCAAATAAAGTAAGATCACCAATTTGACTGTTTGTTGATAAGAAATATCAACCCGTGTTTATATCTAATTCTAAAAACGATACATTGAGAAAATTATAAATAAAGTATAGCGATGAGTGTAGTTTTATTTTAGTATGTTGGTAGGGATGTGTCATGAACAAATATAAATCTGTCACAATTTGAATTACCTTTTTAAGGTGCGTTTTCATTAGTGACGATGGCAGTGGTAGCCGACGCCGTTATAGTATTTCCAATAGAAAATTGATAGTGACTCATGTTTATGTACATGCAAACTAATATGTGTCATTATCACGTATTTCTTAAAAAGCAACACAATAAACGTTGATGTCACTCCTGCCAAAAACTAGTTAGCGCGACTCGCTCACATACGGCGGCGACACTCCGCCTTCGGTGACGCGCCGCATCGCCGCTCGTCGCGCTATTCCGTACTTTCGGCATTTGTGACATAAATAACTATTATTCTAATGACGTAGTGTAGGTAGTGTCAAATGCTGATGCTTTGACAATACCTACGATGTATCTTAATAGAATAGATTCTCATGCAGCTAAACTATTAATTTTATATATTGTATGATAAAGTCATGTGCCTGGCCACATCAGATTTTTTTTTATAAGGTAAGGCGGCCATTTTGTTTTAAGCAACGCCCTCGAACAATTAGTATATTAGGGGCAGCCATTGTAAAAACACAGGAAAATAAAACAACCATCCTAAAATACATGATATTTTATTAAAATCTATATTCAATACACAAAAAAAAAAATGATCCATTAGAGAAGGCGTTGCTTTTTATAACCATACGGGGTCGAGTCAAAATCGTCTCTAAATATTCTCTTCGTTGAATTCGGTCGGTATCTTTTCGTTTCCTCCTTCGTCATTACTTCATGATATTTATTTCTCCTAATATTTTTTGAAACAATTTCAACCTCTGGAGAGTTATTAATTATCATCTCCCGTATCTTGTCAAAATTAATAAGTTTCGATGTTTGATAATTAATCCTAATTCCTTTCACCTTTACAATTGTCTTTAAAGAATCGCTGTTTGTAGAATACACTTCGTAGGCGTAATTTTTGGGGCCACCAGATGCGAACTTCCTTATGTAGCTGTCACTTCCATACGTTTCCAATTCATCCGTCATTTCACCAAGAAAGTTTCCTACAGGCACTTCCTCTTCTCCATCTCTAGATACGTATATAACAGAATCGGTGTCATAATACAATACTCTCTCTCCTAACATTTCGAGATAGCTGTATAATTTAATTCTTGCTTGTGAAGTAGTATATGAAGCAAGACAAACGTTTACCGTGCTAAGAGAATCGCATGCTTCCTCTTTATATTCGTAATTGATAATTACCACGTTATCGTTTACTGGTAATACGCCGTTTACAATTATTGATGGATTCGTTAAAAGACTAAAAAAATGTTCCGGGTTGTTAACAATGGCGGTCTTTGGTTGATTTTCTCGTTGACCAAGCTTCCCCCAAAAGGAGTTAAGAATTAGCTTTGCTAAAGATCGCAAACCAGGATTGCTCGTGATATTATTAAAATCAAGTTTTACGCCTTCCTTATCAAAAAAATTATCAATATATTTATTCCTGTCTTCTTCGGTAACGCATGTGTAAGGCCATCCAGTTGCCTCTTGTTTAATTTTGATAAAGGCATTCATCATTTCTGTGAATAAGCCACCTTTTTTTAGTAAAGGGTCGTATTGTTCGCATTTATATTTCCATATTTCATCAATTTTCAAAACTTTATAGCCCACTTTAATAGCCTTTCTTACTTCATCGATGACCCATGTCCCTGACAATGCCCTATCCTCGTCGTTGTGCTCGCACTCATCGTTATTTAAGCTTTTCCCGCAACTTCTACACAATACAAACATTAGTTTTTCGTTCATCTTGACAGGCAACACCGGATGATACAAATGCTGAGGTGGTAGTATGGTACACTTAATTATCCCGTCTGTGTCGTTCAAATTTAATGCTGAACAGTTCTTATCGCCCACAAATACAGTAGGATGCCCGATTGGAAATTTACCGTATTTGCAAATGTATGGATATAGACTACAAATGTCCACGTATTTAATTTTCTCTCCTGGCTTGCAGTCATAGTAAGTTTTACAATTACCGGTTCGTCCACCTAAGAAAGCGTCTCGGGGATTAAGAGGAGATGCAGTAACGAGATGATGATTTTCTGTATAATGGCACATGTTAATATCTGAAGAAAGCAACTTCCTGAATGTACATTCCCACATTTCAATGACTTCGTAGCCTAATTCTCTAAGACGGGTTGTCTTTGCTATTGTCGATTCTAATCGCGTATTGAGTGTGTCATTTGAATTATCGTGCAGGGGAGTATTACGATTAATTTTCTGACAGACGTCGTGGCCGTGAAAATAGCAACCTTGAAATTGGAACACTTGATTCGTTTCTTTACAGTACCCATCAACTTTAATTCCTCCTAAAATATTCTCTCTCTCTTTTGCTGCATGAATTATATCTATATTACGCTTGTATTCTTCCCATACTAGCCACTGCGTTGCAATTTGTGACTGATTATCTCTCCATCTATACCCTGCTTTTGGAATTAATCCTATCGTATCAGGTTGTAAAAAATTTCTTCTGAACACCCGATTGCAAGTAGAAGCAATAGTGCAACTTTCTAAGAAAGGACATACGTTAGAGGTTGCTAACATTTGTTCCCGAAATTTCATACTCGCTTGCGTTAATATTTCAACGTCTGATACGCAATAATCTACGAGCTCTTTTTGAAAATCAAACTGATCTGTCTTGTGTTGTTCATACCATTCCAAAAACAACTTTCTTTCATCCTTTTCTGTAGGATCATCTGTTCCCATCATGGTATCTGGACTATAGTACTCGACAGCTGGCAAAGGGCCAATGTAACTTTTATTTTCATTCGTATTAAATAAGTGCGGGAAATACCCCTTTTTAAAGCTGTTGGGTAAACCAAATGCTTTTGGTAATTTTGCAAGAGCCATAGGAAAATAATTTAAACTATCTATAAATTTTACATTTCCAAGTTTCATTTGAATCAGTTTTGTTCCACGCATTATTAACTCTGGTGTTAAATCGGTTTTAGTAATTATATAGTTCAATAAAAATTGATGATCGAAACCTTGACCATTGTGCGCTATAACCACAACTGTTTGATACTGTTGTCTGTGGGATAGAACAAAATTCATAAACCATCCGATCGGGTCCTTTTTTAAAAAGTTATGCTTTTCACTGGAAGATATGCGGACTCTATCATTGCAGATTCTATCTCCACATTTAGAACATGTGTTATCATTTGAATTGAAACAAATGTCGCAGCATGTTTTGAATACACATAAATTTGGTGCGTGAAGCAATGACCCATCATCTAATAATTTTTCTTGAGTTGTTTCTAAATCGTAAAAAACAAACAGAAAGTCTTTCAGCTTCGGTTTACCATGATCAGGACGCATATAACATTGATGTGTTTGAGGCTGATGTTTCTGACAGATCTTACAATAAATTTCACCACAAATATGTTCTCTATTGGTTTTTACAGTTTTTAGGCAATCTGGGCACAGACGAATCGCTTCACAAACACTAGCTCCCCCGTTTACACCTTTACCTTTGTGGTTGTCGTAACAATTCTTACTTTTAAAGGTTCTAAGACAGTCTGGACATTTAATTTTGCATTCTGCAATGCACAATGGTACTTGCTGACAAGATATGCATACTCCACCACACCTATGATCGTGTTTAGTATTGTAAGGAACATTGCATTCCTCACAGAAGTAACTACATGCGAAAGCTGCAGTTAGAGAGGTAATCACATTGAAGTGCCCATTATGAAACAGTAAATTAATTTTGTGTTGAGCATCGTTTCCCGTAAACATCACATCTCGACCTTTGTTGGCATAAGTGTAAACAGTAATTTTATAATCTTTTAAATAGGTCTGAAAAGATTGAAGTTCAGGAATACCACAACCATCTTCAGGAATAACAATACCAATTTCTCTTATCATGTCTCTAGCACGAGTTGTCTGCTCTTTTCTGATATCTCGTCTTATAGCTTCATAATTGGGGTCTTTCATTATGTGCGCAATTGCCACAACTAATGCCCGAGGCAAACATAAATTATCATCGTTATTAATCACTACGATACCTCTACGTTTTCTAGATTCCTCTTCAAAGCTGTTGTATTTTGAACGCCTTCCACTTCCAGTGGGAATTTTAACCGTAGTGATACCCAAACAAAAGGTGTCCGTATTAAAACCTGTGGAGTTGGATTGAAAAATACCGGCCAGTACATCCCATACATCGTCTATGTTAATTTTGGACGCTTCTCGAAAGCTAACCCAACCGGTACCCTTTTCGAAATATTTGCTACAAAAGCTGACACCAACTTGATCTGTTGGTTCCAAATCTTTGGTAGCGTAACGAATAATATCCCTAATACCATCCCTAATCCAACCTACAGGTTCTGCATCGTCAGGGATCGGTTTAAGTTTAAATTCAATGGTGCGACCCGTTAAATTAAATCTTCTTACTCTCTTAATGACATTTTTTTCTATCTTAAATTTCTCCATTTCGTTTTATTGCGATTATAAATTAGTTAGAATGCGTATGACATAGAACAAAACCCAATTTTGTGTCAGGTAGAGTAATGCTACTTGTGATTCTAAATATAATTTTAGCTGATGCAACCGCAGTTTTTTAATTACCTATCAATTAACGATATAGATAATAATAGAGAGCAAAATTGTTAAAAACACCGAATAAGCTATAGTCATTGAATTACCGCTCGGGGTTGACGACTATTCGCAACGGCATACGCGGCACACTGAGCCTTACGACTGATTAACCTCGCTATTTGTACACTTAATTGGTATATCACCAACCAATCAGAATGAAGCTTATTAGGTCTGCACACAAAGATCGCATATATTGAGAGGATTTGTGTCTGTTTTCCATAAGAAACAATGTTAAATTGCTAGGCTCCCCCTATATGTAACAAAATCCCATTAGAATGCATACAATTCAACGCACAGCTGTTCTGCGGACTAAGAATTAATTACCGACGGTTTTTCGCTGTTGTTTTTCCGTATGGACTTGTTCGGTGGCACTCGTTAATATTCTATAAAAAGTATTTCCGTACTATATTTACGGCTATTGCTGGTTTAAGGTATTTAGAGATATATTGTTACCTGATTATATTTACATGGTGTTATTATGAGTTAATGCCGAATACAGTAAAGAACTATACTAAAAACTTATAATTGTTCTAAAACTAATCATTTTTAATGAGTTACTTTTTTTATTAAATTTAAGGTTTTTTGGTCTTTTTAATGGATCTAACGTGGTTTTTAATATTTTTGAGGTTTTACCAACTTTTTTAACGTGTTTACGGGTCCGAAGCGGTTTTTAGGGTTTCTTTAAGGTTTTAGTGATGTTTGTTGTGTAGCTAAGGAAAAAACACAGATTTTGAAATATTTGCCTCAAGCTGGAACAAACGAGAAATAACGTTACTATCGGTTAGAAACTGATATAATTTTAATTAATGAATCTAAATTAATGCAAAAAAAAACAGCACGCAACTGGATTCCACCGGTTATTTACCGAATATACTCACTTAAAATGCGAACACTCGCGTTGTAAATATATCAACCGGTTCGATGCGCGATGCAAGCAAGCACAAATGTGCAACTCGCTTTATAATTATATAAACTTTATTTATTAATTTAAATAAATATTGTACTTTATTGAAACTGTTCTTGAAACTGTTAAGGTGAATTTCGATGACACAAAATTTTTTGTCAAAATTGTTGAATCAATGACCGTTCTAATAGTACCGCTCAGGGTTAGCGACGAACGTACCAACGATGCTGAGCACTGAACACCACTGATAGCAATTATTTGGTTTACCGTGGTTTATATTTAGCCCAGCTCGCCAATCAGAAACGATCTTATTAAACGTGTAAAGAGTAGACAGTATAATCCGGTATTTTGTACTTCTTTCCCATATGAAACAATGTTATTTTGCTATATCTGCCTATAAATGCAACAGACGCCATAAGAATACGTGTATTCCAACGCACACTCGAATATTTGGGTCGTTGCCGCCTGCCCCACAGTACTCTTTGCGGTTGACCTTGTACGTACCCGTACATCAACACCATGTGTTTAATTTACTTTACGATGGTATGCCGGTTTGCTTGGGCAACTTCTTTTTTTTTTTTTTTGCATTTTAGACGAAATAAAATTAAAATAGCATAGTACCTGTGTATTTTTTTATACATTAGTATATTTTAGTGCATATTGAATTAGACAAAATAGATTTAAAACAGCATAATCCTCGTGTATCTTTTTAAATATTTGTATATTTTAGTGTATAATGAAACCACTTTTAAGATTGACTCAAATACATGGTGCGTACATATTCTTAATGATGATTCTTGTCAGCGAATAGACTAACTGGAAATAAAACTCGATAATAGGCATATTATATTTATACAGAAAAGATATTACATTTAACATTCAAAAGACAGTAGATGTTTGCTTCCTTTCGGATGGCTATTTGCACTGTAGCTATAACATATGTAGGTAACTAAATTATATTATACCTGTGTTTTTTATTGTTAGTTTTGCTAAAGCATTCAACACAAAACGATTTATTACATCGTTTGCACCATAATTTAGTGGTTGAACTCTTCTCCTCTTAGCTATTCTTTTATTCCATATTTTAAACGAGTACTCTTCTGAATTACGAAGGGGTGAATCTCTCACTGTATCTATTATACTTTCTAAATGATTCATTTTGATAACCGCTAGCAACTGCTGAAGAACCGCTGACATCCGCTTAAAACCCGCTAGCAATTGCATTGACCCAGATGGATAGTAATATCTTTAAAAATTTATATCTGCTTTGTGTGTAATACATTTTTCATTTACTAAGGAACAATGGGGTTGCCAGAATTAATTAGTTAGGTTTTGTATGTTTGTAAACATTTCCGAGGAGGTATGCAACTTAAATAATGCTAGTGGGTTGCAGGTGTGTTGCAGGTGGGTTGCAAGTGGGTTGCAGGTGTGTTGCAGGTGGGTTGCAAGTGTGTTGCAGGTGGGTTGCAAGTGTGTTGCAGGTAAGTAGGTGGGGTGCCCTATGGGACTACAGTTATATATTAAGAGGGTCCATCTAATCGCACCTATATAAAGAACAACCTTTCATATATTCGCTTAGTATCTGACTCTTCAACGTTATAGAACAACATGATTATTTTCAACAAGCGCATCAACCCTTATGGTTCCGCAAAGGATGTCAATAAAATAATCACATTCACTGAAAAGCGCACATCTGAATCCGCTGATGTCATAAGTCAACCACTGGAAATACAGCTGCCGAACGACACACTAACATCTGACGATTTAGAAGAACATTCACTACAAAAAATATTAACCCGTAGACGATGTGTTGAGTGCTATAGGATGCTGTCACAAAAGTATGGGCGAAAAACGGCACAGGGAAGAAGCTCATATATTAAACTAGTTTGTAAACAATGTGATAAATCCTTTTGTACCGAGTGTTTTATGAAGACTCACAATAAGTTTCTGCATTCGTAGAATTTTAATAAGAAAACATCAATATGCAAAATATCACATAATATTTTTATCAATAAAGTATTATACAATAATGTTATATAGTATTATTTACACCTAGTCGCCTACTTAAATGATTTCTGACGCCTACGTAACTGCATGTAACTTACCTGCAACGTCCTTGCAACCCACCTGCAACACACTTGCAACACACTTGCAACCCACCTGCAACACACTTGCAACCCACCTGCAACACACCTGCAACCCAAAACTCTCAACTTCTCAACAGACATAACACGTATTTTGTTTAACAACGTAAACTACATACATATGAATATATATTTAACAATCTAAAGATATTTGTTACAGAATATTGTTGTAGACAATAAATAAATAAACTTTTTAATAACACAAAGTCAATTTTACCTTCTTGCTAGCACAAAGCCTTTTGTTTAACAATATGTTTTACATATGCATAAACGTGGATTGTCAATCTATAAAATACATAAACATTACTCAGAATCCCAAAAATACGTAGACTTTGAATATTATTATTTTTTTCCTTAAATTGTTTTATTAATTTTCATATTAAAGCATTATTTTATAAGATATTCTTTAGATTGTAATAAAGAAACGGGTGACGAAGTGGACAACCGATTTGTTTGTTTCGTTTTTAATTAGTTAACTTGTGGAAACAATTCTCTCCACATTTGCGGATGAATGGGGAAGACAGAGCAAATTAAAAACAAAAATTGTTAACTTTTTATAAACTTTGTTCCCATCGCCATATTTTACCTGATCTATTTCATTCCAAAATTGTTCTATACCTGCATCTCTATTATAATTTCTATCAGAATTACGAAGTACGCGCTACTTGGTGTCCAGTTGTTGCACATTCGTCCCTAAATGTACCAGTGGAACAAGTGGATTCCTTTTCAGAACTTAAAATTACTTCTGGGTCTATCAAATTCATTGCTTGTACAGAAAAAAAAAAGTAACGTATGATACATTTAATACGAGATAACGCAAATTTGTTGATAATTTTTAAAATCGACCAACTTAATCTTCAGAAGATTTTCTCAGATCACGTACTTGGTGACATAAGCTTTTCAGATTTAAAAAAAAATGGCTGAATTATGTTGGAATGAGAAGTATGGTTTTTTAGTAATAGACAAGGATAGTGATATAAACAACGAACGCTATAGAAAAGGTTTCCATTTCTATATAAAGTCATCGTAATATGATAATCAATTAGTGTAACAAAACCTTCATATCTATGTGGTTATTAACGGTTCATAAGCAGTTGTTAGCGGTTGTTAGCGGTTGTTAACGTGTCTTAACTGGTTGTGAACGGTTCCTGAGTGGTTCTTAAGCGGTTGTGAACGGTTCCTGAGTGGTTCTTAAGCGGTTGTTAACGGTTCGTAAGCGTTTGTTAACGGTTCGTAAGCTATCGTTAACAATATCGTTAACGGTTCCTAAGTGGTTATCATGAATTCCGATGACACAACTATTAGATTAATAAAAGCTAAGAAAAATATCAAACGGAAACTAGCTGCACTTAAAGCTAATAAATTGAGATCGGAAGAGTTCCTTAAAAGAACATATAACCCGTTAACAGAATCTCTGCGAAATATTATTACATCAACTCCTGTTAAAATTGAACAAAATCCCAACCTAGATAAGGATGATCAAATAAAAACCCTACCTAAGGATGATTCTCCGGCTAAGAAGAAGAAGAAAAAGAAGGAGAAACATCGAGGTCGAACATCATTGCCCTTGCAGGAAGAGGATGAAGATATGTTTAATATTGCTACTGATCAACCACAGGATGAGGTTTTTGAAGCATATACTGAACCTGAATCTGAGGATTTAACTACCATTCAGAGTACTCCAATATATAACCAACGTTCATTTGCGGAATATCTACAACAATTTGCTCCTTTAGCTAGATACTATATTGAAGGTTTAATTAAAGATACTGAAAATGAATATGATACTAGTCGCATGGGTGTTCGTCATGATGTGGTGCAGGATAAATTTTATATTGGAAACGCAGAACTGCAATTTAACGCAAAAAATGATAATATAGTTGTAAATGGGATAGAGTACAAAGGTACTCCTGGATTATATGAATTGATTTTTAAAAAGATTCCAACAGATATCAAGTTGGAAGACGAGAAAAACTATCGAGAAATTATTTTAACTTCAGATGCTGCAAGAGTAAATCATGATCCTAGCAAACAAATTGCAGGTAACAAGTCTCGAAAATATACACAAATTGTAGCTCCACTCCTACAAGGGAGATCAGTTTCTGTCTCAGAAACACCAACAAGTTCGCGAACTGTAGCTGCACGGTTGAGAAGTACTAGTTTAAGATCCAGGCTTGGTAATGGTTTAATGCAATACAACACTAAACCTGTACAATTTACATACTGGAATGACGCTGATGAACTTTGCGACAGATTACGATTATTGATTGCATCTCAAAATGCAGGAAATGATTCGCATGCAAACGAAATTCATAGTATAGTAGAAGAGTTATGTGAAGCACGTATAATCATATAAATTCATTGTTTGTATTTGTTCATTTTAGTCTTACAATGACTCTTGATAAGTTTGGTCAGCATATTACAGATAAGAAACATATCAAAGGATATACAGTAATAAGTTTAGCTGGTGATGGTTATCATACGACAAGTAGTGACTTACTTATTCGGAGCAAAGGTAATAAACAAAACTATAAAAATAAATTTTATAGAGGAATAATAAAAGAAGTGATTTCAACAGATCCTGATATCACCTTGTATATTAACGGATATCCATATAGTAATACGAATAATCAGTTAAAACCAGAAGATGTTATGTACTTAAAATATGTTGGAAACCCAAAAATAAAAAGATCGCCACCATTCTTAGTAGAATTGCTTGTTGTGATTGATATTGATCAATATAACATCTGATAAGACATGAGTATAAAGAGAGAAGTGGTCGAGGAGCTGCACAAACCAGCTAGGAAGATATTTAAGCGAAGACGAGTTATAGTAAAAGGTTTAAATGATTTATATCAGGCAGATTTAGTTGAAATGATTCCGTATGCTCGACAGAATGGTGGATATAAGTATATTCTGGTTGTTATTGATGTATTTAGTAAGTTTGTTTGGACCAGTCCACTTAAAACAAAGTCTGCAAAAGATGTAACAACTGCAATGAAAAAAATGTTATCTTTAAAACCACCAGTAAATTTACAAACAGATATGGGTACTGAATTTTATAATAAAAATTTCTCCTCACTTATGAAAAACTTAAACATAAATCATTATTCAACATTAATAATGCGTGGAACAAAACTGATTCAAATGAAACTTGGAAAAATAAAATTTATAGATAGTTTAAATTATTTTCCTATGGCTCTTGCAAAATTACCAAAAGCATTTGGTTTACCCAACAGCTTTAAAAAGGGGTATTTCCCGTACTTATTTAATACGAATGAAAATAAAAGTTACATTGGCCCTTTGCCAGCTGTCGAGTACTATAGTCCAGATACCATGATGGGAACAGATGATCCTACAGAAAAGGATGAAAGAAAGTTGTTTTTGGAATGGTAAGAACAACACAAGACAGATCAGTTTGATTTTCAAAAAGAGCTCGTAGATTATTGCGTATCAGACGTTGAAATATTAACGCAAGCGAGTATGAAATTTCGGGAACAAATGTTAGCAACCTCTAACGTATGTCCTTTCTTAGAAAGTTGCACTATTGCTTCTACTTGCAATCGGGTGTTCAGAAGAAATTTTTTACAACCTGATACGATAGGATTAATTCCAAAAGCAGGGTATAGATGGAGAGATAATCAGTCACAAATTGCAACGCAGTGGCTAGTATGGGAAGAATACAAGCGTAATATAGATATAATTCATGCAGCAAAAGAGAGAGAGAGAATATTTTAGGAGGAATTAAAGTTGATGGGTACTGTAAAGAAACGAATCAAGTGTTCCAATTTCAAGGTTGCTATTTTCACGGCCACGACGTCTGTCAGAAAATTAATCGTAATACTCCCCTGCACGATAATTCAAATGAAACACTCAATACGCGATTAGAATCGACAATAGCAAAGACAACCCGTCTTAGAGAATTAGGCTACGAAGTCATTGAAATGTGGGAATGTACATTCAGGAAGTTGCTTTCTTCAGATATTAACATGTGCCATTATACAGAAAATCATCATCTCGTTACTGCATCTCCTCTTAATCCCCGAGACGCTTTCTTAGGTGGACGAACCGGTAATTGTAAAACTTACTATGACTGCAAGCCAGGAGAGAAATTAAATACGTGGACATTTGTAGTCTATATCCATACATTTGCAAATACGGTAAATTTCCAATCGGGCATCCTACTGTATTTGTGGGCGATAAGAACTGTTCAGCATTAAATTTGAACGACACAGACGGGATAATTAAGTGTACCATACTACCACCTCAGCATTTGTATCATCCGGTGTTGCCTGTCAAGATGAACGAAAAACTAATGTTTGTATTGTGTAGAAGTTGCGGGAAAAGCTTAAATAACGATGAGTGCGAGCACAACGACGAGGATAGGGCATTGTCAGGGACATGGGTCATCGATGAAGTAAGAAAGGCTATTAAAGTGGGCTATAAAGTTTTGAAAATTGATGAAATATGGAAATATAAATGCGAACAATACGACCCTTTACTAAAAAAAGGTGGCTTATTCACAGAAATGATGAATGCCTTTATCAAAATTAAACAAGAGGCAACTGGATGGCCTTACACATGCGTTACCGAAGAAGACAGGAATAAATATATTGATAAATTTTTTGATAAGGAAGGCGTAAAACTTGAATTTAATAATATCACGAGCAATCCTGGTTTGCGATCTTTAGCAAAGCTAATTCTTAACTCCTTTTGGGGGAAGCTTGGTCAACGAGAAAATCAACCAAAGACCGCCATTGTTAACAACCCGGAACATTTTTTTAGTCTTTTAACGAATCCATCAATAATTGTAAACGGCGTATTACCAGTAAACGATAACGTGGTAATTATCAATTACGAATATAAAGAGGAAGCGATTCTCTTAGCACGGTAAACGTTTGTCTTGCTTCATATACTACTTCACAAGCAAGAATTAAATTATACAGCTATCTCGAAATGTTAGGAGAGAGAGTATTGTATTATGACACCGATTCTGTTATATACGTATCTAGAGATGGAGAAGAGGAAGTGCCTGTAGGAAACTTTCTTGGTGAAATGACGGATGAATTGGAAACGTATGGAAGTGACAGCTACATAAGGAAGTTCGCATCTGGTGGCCCCAAAAATTACGCCTACGAAGTGTATTCTACAAACAGCGATTCTTTAAAGACAATTGTAAAGGTGAAAGGAATTAGGATTAATTATCAAACATCGAAACTTATTAATTTTGACAAGATACGGGAGATGATAATTAATAACTCTCCAGAGGTTGAAATTGTTTCAAAAAATATTAGGAGAAATAAATATCATGAAGTAATGACGAAGGAGGAAACGAAAAGATACCGACCGAATTCAACGAAGAGAATATTTAGAGACGATTTTGACTCGACCCCGTATGGTTATAAAAAGCAACGCCTTCTCTAATGGATCATTTTTTTTTTTTTTTTTGTGTATTGAATATAGATTTTAATAAAATATCATGTATTTTAGGATGGTTGTTTTATTTTCCTGTGTTTTTACAATGGCTGCCCCTAATATACTAATTGTTCGAGGGCGTTGCTTAAAACAAAATGGCCGCCTGACTTTATAAAAAAAAATGGCTGCCCCTAATATACTGATTGTTCGAGGGCGTGGCTTAAAACAAAATGGCCGTCCGAAGCTATAAAAACAAAATGGCTGCCAGTTGCTCGAGGGCGTGCCAGTTGCTCCTGATTGGCCGTAAAAACAAAATGGCTGCTCCTGATTGGTCAAGGCTTAAAAAACAAAATGGCTGCCAGTTCCTTCTGATTGGTCGATGGGCGTGGACTAAAAGTGGTGGGGGAAATACTGGCTCCTGATTGGTCGGTGGGCGTGGCCTAAAAAGTGGTGGGGGTAAAAGGGGCGGGGCGCCGGAATCGCCCTAATTCCTACTATCTTGTTCTAGTAGTTTTATTTTAATGCAGACGTGGCCGATTTCGATCAAATAGAATCTCATGCAGCTAAACTATTAATATATGGTATAATAAAGTCATCTGCCTGGCCACATCAGATTTTTTATTTCTTATATTGTTTTAAAATAAAAAGTTATCTTTTATGGTATATATTGCTCATGTATTTGATTACACAATTATATTCATAAGTATACAATGATGAAATTATACAAGTTGACAAGTTTATGGTGTTTCTATTTCTATTACCAGATGTATCGAAGTCTATTTCACTTAAACCTATCATCAATATCACACGTATTATAATCAATAATCAATTCAAGTGAGTAGTACTAGAAATTAATCGCATTTCTCCCAATGACAGTAATGAACTAAGAATATAAATAGCATCCCTAGACTTGGCATTATACTGACGCTTTAGAACTGATGTAAAAAGGTTCATACTTTGCTGTATTTTTATTTCCTACAGACACGGTTCTTATGAGTATGGTGAGCTTACATGTAGTTAATTTCCCACAAAAACTGATCCTAATTATCAATTTTTCTATAGGTGCATAAAGTGCATGCTAAGAAAAGAATACCGCCGATAAATGATGTCCTGTGGCCAATGAAATTTATTATAACTATCCTTGGACTGCGGTCAATGGCAAGAAATAAACATGGAAACTACCACAGATCGTACCTATCAATGTTTGTAGCTATTATACTCGTATCAAGTTATTTCTTTAGCTTGTATACAACCGGCCAAGTGCTGAACTATACCTTTCAATCGTATATAATAACCGCGATGAAGAGAATGTACGTTTTCGGCAACATACTATCAATGGTATACGCTTTTATAAAATGCCATCTCTACTACAACAGAGAAATTAAAGTTGCAAAAAGGTTTAACGATATCGACGATGATCTATACAACATGGGCTTGCTTCAAGAGTTGGCTGAATCCAACAGAGAGGTCACAGTAATTATATGGGTCGCCATACTCATCGAGTACGTGTTATTTTGCGTTGTATCCAGTATAATTTTGGTTGTGTGGTTTTCCCAATGGTCTTTCGATTGGGTAATGCTGCAAGTCAATTTTCCTATCATCATCAACAGTACCATGAAGATGCAGTTTTACGTCTACACAGTCGTGCTGAGATGTCGAGCAAAAGTGTTGAATAGGTACCTGAAGAAGGCTATTAAGGAATGTTCAAGTTTCCCGAAACGTCGTGCTGTCCTTCAAAAACAAATTCTCTACATACTTAAAGTTCACCGAAAGTTGGTGCAAGTAGCACGCGATGTTAACAAGTTGTTCGAGTTCATGGATCTGACTACTTTGATACTAATTTTTGGTATATTACTGTCCGATGGGTACGTAATTTTGTATAGCGTAACCGTCGGAAATGATGTTAATGACAACTATGTAATTTTCTCCGCTACGAGACTTCTGCTGTTTCATATAATAGAATCATTTTTGGGGCTACGATCTCCAATGCTTTTATGTGAAGAGGTAAACGCATAACTAATCTTTCCGTTAAAAAAGAAAACCACATTATGTTATGTTTGATTTCAGGTTAACTCCACCAAAAATATTCTGTTCAACATAAAAATAGACCTAGAAGATCCAACCACTAGAAATGTGGTATTAAAACTTCCCAGAATCTGATAAAATATCCATCCTTATCGAATTTAATATTTTGTAGGTTATGCTGTCGATTTACAAGCTAATGCATGATCACTTATCGATTACAGCTTGTGGCATGTTCAAACTGGATTTGGCATTTGGATTTTCGGTAAATATACATCAATACAAGAGCATAACCTTCCATTTTTTGACAATGTTTCAGATGTTTGGATCAGTGACAACGTATCTGTTGATTTTCCTACAATTTGACATTGGTATCAGCGATACATCGCAACATCCACGGAATATGACACTAATTTAAAAATAGCTTATATACGTAATCGATATATGTTAGTATAAAAATACATGGGATAAATAATTCGCTACGGGTTATTTTTCAAAATTCTAAAATAAATAACTCTTGCTCTTTCTTTGGTTTTAATATAGCTATCCAACGATACCTACTTATCTATGCTTGTTTTCAAAGAACTTGCTAATGTTCTATTCAATATGGCGTCGATAGTAAATAAAAAAACTTGAATAACGCCTAGCCAAAGCTAACGGACAAAAACATTTTTTGGTAAAATAATGGCTTTAGAGTCTGTTTTTACGTTAGAATACAAATTTTGCACTTTCTATTTATCGTAATAGCAAAGTTATTCAAGAAAAGAGAAATGGGCAATTTTTGCTTTGCAACGCTTACAAATTTTTGAATAAAAAAGTAAATAAGAAAATGATAGATCACGTGCAAACACTAATGGCACTCGTCCCCCCCATTTGACAAAAAAACAGCTAAGGCAGCTAACAAAGAAGCCTCGAAATGGGCTTTGAATTTATTATGATGGACTAGCCATTCGTTGTAATCATGATTCAATGGATAAAATGAAGAAAATAGATCTGTGCGACACTCCTCAAATACATTCTGACCGATGAAATGCCGCAGCACGAGAATTATCTCCACTTAGTGATTCATTTTCATTTTCACTTTCAAGTAGCAAAGTAATAGTGGATATTGCAGCAAGTATAGCCATATGTGTTGCAAATGATGCATTATCCAGCCTTATGAAGATTATGGAGGTATTATGTATGAGCATCGGGCCAAACAGCAATAATTTCTGCGTGAAGGCTGACGCACGGCGCATCATGTTTTCAGAGCCATCGCTGACTGATGCTGCATAACAGGCCCGTCTGTCGTCAAAATCAAACAGAAAGAAACAAGAGGAGGAACGTATTAATTTGAAATGATATTTATATGGTCCAGGCATCGCCGACTATAGTAAAATATAACAAATTCTATACATCAAAGTTACACAATACTTTAAACCGTGTTTTATCAAAACCGCATTTTTCAAACTGGGCGGAAAGATAACTTCAACTGATCTCCGTCAGGGCCGGCCCTAGGCGGTAGGCAAGGTAGGCAACTGCCTACGGCGGCAAAGTTTAGGGGCGGCAAAACCAAGTGAACTACAATAAAAAGGGCTCTAAAATATTGCATGAATCTAGAAAATAAAGGAATAGTAAAATACAATCAAATACAATCGGAATTGACAGGCTTCAGGCCATTGCTATATTTTAAGATGCATAGCAGCCAATAATAGACATACTTAAATAAAATAGGTCATTAGCTTTTATAAAGAATTATGAACAATTAGGAAAAATAATATGAAAGTGTACTGTAGTGTAGTGATCCTATACAAAAATCAAAAGAGAATCCACAAACTTAAAGAAAATTTTATAAGTAAATATGATTTACTGGCACATTCCAAAGATATAGAAACCGCTTTAAAAGTTGGCGAATCCTCCATCTTAACGGTTTAGCATTTGCTGCCGAAATGGTAAGCTAGTTAATTTTTATTTGGGTAGACACATAATTTGCCCGCCTATAAAAATAAAATTAAAATGTGCTGAGTCTTTGATGATATTATTATTGAAATTAATTAAAAACTATCAGTGATTAAAAAATTACCCATGAAATGCTTGCATCAATATCTCCGAAAATATTACTCTTAGCAGGATAAATTATACATGTTATTAAAGATAAAATTTTGATGAAGATTTGGGTACATGATAAACAAAGAATTACTTAAAATATTGAAAGATTTAGATTTGGGAAAATGTAAAGAACGGAGATATTATGTCAATATCTATTCTGTCAAAAACGACAGAAGCTTGCTGATGACAGATGACTTAACAGTGTAGATATTGACATAATATTTCGTTCTGAAAACCCGTTTTTTAACCTTCTCCCAAATCTACATCTTTCAATATTTTTAAGTAATTCTTTTCATCTTTAATATGGTGTACATTTTGTTCTGCTAAGCTTAATACTTTCGGAGATATTTGATGCAAGTAGTTCATGACATATTCCACTGATAATCACTGATAATTTATAATAAATTTCAATAATAATGTTCAGTAAACATTTTGATGGTACTATTTTCATAGTCGCGCGAATTAATTATGATGTTAAATGATTTTACGTCCATAGACCTTGTTTCCAGAAGGTCCAGTTGACGTTTTTTAAAATTCATTACCTCCCTTAACATTGGGCCAAATTTAAACATTGGTTAGCACTTTTTTTCTAACCCTGCCTATAACTCTTGCTACCTGAGCGGGCGATAAACAGTTTGCTAAACTAATATTAATAAAAAAAGTACTTAAGAACCATGTCTACTTAAAATTGTCTTAATGGGTTAGCAATGAAGGCCACTGAATATGAATTGCGTAATACATTAGATCTGAAAGAAGTTACTCACGATTTTGCAGAAAAAAGGGTTCGAAAGAGCTAATTTTAATTTAGGGTTAAACTTTGTATATTGTACTAGTAGTATGTATTCTTTACTTTTTGTTGTTTTAAAAGTATTGTTTGTACTAGTATAATCTCCAGAGGTTGTGTTTTTATTACAAATAAATTTCGTAAATATTGTTAGCCGACTGTATTTTTCTGGATCATGATTCTTGTATAAATCTGTTTTGCCGGCAAAAACGCTACGGCCGGCCCTGCACCCAGTATTATTTCAAAGATTTGCAGTTGGTTTGTTATAAAAGTAATCAATTGAGCTACTATTTTGTAAGTATGTAATTAAATACGTATGTACAGGTGGGCCAAATGCGATGTTACTATAGGAGATATCGGTAACTATGTATAAGAGATATCGAAAAATGTGTAAGATCGTCTTTTTTTGAGAGAAACTGAATGGTGAAAACCAAAATTAGCTATCGTCTTTTGTTTTCGAGTATTATTATCCTATTAATCTAAGCAAATTGCACTGCGAGATATGCACTGTCAAATATTTGTACCGAAAATATGAATATTTAATGCCGATTCATAACATCGCACATCTGGACTAGCAAACACGTTGCAAGGTCTCGAACGCATCGGCTGGCTCGACAAAAACTTGTAGTTCTGTGGCCGTAAAAATAAATACCTTCTACGCCGATATTGGGCAGACTATTTGAGGTAAACATATTAATGCCGCATGAATGCACCGGTGAAAAATACATTCTTATGCCTGCAAGAAATAGTTTTCGCGCTATAGAATTCTTAATACGTTTTACTTTCGACAAGAAAATAATATCTTGGTACGTAGTGTGAAGGATGTTTGTTTTCGCTACAACTAAAGCATCTTGCAAAATATAATAAAAAATAATACACGAGTTACCAATACGGCCCACGCCTTTTCCTCAAAACTGCAGATTCAGCAATTAAAGACTATATAAACTGTAAAAACCACAATGAAGAGACTTTATCTGTGTACTCAGCTTCTTGTACGTTCATCACCTCATCTTTCCAACTTTTTAAAAATTGTTAAAGCGCTCCCGCGACTTTAACTCACGCAAGGACTCATGATGCATGATTTATTATTTGATAATAATTATTTCAATCATTTGCAGTTGGTTTGTTATAAAAGTAATTAATCAATCAATCAGGGGGGCGGCACTATTGAAATTTGCCTACGGCGGCAAAAACGCTAGGGCCGGCCCTGTCTCCGTCAATTCACTTGAAATTTTATATGCAGCTTCAGGACAACATTATCTAGAGAATTTTTCCCTAAAAATAATTTGTGTGCAAACGTGCGCCATTTTGTTTTAAAGCGGAGTTTTCAAAGTGAAAAACTACGTGCAAAATCTTTCCGTGAATATTTCCCAAAATATTATCAATAAACGGCTTTAAAAAAATTTTGTTATTCATTTACTATATTGTAAAACAATACCTACAAACGCGGCTATATTTTCTCGAGCAAGAGTGGAATTACCCATTAAAATGATAATACTGGGAGATTAATTTCGCTTAATTCGATAATTGCAGTGAAGTAGAAACACTAACGACATGGTTGCACCACCTCCAATGCATTAGCGATTATGAATTTTCATTTGGAGCAAGCACTTCTCTTTAACCAGGTGGTTGTTAAGAGGTGGTTCATACCGTGTCCAATATGGTAAGTATTTAACATTTCTTATGATTTATAAAACGCAAAATAACATAAAAACCCTATATAATATTGTTTTTTAGACTATTAAAGTTCATACAAATAATTCTCCCGGAAGCATAAATCATGTAATCACTCCAATAAGGTGGCTGGCAATGTTTTTTGGTGTACGGGCCTCAACAATGGACAAACACGGGTGCTACAGCCGGTCAAAAACCTCGATTTTTGCCGCTCTTTTCAATCTATTACTATACTTTTTCTTCACATACATATTCGGACACCTTTTCAAATACGACTACCAATCCTACATCATTATAGTGATGAAAAAACTGTACGTTTACGGGAATATTTTCGCCATGGTTTACGCATTTTTTAGATGCCACATCTCGTATAACACCGAAGTCAAAATAATGAAAGCGATTGACGATATTGACCACGATCTTTACGCAATCGGTTTGGCTGAACAACTAACAAAAACGAATAAATACACCAATATTATTTTGTATTGTGTGATAATTGTTGAGTACGTATTATTTTATGGGTTGTCGACAATCATTTCGATTATATGGTTCTCGAAAACCAAGATGGACTGGGCGATGATACAAACAAATTTTCCCATATGCATGTGCAGCGCTGTGAAGTGCCAGTTCCTCATCTATACGACTATTTTAAGAAAACGAGCTGGTCTTTTAAATAAATATTTAGACAGGACGATTAAGAACTGTTCGAGTTCACAAGAACACCTGATGGTACTTGACAAAAAGGTCCTTTTCGCGCTGAAAATACACAAGAAAATTGTGGATGTATCCAGAGATGTCAACAGTTTATTTGGGGTTATGATCTTACTCCATTCGATATTAACGTTTGGTCTACTGTTGTCAGATGGTTACTTGGTTGTCTATACTTTAACAGTTGGAAGAGATCCCGATATTGACTATACGTTATACGCAGCCTCCAGACTTATAATTTTTCAGGTGTTCGAACTAGTTTTTGGAATGCGTTCAGCTTCGCTTTTATGCGCAGTGGTAAACTATGATTATCTTTATAAGTTTATATAATTAAAATCAGCTTTTCTTTCAGGTTAATTCCACCAAAAAGATTCTTTTTAAATTAAAAATGGACCCCAGCGATGACCTTACAAGAAATACGGTACGTCACCTCAATAAGTTCTACATACAATTTCTTATTGCCAAATTTTATTTGGGTTATTTCTTAACCCAAATTTTAGATTACGGTGTTGGTTTTCAAGCTAGAATACGACAAACTGATCATGACAGCTGGTGGTTTATTTGAGATGAATCTAGCGTTTGTTTACTCGGTAACTTGATCGCCCTACACCTGTCACTTTTAAACAACGCGTTGTCTTTCAGATGTTTGGTTCTGCGGCAACATACCTCTTGATTTTGCTTCAATTTGACGTTAACGCTCTCAATAAATCAACGTTGCAAATCCAGAGCAATGAGACGTTAATCTGAACAGTGCTTTTACGATAATTTAATAAATGTTAGTAGTGTTGTCGTTGTGTTTGTGTGTTAAAGAATACAATGTTCTGCATGTCCCGCAAGAAAAAATCCCTCAAAAAGCGACTTTTGAAAAAGTGTGCATTAGGTGAATATACAGGCTCCACGACGAGCTGCCATTAGAAGTATATGGAGAGCCAAATGAAATGAGAGATTGAAAATTTGAGGACTTATATTGTTCGAGACGATCGTCTCATCTAAAATATTTTGAGTATTTGGTTACTTCCGGTTACACCGGAAATGATGTCAACTTTTATATTTTAAATGGACCACCTGTGATTTATCGCATTTTTGAAATCTTTATTAAATTTTACCTACATCAAAAATGTTATTATGAGCAATATTTTATTCAAATTGTGCCGTAGAATGGACAACTTGTGCATTAAAATAATTCATATTTTGCATTAAGGAATTATGAATATGTTACATACAAAATGTTATAATGGGAAATATTTTATTCGTATTGTGCCCTAAAATGAATAACTTGTACATGATAATAATATCTAAATATTAAGCTCTAAATGTACTGCGCATCAAAATTAACGCGTGTTATTTTGACAAATTGAATGTTATTGTAGTGCGTGCTTTCAGTGATAATCGACCATATTAATTAATTTAAAGGGCTCACCTTATCCTAGATATGGTTAAATAACAATCGTACATTAAGCAATTGTTTGTGTATTGGTAATATGCCTTTGATTATTGACGGCGATTATAAAATTTTCAAATGCTGATTTATTTTAACTACTGGTTCAATGAACAAGTATTTTTAGTTGCTCCTTGTATTTTTATAGAGGTGACGATTGTACTGCACATTTATGTACTTCAGGGTACAAATATATTATGAAAGGCACACACACAACTATATAAATGCGCCATTGTTTATTCTGATGCATATTTATATAAATTTGTTGGACTTAATTTATTTTTTTGAATGCACAAGTCATTTTTTGCGGTGCTCAATAATTTTTTGTATTATGCAATTCTTTGTATTTGTAAAATAGTTTTCAAATATTTGTGCTTTTAAGTATACAGGGTCCTGCAACTAAGCTCCCGTCTTCTGTAGCTCACTTACTCACTAAGCTAAGAGTTTGACATTTTGCAAGCTTACCCTGTACTTCAAGGTACAATTCAAGAAATTATTTTTTATTATACAGGGTGTTCCAAAAATGTGCAACGCCATGGTAATATATTTTTTTAAATTGCATGCTATACATTTTTCTACACATTTGGAAGCCTTTTATGGTTGCCTACATATCACCAAAATTTTATTGAAATCGGTTGAGTGACCGCAGCGGAAAAAAATAAAAACCAAAGAAAAATTATTTTGCATCGTAGGCTTTAAAAATCAATAAAAACCACAAAATGCACCTCGTTAATAAAATTTTGCGACGTGCTTATTAAGATAGATGTATCTCGTTAACCAAGTGACATTGATTATACAGGGTGACCAAAATCGAGTGTCAAACTTCAAAGCGTGTTATTGTTCTTATTTTAAATTGGAACCCATAAATTTTTTTATGTGAAATGATGCAGAATGAAAAAATAAATATTGTTTCTGAATACAACCGCATCACAATTCCCAATAGTTTAAAAGTTATTCGCCAAAAACTCATTTTTCAACGTTTCCAACGGCAATTTTAGATAATAAATATCGTACGTGGCTTTAAAAAACAATTTATTTCATAAAAAATAATAGACGTATTTTAGATTTGAGTGTACTTAATTAAGTAGTTATTCAAATGCTAAAATTACTGCATAATTTACCTATAGCGGCAAGGACGGAAATGTGGCTATAGGTAAATTTTGCAGTAAATTTAGCAATTGAATAACTACTTAATTAAGTACAGTAAAATCTAAAATACCTCTCTGCGTTATATTTTATGTAATAAATTGTTTTTCAACGCCACGTACGATATTTATTAACTAAAATTGCCGTTGGAAACGTTGAAAAATGAGTTTTTGGTGAATAACTTTTAAAATATTGGGAATTGTGATGGGGTTGTATTCAGAAACAATATTTATTCTTTAATTCCGCATCGTCTCACCTAAAAAAAAATATGGGTTCCAATTTAAAATAAGAACAATAGAGCGCTTTGAAGTTTGACAAGTTTGACACTCGATTCTGGTCATCCTGTATAATTTGGATCAATGTCACTTCGTTAACGAGACTATTACATCTAACTTAATAAGCACGTCGCAAAATTTTATTAACGAGGTCCATTTTGTGGTTTTTATTGATTTTTAAAGCCTACGATGCAAAATCATTTTTTTTTTGTTTTTATTTTTTTCCGCTGCGGTCACTCAACCGATTTCAATAAAATTTTGGTGATATGTAGGCAACCATAAAAGGCTTCCAAATGTGTAGAAAAATGTATAGCATGCAATTTAAAAAAAATATATTACCATGGCGTTGCACATTTTTGGAACAGCCTGTATAATAAAAAATAATTTCTTGAATTGTACCTTGAGGTACAGGTAACCCTGCAAAATGTTAAACTCTTACCTTAATGAGTAAGTGAGCTACAGAAGACGGGAGCTTAGTTGCAGGAGCCTGTATAATCAAATAAATAGAAATAAATCTCCAACTGACTCCTGATCTTGGTTTTATTGTTCCCAGAGTATTTCTATCTTCATTTAGTCTTTTACTGGTTTATTTGGTCTCGAATGCTGAAATGTTCGCGTTCAGCGTCTTCGAACTATTATTTTTCCAGGTTCTTAAAACATCCTATGAAATAATTTTTACCTTACTTTTAATTGTACGTATGGAGAAGATTGAAGAAATAGTAAATTAGCAAGAGAAGACCAAAATAAGTACCTTTACTTACTAAACTTTGTCCTAAACACTTAAACTAGAAAGTTACAGCTAAAGTTACAGTTGCATATATTAAAGAACATTCTTTACAACCTATGCTAGTAAGAGACGTTTTAAATTCAAATTTAAAATGAAGAAACTTCTCAAAAAGTAGACGTAAAAATTATATGAATGTTAAACATTTGCAGTTTACTTCACTTTTTAATTTTTTTAATCTAAATTTTTAATCAAATACCTCTTTTTTTATATATTACTAGTAATTGTAAACAGCTTTTTAAAAAAGGAGAAACCCTAGTGTTCAATAACAAATATTGTTTCTCATTTGCTCTACTCGAGGGTCATTTTTTGCAAATGTAGTATTTAGCAATTAATAAACATAACTTGAATAATAAATAATTCGACATGATTGCCAATACTACTGAGTGGGTTCTCATAATAATGATAGGTCAAATTAATTTACCATATTTGGAGGTCCAGTGGATTAGTGGTGAAACTTTCTTTGCTACACAGAGAGCTGATCGATTTTAACATATTTTTGACAATATGGTGAGCATCTTTTTGTATATAAAATAGGACAACATTTAGACAAAATATAGAATTATTCACAAAATAATGATCATATCTTCACCACAGTAACCAATATACAAAACCAATAATTATTATTTTACTCTTAGGTCATCAAAGTCCAACCCAAGCAGAGTCCCAAAAATATAAATCACGTAATCAGTCCAATAAGATATCTTGGAGTCTTGTACGGCGTACGTGCGTCAACAATAAATAAACAGGGCGTCTACAGCAGATCATACTTGTCCATATGTTTCGCTATTTTCGGTCTACTGGCATACTGCACAACGGTGCACATGTTTGGACACATGATAGAGTATCAGTACCCATCCAACATAATTGTAATCATGAAGAAATTGTTCGTTTTCGGAAACCTAATAGCCATGCTGTACGCTTACGTCAAATACCACATCTCGTACAAGGACGAAGTAAAAATAATGAAAGCAATTGAGGACATCGACCACGACTTCCATTCCATCGGTCTGGCTCGTGAACTATCTCGATCAAATAGGAACCTTAAAATCGTTTTATTCGGTATAATATTCGTCGAGTATATATTTTTCTACGCATTATCAACGGTTATTTCTAATATTTGGAATTCGACTGCACGCATTGACTGGGTTATGTTGCAAATGAATTTTCCTATATCGATGAGTAGCGCGGTGAAGTGTCAGTTTTTCGTTTGCACGGTTGTCTTAAGACGACGAGCCGAGCTTTTGAACGATTATTTGGAGAGGACTATTAAGAAATGTTCGAGCTTTCAACAACACTTGGCCGCACTCGATAAGAAGATTCTTTTCGCCCTGAAAATACACAAGAAAATTGTGGATGTCTCCAGAGATCTCAACAGTTTATTCGGTGTTATGATACTAATCCATTCGATACTAACTTTTGGTTTACTTTTGTCCGATGGTTACTTGGTTGTATATAATTTAACCGTTGGAAGAGATCCCAATATTGACTATACATTATACTCAGCCTCAAGAACAATATTTTTTCACGTCGTCGAACTAGTTTTGGGAATGAGATCAGCTTCGCTGCTATGCAAACTGGTAAACTATAGTCTCTTATAGGTCTGTATACACTAAAGCGGTATTTTTTCAGGTTAATTCCACCAAAAAGATTCTTTTTAATGTAAAAATGGATCCCAGCGATGACGTTACCAGAAATATGGTACGTTACCTTAATAAGTCCTACAAACATTTCACATTTCCGAATTTTAGATTATGGTGTTGGTCTTCAAGCTAGACTACGACAAACTAACCATGACAGCTGCTGGTCTCTTCGAGATGAATCTAGCTTTTGTTTACTCGGTAACTTGACCGCAATACACCTGTCACTTTTAATCAACGCATTGCCTTTCAGATGTTTGGCTCTGCGGCAACATACCTCTTGATCATGCTTCAATTTGATGTTGACGCACTTAATAAGTCAACGTTGCAAATCCAGAGCAATATCACGTTAATCTAAACAATGCATTTACACATATAATTCAATACTTTCTAGGAATACGCATCTATAGTGACCTTAAAACTACTTAAAACTACTAAACTATCAAAAACAAATTAAATAAAGTGTGATATAATTAATCGTTTTGTATGTTGTCTTCTATATGTCACTCTCAAAATTTTCTGGGCTTCGGTTTAAACATGAGCGCGTTACAGTAGTTTTAACGTTTTTGTGTTTTCTTATGTTTTTATACCGGGTGATTGAATTTCGAGCCTCACCATGGGGATCTCGCTTATTAGTGGATATAGTGCATATGTTTAAATTTGGCATAGTTTCGTATTTTTATGCTTATCAATTATCTGAAAAGAAATTTAAGCTATCATTTTTCATTTTGAAGATATCCACAAAAAACTGAAATGTTAAGATAATGTTTTTAATATTTTATTCAAAACTAAATGTAGCTAGCCATTTGAAACAAAAACATTCTACAAGTATTTTTTAACAAGGAATGCAGTGCCATTTTTGTTTTTTCTCATTTCCGCAATGTATAGCATGTTACCATTCTTTTTAAAAATAATGGTGTAAAACCAAAAAACCCAACCCAACTGGAGCTTGGTTACAGACCGCCGGAGCAAACAATATGCAAATGCATTTTGATCAAGCGGCGCCATCAGCGTTAGGTTTGCCATTTAACCAAATAAACCTTAATTGTGGTTGATTGTGGATGTAGAATGCCGTTTACCAAGAACGAAATCGTCAAAGCGCCCAATTTCACTTTGCTGTCCCCGTTTTTTATGCTCGCGATGGTACTCTGAAATCATATACTATTAGTAGTTATTCTTTAATTTGAAACATTTGCAGTTCAATAACTAAATGCTCTTTGTATTATTGAATTAAGGAAACGCATTCGGACATTAAAAGTAGTCCACATGATGTTGATTATATTTATTCGATTATATTAATAGTTATAAATTATTTTTCCGGCCATAAATATATAAATAAATATATATGTAAAATCTAAGTTTCAAAAATCCTCCTGAACAAACTAAAATAGATAGAGGGCTGTACTTTTTAGAATTAATTACCCAATGTATCTGATCTATAAACGTGTATAATAATAATTTGTATCCCAACTACTTTGCTCGTAATCGCACATGAAGCGAAATAATAACATTCAACCACCGATAAACAACGTAAAATCTATGTTTCAAAAATCCTCCTGAACAAACTAAAATAGATAGAGGGCTGTACTTTTTAGTATTAATTACCCAATGTATCTGACCCATAAACGTGTATAATAATAATTTGTATCCCAACTACTTTGCTCGTAATCGCACATGAAGCGAAATAATAACATTCAACCACCGATAAACAACGTAAAATCTAAGTTTCAAAAATCCTCCTGAACAAACTAAAATAGATAGAGGGCTGTACTTTTTAGAATTAATTACCCAATGTATCTGATCTATAAACGTGTATAATAATAATTTGTATCCCAACTACTTTGCTCGTAATCGCACATGAAGAGAAATAATAACATTCAACCACCGATAAACAACGTAAAATCTAAGTTTCAAAAATCCTCCTGAACAAACTAAAATAGATAGAGGGCTGTACTTTTTAGAATTAATTACCCAATGTATCTGACACATAAACGTGTATAATAATAATTTGTATCCCAACTACTTTGCTTGTAATCGCACATGAAGCGAAATAATAACATTCAACCACCGATAAACAACGTAAAATCTAAGTTTCAAAAATCCTCCTGAACAAACTAAAATAGATAGATGGCTGTACTTTTTAGAATTAATTACCCAATGTATCTGACCCATAAACGTGTATAATAATAATTTGTATCCCAACTACTTTGCTTGTAATCGCACATGAAGCGAAATAATAACATTCAACCACCGATAAACAACGTAAAATCTAAGTTTCAAAAATCCTCCTGAACAAACTAAAATAGATAGAGGGCTGTACTTTTTATAATTAATTACCCAATGTATCTGACCGATAAACGTGTATATTAATAATTTGTATCCCAACTACTTTGCTTGTAATCGCACATGAAGCGAAATAATAACATTCAACCACCGATAAACAACGTAAAATCTAAGTTTTAAAAATCCTCCTGAACAAACTAAAATAGATAGAGGGCTGTACTTTTTAGAATTAATTCCCCAATGTATCTGATCTATAAACGTGTATAATAATAATTTGTATCCCAACTACTTTGCTCGTAATCGCACATGAAGCGAAATAATAACATTCAACAACGTAAAATCTAAGTTTCAAAAATCCTCCTGAACAAACTAAAATAGATAGAGGGCTGTACTTTTTAGAATTAATTACCCAATGTATCTGATCTATAAACGTGTAGAATAATAATTTGTATCCCAACTACTTTGCTCGTAATCGCACATGAAGCGAAATAATAACATTCAACCACCGATAAACAACGTAAAATCTAAGTTTCAAAAATCCTCCTGAACAAACTAAAATAGATAGAGGGCTGTACTTTTTAGAATTAATTACCCAATGTATCTGATCTATAAACGTGTATAATAATAATTTGTATCCCAACTACTTTGCTCGTAATCGCACATGAAGCGAAATAATTGTCGTGGTGTTGTGAGACAAAAAATAAAATGTTCCGATCGAGCTTCAATTCGTTTTTTTTATTAACCCATTTGATTAAATGATATCGCCACGAATGACAATACCACCGAGTGGTTACTAATAATAATTATAAGTTAAATTAATTGACCATATTTGGGAGGTCTAATGTATTAGTGGTGAAATTTTCATTGCAGCGTGGACAGCTAAACGCTTTCAATATTCATATAATTTCGAGAATATGGTGAGCACCTGCCAACATATAGATCTATAGAGGGTTCGTTTCCTAAATTGCCAGATTGCAAATATATAAAATATAAATAAAATATAAAATATAAAATAGGATATCATTTAAATAGAATGTGGAGCAATTGACAATATAAAAGACATATGCCAGATCGAGCAATCAAAATACAAACAAATAATTACTGTTTTTACTCTTAGGTGGTTAAAGTTCAATCCAAGCCCGCTCACGAAAATATAAATCACGTAATCCGACTAATAAGATACCTAGGTGTCTTCTATGGTGTACGAGCATCGACAATAAACAAGCACGGTGCATACAGGAGATCATACTGGTCGATGTTTTTCACAGTATTGTGCATATTAATGCATTCCTCGACGTTGTACAACTTTGGATATATGATCAAGTATGAGTACCCATCCAACATAATTATAATGATGAAGAAATTATACGTTTACGGAAATATGGCAGCCATGGCATACGGTTATGTTAAATGCTACATCTCGTACAAGAACGAAGTGAAAATAATGAAAGCAATTGGGGATATTGACCATGATCTGCATTCCATAGGTTTGACTCATGAACTATCTCGATCTAACAGAAACGTTAAAATTGTTGTGTTCGTTCTTATATTCATCGAGTATATATTATTTTATGTATTATCGTTTGGTATTTCTTATATGCGGGTCTCTACTGCACAAATTGACTGGGTTATGGTGCAAACAAATATACCGATTTCTATGGGTAGCGCGGTCAAGTGCCAGTTCTTAATCTGCACGGTAGTCTTGAGAAGACGAACCGAGATTTTAAACGATTACCTGGACGAAACGATTAAGAAGTGCTCTAGCTTTCAAGAACACTTGGTCGCACTCGACAAAAAGGTACTTTTCGCGCTGAAAATACACAAGAAAATTGTGGATGTATCCAGAGATGTCAACAGTTTATTTGGGGTTATGATACTAATCCATTCGATACTAACTTTTGGTTTACTATTGTCAGATGGTTACTTGGTTGTCTATAGTTTAACCGTTGGAAGAGATCCCGATATCGACTATACATTATATTCGGCCTCCAGACTTATAATTTTTCAATTGCTCGAACTAATTTTCGGAATGAGATCAGCTTCGCTCTTATGCACACTGGTAAACTATAGCCTCTTATAAGTCTGTATAAATTAAAGCGGTATTTTTTCAGGTTAATTCCACCAAAAAGATTCTTTTTAATGTAAACATGGATCCCAGCGATGACGTTACAAGAAACATGGTACGTCACCTTAACAAGTCCTACAAACATTTCATATTTCCGAATTTTAGATTATGGTGTTGGTTTTCAAACTAGACTACGACAAACTAACCATGACAGCTGCTGGTCTCTTCGAGATGAATCTAGCATTTGTTTACTCGGTAACTTGACCGCAATACACCTGTCACTTTTAATCAACGCATTGCCTTTCAGATGTTTGGCTCCGCGGCAACATATCTCTTGATCATGCTTCAATTTGATGTTGACGCACTTAATAAGTCAACGTTGCAAATCCAGAGCAATATGACGCTAATCTAAATAATTCTTTCACGTGAAGGGTGATCCACAACATACGTACGCCGAAAAATCAATTGTTTTGGTATACTGTCGATTGTAGCATGACCAGTTTCTTCCGGAAATGACGCCATTTTTAAAATTTTTAAAGGCATTCTGTATTAGTTTAGTGATAATTTCAATAAGGATGACATTCTGAACAGAAAAATATATCTATCGTCAGTTTTGTTGATATAGGTGGCACTGAAGTGGCGAAACATCTTTCAGGTTACAGTGATACCAAATCCTTTATAATTTTCTGAAAATCGTTGCAAATAAGTGACGTTTAAAACCGAAAAAAATAGGAATGTCATTATGAACACAAAAACATGTCAACGAAAGAAATCAACCTCATTTTGTTCATTTTGTTGGATACAGACGTTAATAAAACTGATCATTCACTCAGTATTTTTGGTCTATTTCCCTGCTGTAAACGACATTTTCACGCTACTATTTTCAGAAAAATACCTATCTAGTAATCAAGGTATACCCTTGACGTACACGAAAAAAAAATCTGCCAAAATCAGTTTATTTTACAATTTTCGAGTATTTTTATCAATTTTTCGCCACCTAGATCAAGAAAAAAGTGATTTTTATCGTTGCCGTGAACAATAGACGCAAAAAAAACAAAAAGTTACACTAACCTGAAAACTATCCCAAATAATGATTTTTTTGTCTATTATTACTTCTAATCATTTCATTCGTCCAATGTCATAAATAAAAACAATAAATAAACGAGCGTACCTTATGGTGTGGGTCACCCGATATACAGTGTCCTGCAACTACGCTCCCGTCTTCTGTAGCTCACTTACTCATTAAGCTAAGAGTTTGACATTTTGCAGGCTTACCTTGTACTTCAAGGTACAATTCAAGAAATTATTTTTTATTATACAGGCTGTTCCAAAAATGTGCAACGCCATGGTAATATATTTTTTTAAATTGCATGCTATACATTTTTCTACACATTTGGAAGCCTTTTATGGTTGCCTATATATCACCAAAATTTTATTGAAATCGGTTGAGTGACCGCAGCGGAAAAAAATAAAAACCAAAAAATATAGATTTTGCATCGTAGGCTTTAAAAATCAATAAAAACCACAAAATGCACCTCGTTAATAAAATTTTGCGACGTGCTTAATAAGTTAGATGTAATAGTCTCGTTAACCAAGTGACATTGATCCAAGTTATACAGGGTGACCAAAATCGAGTGTGAAACTTGTCAAACTTCAAAGCGCGCTATTGTTCTTATTTTAAATTGAAACCCATAATTATTTTTAGGTGAAACGATGCGGGATTAAAGAATAAATATTGTTTCTGAATACAACACCATCACAATTCCCAATATGTTAAAAGTTTCCAACGGCAATTTTAGTTAATAAATATCGTACGTGGCGTTGAAAAACAATTTATTACATAAAATATAACGCAGAGAGGTATTTTAGATTTTACTGTACTTAATTAAGTAGTTATTCAATTGCTAAATTTACTGCAAAACTTACCTATAGCCACATTTCCGTCCTTACCGCTATAGGTAAATTATGCAGTAAATTTAGCATTTGAATAACTACTTAATTAAGTACACTCAAATCTAAAATACGTCTATTATTTTTTATGAAATAAATTGTTTTTCAAAGCCACGTACGATATTTATTATCTAAAATTGCCGTTGGAAACGTTGAAAAATGAGTTTTTGGCGAATAACTTTTAAAATATTGGGAATTGTGATGCGGTTGTATTCAGAAACAATATTTATTTCTTAATTCTGCATCATTTCGCATAAAAAAATTTATGGGTTACAATTTAAAATAAAAACAATAACACGCTTTGAAGTTTGACAAGTTTGACACTCGATTTTGGTCACCCTGTATAATTTGGATCAATGTCACTTGGTTAACGAGACTATTACATCTAACTTAATAAGCACGTCGCAAAATTTTATTAACGAGCTGCATTTTGTGGTTTTTATTGATTTTTAAAGCCTACGATGCAAAATAATTTTTTTTGTTTTTATTTTTTTCCGCTGCGGTCACTCAACCGATTTCAATAAAATTTTGGTGATATGTAGGCAACCATAGAAGGCTTCCTTCCAAATGTGTAGAAAAATGTATAGCATGCAATTTAAAAAAATATATTACCATGGCGTTGCACATTTTTGGAACACCCTGTATAATAAAAAATAATTTCTTGAATTGTACCTTGAAGTACAGGGTAAGCCTGCAAAATGTCAAACTCTTAGGTTAATGAGTAAGTGAGCTAAAGAAGACGGAAGCTTAGTTGCAGGACCCTGTATATATATTAATAAATATTATTAGTGTTGTGGTTGTATTATGTGTGTCAAATAATACACCGTTCCGACTGTCCCTCAATTCGCTTTCTCTTTTATTTACTACTTCTATACAAAATAAAAGTACTTATTTCAAAACATAATATTTTAATAAACGTAATTTGATCAAATGATATCAACTCGATTGCCAATACTACCGAGTGGCTAGCCATAATATTGATAGGTGAAATTAATTTACCATATTAGGTGTTCTAATGTATCAGTGGTGAAAGTTACATTGCTGCATAGACAGCTAAACACATTTTAATATTTAGATATTTTGCGAGAAAATGGTGAGCACTTGCCTACATGTAGATCTAAAGAAAGTTCGTTTCTTAAATTGTCAGACTGTGGTTTATATAAAAAATGACACAATTTACAAAAAATATAGAGTAATTGACAATATAAAAGACGAACTACATGCTAGGATCTACCAATCAAAATACGAACAAATAATCTTACTGTTTTACTCTTAGGTTGTCAAAGTGCAACCCAAGCCTATTCCCGAAAATATAAATCACGTAATCCGTCTAATAAGATACCTTGGAGTGTACCATGGTGTACGAGCATCGACCACAAACAAGCAGGGTGCTTACAGGAGATCATACTGGTCAATGTTTTTCACCGTATACAGCCTGCTAGTCTACGGCACAATGCTCTCCAAGTTTGGAAACATGATTAAGTATGACTATCCATCCAATATAATTGTAATGATGAAGAAGTTGTACGTTTACGGAAATATGGCAGCCATGGCATACGGATTTGTTAAATGCCACATCTCGTACAAGAACGAAGTGAAAATAATGAAGGCAATTGAGGAAATCGACGACGATCTGCATTCGATCGGTTTGGCTCACGAACTATCTCGATCAAACAGAAACGTTAAAATGGCTGTGTTCTCTGTTCTATTCGTTGAGTATTTTTTATTTTATTTCGTATCTACTGTTATTTCTTATAAATGGGTATCTGCAAAATATATGGACTGGGTTATGGTGCAAACGAATTTTCCGATTTCCATGAGTTCCGCTGCGAAGTGTCAGTTCTTCATCTGTACGGTAGTCTTAAGACGACGAGCTGAGCTTTTGAACGATTATTTGGACAGGACTATTAAGAAATGTTCGAGCTTTCAAGAACACTTGACCGCACTTGACGAAAAGATACTTTTCGCGCTGAAAATACACAAGAAAATCGTGGATGTTTCCAGAGACGTCAACAGTTTATTTGGGGTTATGATACTAATCCATTCGATACTAACTTTTGGTTTACTTCTGTCCGATGGTTACTTGGTTGTATATAATTTAACCGTTGGAAGAGACCCCAATATTGACTACACATTATATTCAGCCTCCAGACTTATAGTTTTCAATTTGATCGAACTGGTTTTAGGAATGAGATCAGCTGCTCTGTTATGCAAACTGGTGAACTATAGCCTCTTATAATTCTGCCTAAATTAAAGCGGTATTTTTTCAGGTTAATTCCACCAAAAAGATTCTTTTTAATGTAAAAATGGATCCCAGCGATGACGTTACAAGAAACATGGTACGTCACCTTAACAAATCCTACAAGCATTTCATATTTCCGAATTTTAGATTATGGTGTTGGTTTTCAAACTAGACTACGACAAACTAACCATGACAGCTGCTGGTCTCTTCGAGATGAATCTAGCTTTTGTTTACTCGGTAACTTGACCGCAATACACCTGTCACTTTTAATCGACGCATTGCCTTTCAGATGTTTGGCTCTGCGGCTACATACCTCTTGATCATGCTTCAATTTGATGTTGACGCACTTAATAAGTCAACGTTGCATATCCAGAGCAATACGACGCTAATCTAAACAATTCTTTAATATAAACAAATATAATTTAAATTAATATACTCGAAAAAATGTTAGGCAACTTAAAATTCTTGTAATGTAAACATGAATAATGGCTTTTGTTGGAAGTCTAATTGATCATTTAATAAAGTTATGTTGTGGTTTCTTTTATGTTTCTCTATCTCGAGTTGTTCTAATAGGTCTAATTTGTAGTTTTTATTACATTTATGAAGAAGTGTAGGTTCGTTGTATTTTATACAATGACGTGTCGAAATTTTGCGCTGATTAAATTGTTGTTTATTGATTTTAATACCAACATTTTCTAATTGATGATAGGCTGATGATGTTGTAACCAACGAAACGGGTACCTTTATATATTTTACAAAAGAATAGAGGCATTCTTTTCGAGTATATTAATTTATATACCTTTGTCGACAAGTGTTAATAGTGTTGTTGTAATTGTGTGTCAATAATTATTCTGCAGATTAATAAGTCAATAACACTAAAAGCTGTTTCGTTTTATTATAACTTATAACTTAATTTCTTTCGGTATAATTGTGTTTGATGAACACCACGTCATTATCATATATTGATCCTTGAAACCTAAAAAAACGCAGTACCAGTCGTAGTACTTCAATAACTAAACCTACGTTTGAAAATATGGTAAGTACCCACAACTTATACATTTTGAAATAAAATACTAGTGACACGTTCATACTTTCAGTTTGTTAAAGTTCACCCTTTAAAACCTTCGCAAACCATCTATGACGTGATAAGTCCATTTAGAAAGATAACTACGTTCCTTGGACTTCAAACATTCAAAATAGATAAAGAAGGAAAGTACTGTAGATCCTACCTGTCATTGCTGATGACTGTTCTACACTTAGGCGGCTATTGTGTAAACTTGATAAGAAATGGCCATCTAGTGGAATATGACTACCAATCTCAAATAATCGTAGTGATGAAGAAACTATACGTTTACGGGAATGCGTTCACTATGGTCTACGCATGCATATTTCGCCACTTATCGTACAAGAAGGAGATTAAGATAATGAAGGAAATTGACGAAATCGATAGAGATCTTTGCTCTATCGGTTTAGCAAAAGAAATGGCAGAACAGAATAAGTTTTGCACATCATTAATATGGTTTATGATAATATTTAAGTATATTCTGTTTTGGGTAGTGTCAAATACGGTTATCGGAGTTTTGTTTTACGACGAGAAACCACTAGATTGGTCATTGTATCAAGTGCAAGTACCCATAATAATTAACAGTACAGTTAAGATGCAGTTTTTTTTGTTGAACGGGATGATATACAGACGAGCGCTTGTCTTGAATGAATACCTAAACAAGGAGATTACAAAATGTCCAAACACAGCCAAAGAGTTGAATATACTTGAAAGTAAAATATTAGTCGCAGTTAAAATACAAAAGAAAATCGTTGAAGTAACCAGAAATACCAACGCGTTATTTGGACTTCTACTTCTTATTAATTTGTTATTAACTTTCGTGGTATTGTTGTCCGATGGCTACATGGTCTTATACAGTTTGGCAGTTGGTGGAAATTTCAATATTGGATACGAACTATGCTCAGCAACGCGTCTGCTGATCTTTCAAGCACTAGATCTTGTTTTAGGCATAAATGGAACCAGTATTCTCTGCGCAGAAGTTAACTCGACCAAAGATATCCTATTAAAAATAAGAATAGACCCAGACAATGCCAAAACTCGAAATATGGTACCTAAGATTTTATCTTGTAGTTATTGTTATAAAAATATTATATTCATTTCTAGATTATGGTATTGGTTTACACGTTAATGCATGACAAGCTTACGATCACAGCTTGCGGCCTCTTCGACATGGATCTAGAATTTGTTTTCTCGGTAATCATATTCAAAATAAACAAATTTACACTTTTAGATACTGTGGGTTTCAGATGTTTGCTGCACTGACCACATACCTATTGATCGTGCTTCAATTTGACATCGATCTAACTCAATGAGGAGTGATCCAGATAATTAAGGACATATCTGCAAACTATTTCCAAATGTGTGGAGCTTGATGCTTAGTGTGGTAATTTGTTATCCTCTTTGGGAAACAATACAAAATTAAGGAAGCAATGTGCAGTGCAGACGCAACGCTGACGCAAATTTTAGTATATCATTTTCTCCATTAGACATTTTTAAGTCGATTAGTAGTTCTAACCTATTAGTGATGCAAAAATCATTGCTGTGTACGCTTCTAGAGTTGAGTCATCGTTGAGAAAAAAATAGTGGGCATCTGAAGACGGGGGGAGAATACATAAACAAATATTTACTGTAATGAAATCATTAGGCTATTTTAAAATTTTCACCAATCGAATGACAAATATTTGAAATTAGCACGCATTCGGTCCTTGTTCTAGTGAGTCGTTTTCTTTAACATTTTTTAAATTATTTATGAGTACAATTGTTTACAATTGTGGCTACTTTTCTAAAAATCTGCAGCGTCGAAACATTATTTGTGCTTCTTAGATATTGGAAGCAATTTTTTCATATTATTTCACTGATGGAACCCCAATCAGAAAAAAAAAACTTAAATAATAACCGGTAATATGGTCCATATTGCCAAATAATTGATATTTGTTACTTAAACTAATATTTTTTTTAAATACATTTCTCCATGTTTAATAATTTTTTAAAGTGATAAAATGCAGTACAATATGTTTTGTCTAATTCTAAACCAGAGTTCCATGGAACAATAAGGTTTATGTCTATTTTAATTTCAAATCCGATAATAACAATTTTATGTTTTGTTTTGTTAGTCCAGTGGCGGCTCGTGCATTGGTTTGCAAGTTTTGCGCAAACCCCAAAAGGAACACGGAAACAAAAAGAGTTTATATGTATGTAAATAATAGTGTAATAGTCAATATGCAACGATCTATAACAAATAATCGAATACAATATCGAGCATTTTATCCAGAATTCCAAGCGCAAATCGGGTATACCATTTAGCAGTCTAAATTGCATCGATAAGAGCGAAAAAAAAACCTAAACGCTAATGTTTACAGTATATGTGAGTGGATGTGTGGGTGACGTCAAAAATGCTTTTTTTTTGTTTCCCTTGTCTATAGTTTGGAGCCAATGACCGGTTGACAAAAACAGATATTACAGATTTAAATCATTTAACTGACCGAATTAATCATTCATATAACAAATATATTAAAAAATATAAAAGTTTTTACTGATTTTTCTAGAAAGTAAATGTTATTCCGAATAGGAAGATCCATATGGACTTAACGGCTTTTTCAATTACTTACGCAGTTAGACCCGTTTAAAATTTCGATTTGTTAATATTTCAAACGGCTGTAACTTTTTAATGAATTGAAAAACTTATAAGTCCATACGAAACCGTTTACTAAGTATGAACATTTACTATATAAAAAAAGGACTGCTTGAAAAAAAGTGGGACACCGTGTATAGTACTAAACAATAACAGGGATTTAAGGACTCATGAAACGTAGCAGCCAAAGGATAATTAAGATTAAGAGTATTTAAGAATTAGAATGAGCCATTTTTTAGTGCACAAATAAAGATATTTCTCTATAAAACATATATGTTTTATAGGCCATTTAATATTTTGTGGACGTACCTTCTGCATTGGTGTGACTATGAAATACGCATTCTACTTGAACAATCAAAACCTTGAAGCCACACAAGTAGTTTCACAACATGATTCAAGCTTGACTTAAGTCATGCAGCAGTTCTTAACCTATTTTATTATTAAGGAAAAAAATCGTTTACAAAATATTCTTAATTAAAAGTTTCTTAAAAAAAAAAAGATTAGTAATTACTTAATTTTCTCAACAGATTTTGCAATTTAAAAAGTATTTATATCAAAACGTACAAATAGTAAAGACATACCTCATTTCCTTAGGAGAGTAGACAGTGTCATTTTAAACATTAGAATAAAATGATCAAAATGCGAGACAAAATTTGGGACATGTACTGTACATGTAGAATCTATACAGGGTTTGGTACTTAAATTTTATCAGATAGCGTTTAAACAGGAAAAACAAATTCCGAAAATATCAAAGGTTTGGATTTTTCAATGTATTGATTTGTATTTTCCTTAATTTTGACTCGCCCGGTGAGCTAATCAAGTAATGGTATTGAAATTGAAATCCCTCCCTACACTATAACCTATCCACCATTATAACTTTTCCGTTCAGTTAAAAAAAGAATGGAAAAACAACCCCCTTCAAGTTTTGCCGGGGAAAGGTCGATACAGCCCAAATCTACATTGACATTTTACAGTAGTATGACGACTTAATAGGTCTATAAACAAAGATAACTTAGATGTTAATACTGTTGTTGCAACTGTGTGTCAAATAAATATTCTGTATTTCTCTCATTTTGTTTCCTTCTTTATTTGCCATTGCAACGTATAGATCAATAGTCAATAACGCTAAAAGGTGTTTCGTATTAATGTAGATATATGTAACTTAATTTTTTTCGATATAATTGTGTTTGTAAGCCACGTTCTCATTATCATATATTGACCTTTACAACCTGAGGAATGGAGTAGGTACATATCGTTGTAGTATTTAAATGACTACACCTAGGTAGCTTTTGGATAAAACCTAAACAATATTACGTTTGAAAATATGGTAAGTACCAACATCTTATACATTTTGAAATAAAATACACGTTCATACTTTCAGTTCGTTCAAGTTCATCCTTTAAAACCTACACGAACGACCCATGAGGCGATAAGTCCATTTAGAAAGATAACAACATTCCTTGGACTTCAAACGTTCAAAATAGATAAGGAAGGAAACTACAGTAGATCCAACCTGTCATTGCTGATGGCTGTTCTACACATAGGCGGTTATTGTGCAAACTTAATACGAAATGGCCATCTAGTCCAGTATGACTACCAATCTCAAATAATCGTAACGATGAAAAAACTATACGTTTACGGGAATGCGTTCACCATGGTCTACGCGTATATATTTCGCCACCATTCCTACAAGAAGGAGGTGAAGATAATGAAGGACCTTGACGAAATCGATAGAGATTTTTGCTCCATCGGTTTAGCGAAAGAATTGACGCATACGATTAAGGTTACCAGAATAATAATATGGGTTCTGATAATAACTAAGTATGTTGTGTTTTGGGTGGTGTTCAATGCGGCTATCGAAGTTTTGTATTATAACGAAAAACAACTTGATTGGTCATTGTACCAACTGCAAGTTCCCATAATAATTAACAGTACGGTTAAGATGCAGTTTTTTCTTCTGATCGGCGGTCTAGCAAGGAGAGCTGTTGTCTTGAATGTATACCTAAATAAGGAGATTAAAAAATGTCCAGACACTGCGAAGGAGTTGAATGTGCTTGAAAATAATATATTAGCCGCGTTGAAAATACAGAAGAAAATTGTTGAAGCGGCCAGAAATACAAACGCGTTATTTGGACTTCTACTTCTCATTAGTTTGTTGTTAACTTTCGTGGTATTGTTGTCCGATGGCTACATGGTCTTATACAGTTTGGCAGTTGGTGGGAACTTCAACATTGGATACGAACTATGCTCAGCAACACGTCTCTTGGTTTTTCAAACACTAGAGTTACTTATAGGTATAAATGGAATCACCTTTCTCTGCGCAGAAGTTAACTCGACCAAAGACATCCTATTGAAAATCAGAATAGACCCAGACAATGCTAAAACTCGAAATATGGTACCTAAGATTTTATTTTGTAGTTATTGTTGTAAGAAAATTATATTTATTTGTAGATTATGGCATTGGTTTTTACGTTAATGCACGACAAGCTAACCATCACAGCTTGTGGTCTCTTCGACATTGATCACGAATTTGTCTTCTCGGTAATCTTGACCATAATAAATGAATTTATAATTTTAGATACTGTGTTTTTTAGATGTTTGCTGCATTGACAACATACCTATTGATCGTGCTTCAATTTGACATCGATCTAACTAAATAAGTATTCCAAATGTTTAAGGATAGATTAACAAATTATTGCTAAATGTAAGAATCTTGATGTTAATTGTAGTTTTTATTATCTTCTTCGTGAAACAATACAGAATTAAAGAAGCAATATGCAATGATAGTGTTGGTTCTAAACTAATTAAACAGCTGATGATTAGTTTGTCGAACAATTATTCCAAGATATTCCTTTAATGCTATAGCTATCAAGCAAGCCTTTCGTTATTTCTACAGGAGAATATCAACTGTTCCACATAATAAAAATAATTAAAATACGGGCTATTTTTTTAATGGACTACTGGATTTTAAAATTTTCACAAAGCTTTGGATTTAAGGATTTTGTGTCATTCTAAACATAAAAATTTAATGATGTAGCAGCACCACTACTAAAGTGGGACTCGCAGTGCATTATAAGTTGATTCTTGTTTGCTCCAAACATATTATTTTGTTTCATGCGGCACCTTTTCAATATATTTTAATAATATTTAGGGGTTGCAACTGGCTGTCCATAAATAAATCTATTACATTTTATTTATATTTTATTCGTGTGTCAGAAAGACAAGAAACCAAATTATTTCTCTGTCCAATATATAAAAAATTCGAACAACTAAAAACTGATTCTGGTATTCTTCTTTCCGTACAGTCTGAATCGCAGAATCTGAAGACAGACATTCTAAATTTAGTCTTGTTTTTGAGAACTAAACGCCAAATAAACACGTTTTGTGCATTTTATGCAGTGATTTTCTCAAATACCTGTTTAAACCACAGTTCAAATTTTGATGTTTTTACCCACATTGACTAAAATGGCATATATTAATTTAGAAAAACTTTATTGTGGATTCAATTTCTTGCACTGAGAATTTTCCAAAAAAGAACAAAAGATTACTTTTGTATTTAATTTAATATCCTTTGAGATATAACAGGTGTGGTGCCCACTTTTTCACTACCTTCTGATAAATTTTTAAAGATGTTACTATAGTTTCACTAGTAATAGACAATCTGATGTGGCCAGGCACATGACTTTATCATATTATTTATAAAAATAATAGTAAATGAGATTCTATTTGATCGAGATCGGTCGTATCTGCATTAAAATGAAGCTAGTTAGCCAGGATTTGACAGATATATTAATACAATCAAAAGTGGTTGGATTCCTTATTTTTATTTTATTTCAGCAATCGCTACATGTTTTATGTTCTACTGGACACTTCTTCAACCGCTATAGGAAATGAGAAATAAATTACCCAATTGACAATCAAATCAAACTCCAAAAAACTCAATTGTAAAAACTTACATTTTGTCAGGCGCGGCCCGTGGAGAACATAAAACAACATACAAAGGTCACAAACAAATATATATGAGACTGCAGAACAGATTTTTTTTTAAGATATTTTTACGATTGTCAGAACATCAGCGTTTGACACTACTTACTGACATTAGAATGAAACTATTGGTCAAATCTGCGTATGATAAAGTAAAAAGTAATTTTGACAGTGTCTCTAACATTTTACTTATATAAATTAATATAAAAAATAGTTCTGTAGTTCTTGTACGAAGACTTACAAATTGTTAAATAAAACTTAAAAGTACAAAACCTATTACTGAACCAGATAATAGAAATAAACGCGAATAGAATGTTCTTGAAATTGCTTAAAAGTCTCGCTAAAATAACTTCCACAGCGCCACTCCATAGTGACGGCTAAAATACGTATCTATTTTATACTAATGACATAATATAGTCAAAATTAAACTTTTTTGTTAAATAAAAACACAAAACTTTGTCTACTGTTAAAATATTTTTAACGTGATTATTTGTCTTGGAATAATAAACATCATAAAAAGCGACAAACACATAGTGGGCAAAAAAAACGTTACAAATTTTTAATCACTCGTATTTCCAATAATATTGAGTCAATTCAAATTTTTATTTTAAAAACGAATTGCTTTTAGTGTGAATATTGAAACCATACCATATTCGCAATAACAGAACGTTTCAATTTAAAGTTATGATGCTTTATGTTTGGCTATGCAACATTTCTGATAACACCGGGTCATCGTTTTTGCTGTTTTCACTCAAAAAAGCAGTGGAATTGCGATAATGGTATATTTTCCATCCTCACAACATACGCAATTAGGTTTTCAAGGAAATGCTTTCTTGAATTTACTTAAAATCTTTGGAAATATGAGTAATTGAAAAGCATATGACGTAAAAAACTCGATACGACTTGAATAAAGAAGGTATTTGTTCTTTACAAATATTCGAATTCGTAATATATAACAAGAAATTGAATACCAAGCATTCCTAACCCCATTTAATATAATAATAACCCTATTGGTTATTTGATCATTTTAATTATCCGAACCTTTGATTTCTTTATGTTTCTGAATGTTTTTCGTCTATTTTCTTTATTTATTTACCATTACACAGTAGATTAATAGAGTCAATTAGGCTAAAAAGTGTTTCGTAATAATATATAACTTTTTTTCGATATAATTGGGTTTGAAGACCATCACGTAATTATGATGTATTGACCTTTGCAACCCAAAGAATGGAATAGCCCCAGTCGTTGAAATAGCTCAATAACTAACTACACCTACTTCTTGGTTCAAAGGTAATCACGTTTGCCTGAAAAATGGTAAGTATCACATACCAACGCCTTATAAACTTGGAAACTGAATACAAATGAAGCCTTCATACTTTCAGTTCGTTAAAGTTCATCCTTTAAAACCTTCGCAAACGATTAATGACGTGATGAGTCCATTTAGAAGAGTAACTACAGTCCTTGGACTTCAAACATTCAAAATCGATAAGGAGGGAAACTACTGTAGATCCCACCTGTCTTCGCTGATGACTGTTTTACACTTAGGCTGCTATTGTTCAAACTTGATAAGAAATGGCAATTTAGCGAAGTATGACTACCAATCTCAAATAATCGTAGTGATGAAGAAACTATACGTTTACGGAAGTGCGTTCACTATGGTCTACGCATACCTATTTCGCCATTTATCGTACAAGAAGGAGGTCAAGATAATGAAGGAAATGGAGGAAATCGATAGAGATCTTTGTTCGATTGGAATAGCAACGAGAATATCACAAGGCAATAAGGTTACCACATCGGTTTTATGGATTGTTATAATAATGAAGTATATTCTGTTTTGGGTAGTAACAAATGCCGTTGTTGAATTTTTGTATTATCACGAGAAACAACCGGATTGGTCATTATATCAACTGCAATTCCCCATTATCGTTAACAGTACCGTTAAAATGCAATTCTTCTTTTTGGCCGGCATTCTGAGGAGACGATCAGTACTTCTGAATGAATACCTAAACGGCGAGATTACAAAATGCCGAAACACACCGAAAGATTTGAATATACTTGAAAATAAAATATCAGTCGCGCTGAAAATACATAAGAAAATTGTTGAAGCGGCCAGACATGCCAACGCAGTATTTGGTCTTCTAGTTCTTATTAATTTGTTATTAACTTTTGTGGTATTGTTGTCCGATGGCTACATGGTCTTATACAGTTTGGCAGTTGGTGGAAACTTCAACATTGGATACGAGTTATGCTCAGCAACGCGTCTCTTGATCTTTCAAACACTGGACTTACTTTTCGGCATGAATATAACCACCTTTCTCTGCGCAGAAGTTAACTCGACCAAAGATATCATATTGAAAATCAGAATAGACCCAGACAATGCTAAAACTCGAAATATGGTACCTAAGATTTTATTTAGTAGTTATTGTTATAAGAAAATTATATATATTTGTAGATTATGGCATTGGTTTTCACGTTAATGCAAGACAAGCTAACCATCACAGCTTGTGGTCTCTTCGACATGGATCTAGAATTTGTCTTCTCGGTAATCTTGACCATAACACACGAATTTATAATTTTAGATACTGTGTTTTTCAGATGTTTGCTGCATTGACAACATACTTATTGATCGTGCTTCAATTTGACATCGATCAAACTCAATGAGGAATGTTCCAAATGTTTACGAATAGATTAGCTAATTATTTCTAAATGTGTGGATCTTGATGTTTAATGTAGTTTTCTATTATCTTCTTCGTCAAACAAAACAAAATTAAAGAAGAAATGTGCAATGATAGTGTTGGTTTCAAGCTAGCGTACGACAAACACATGATGTCAACACCTTCAGTCTTGGATGTTGGTGTGCCCCAGGGATCAATCCTTTGCCCAACTTTATTTTTGTTATACGTTAATGATCTTCCCACTGTGTTGCACAATGCTGATGTCTCGTTATATCCTGACGACATCAATATCTTTCTGTCTGCCAATAACTTCGACAACTTGCTGAAAAAGGCATCTAGAGGATATGACCGTGTGTCGCAGTGGTTAACACTCAATAGGCTGATTATATTAACTCGGGCAAAACAAAGTGTATCTGATCACAACAAATATCAATAAATACGAGTTATTTTATTTAAATTTTGTCTCTTCATTAGAATTATGAATTTCCTTCTGGCTTCTGCCGAAGGTATCGGAAAAGCCGAAGTTTGGCTTTGGTCCAAAATATCAACCTTGGTCGGCCTCTAGTGACAGAGTTCACCAGAAAAATATATGAAATTTCATTTACCTAAATATATCTAATAAAAGTTGTTATATTTCTTAGACTTTCAACGTATTTCAAGAAAGTAGAACACTATTATATTCTTAAAGAGTACCCACATAACAAGCAAGATGGGCTTGTAGGAAGACTTACAAGTTGCTAAATAACACTTAAGAGTACAACAGCTATTACTGTACCAGATAATAGAAATAAATCCGAATAGAAAGTTTTTGAAATTGCTTAAAAGTCTTGCTTCAATAACTACCACAGCGCCACTCCATAGTGACGATTAAAATACGAATCAATTTTATACCTATGACATAAACCGGGGCTTCATATTCGCATACTTATCAAATATCAAATATTTACCAAATGTCAAATATTGGGCAAATGTATTTGGCAAGCAAATCGAAAATATTCTGAATGTTTATTTTTCTTTATTTATTAACCATTACACAGTAGATTAATAGTCAATTAGGATAAAAAGTGTTTCGTATTAATATATAACTTGTGTTTTTTCGATATAATTGTGTTTGAAGACCATCACGTAATTATGATGTATTGACCTTTGCAACCCAAAGAATGGAATAGCCCCAGTCGTTGAAATAGTTCAATAACTCACTACACCTATTTCTTGGTTCAAACGTAAACACGTTTGCTTGAAAAATGGTAAGTATCACATACCAATGCCTTATAAATTCGGAAACTGAATACAAATGAAGCCTTCGTACTTTCAGTTCGTTAAAGTTCATCCTTTAAAACCTTCACAAACGATTAATGACGTGATGAGTCCATTTAGAAGAGTAACTACAATCCTTGGACTTCAAACGTTCAAAATAGATAAGGAAGGAAACTACTGTAGATCCCACCTGTCCTTGCTGATGACTGTTTTACACTTAGGCTGCTATTGTTCAAACTTGATAATATATGGCAATCTTGCGAAGTATGACTACCAATCTCAAATAATCGTAGTGATGAAGAAACTATACGTCTACGGAAGTGCGTTCACTATGGTCTACGCATATTTGTTTCGCCATTTATCCTACAAGAAGGAGGTCAAGATAATGAAGGAAATGGAGGAAATCGATAGAGATCTTTGTTCCATTGGAATAGCAACGAGAATGGCACAAGACAATAAAGTTACTACATCGGTTTGTAGGGTTGTTATAATATTGAAGTATATTGTGTTTTGGGTAGTAACAAATGGCGTCGTTGAATTTTTGTATTATCAGGAGAAACAACCGGATTGGTCATTATATCAACTGCAATTCCCCATTATAGTTAACAGTACCGTTAAAACGCAATTTTTCTTTTTGACCGGCATTCTGAGGAGACGAGCTGTACTTCTGAATGAATACCTAAACGGCGAGATTACAAAATGCCCAAACACACTGAAAGACTTGAATATACTTGAAAATAAAATATCAGTCGCGCTGAAAATACATAATAAAATTGTTGAAGCGGCCAGACATGCCAACGCACTATTTGGACTTCTACTTCTCATTAATTTGTTATTAACTTTTGTGGTATTGTTGTCCGATGGCTACATGGTCTTATACAGTTTGGCAATTGGTGGGAACTTCAACATTGGATACGAGCTATGCTCAGCAACACGGCTCTTGATATTTCAAACAATGGACCTATTTTTAGGTATGAATATAACCACTTTTCTCTGCGCAGAAGTTAACTCGACCAAAGATATCCTATTGAAAATCAAAATGGACCCAGACAATGCTAAAACTCGAAATATGGTACCTAAGATTTTATTTAGTAGTTATTGTTATAAGAAAATTATATATATTTGTAGATTATGGCATTGGTTTTCACGTTAATGCAAGACAAGCTAACCATCACAGCTTGTGGTCTCTTCGACATGGATCTAGAATTTGTCTTCTCGGTAATCTTGACCATAATAAACGAATTTATCATTTTAGATACTGTGTTTTTTAGATGTTTGCTGCATTGACAACATACCTATTGATCGTGCTTCAATTTGACATCGATCAAACTCAATGAGGAGTGTTCCAAATGTTTAAGGATAGATTAGCTAATTATTTCTAAATGTGTGGATCTTGATGTTTAATGTAGTTTTTATTATCTTCTTCGTCAAACAATACAAAATTAAAGAAGAAATGTGCATTGATAGTGTTGGTTTCAAGCTAGAGTACGACAAACACAGGATGTCAACACCTTCAGTCTTGGACGTTGGTTTGCCTCACGGATCAATCCTTGGCCCAACTTTATTTTTGTTATACATTAATGATCGTCCCACTGTGTTGCACAATGCTGACATTTATTACATTTATTCTCGCTATAGTGGGCTACAATTGGCAAAAAAGTACCCCTTTCTAAGAGTGATCGTGATTTGAAATGTAATTTTTAATAAAAAAACGTGAATTTACATTAACCCTGAATTAATGTTACTAATTACAGCAGCAAGAAGTCGCCTTTTCGGGGTTTCTCCGTCTTTAGATAATAAAATAACAAAGATAAATCTGCAAAAAAACTCGAGTGTAAGATGTAATTACCTTAAATTAAATTTTGTTCAAAAATGGTAACTACAATCACAAAATCGTGGGAAAAGAATTAAATATTCTGAATACTTCTCTCATTTATTTTCTACATTTATTTACCACGGCTATGTAGATCAATAGTCAATTAAGCTAAGAGGTGCTTCGTATTAATACATAACTTAATTTCATTCGGTATAATTGTGTTTGATGAACACCACGTCATTATCATGTATTGACCCTTGCAGCCTAAAAAAACGAAGCACCAGTCAGTCTTCGTAGTATTTCAATAACTATACCCACTTCCTGGACCAAACTTCAACAATAACACATTAAGAAAATATGGTAAGTACCTACGTCTTATAAATTTTGAAATGGAATACAATTGACACCTTCATACTTTTAGTTCGTTCAAGTGCACCCTTTAAAACGTTCACCTACGATCAATGACGTGATGAGTCCCTTTCGCAAGTTAGCTACATTCCTTGGACTTCAAACATTCAAAATAGATAAACAAGGAAAGTACTGTAGATCCTACATGTCATTGCTGATGACTGTTTTACACTTAGGTGGCTATTGTGTAAACTTGATAAGAAATGGCCATGTGGTGGAGTATGACTACCAATCTCAAATAATCGTAGTGATGAAAAAACTATACGTCTACGGAAGCGCGTTCACTATGGTGTACGCATGTCTATTTCGCCATTCATCGTACAAGAAAGAGGTTAAAGTAATGCAGCAAATCGAGGAAATCGATAGAGATCTTTGCTGTATTGGATTAACAACCGAATTGGGAAAATCCAATAAGCTGACCAGAACAATTATATGGGCGTTGATCATCAATAAGTATATTCTGTTTTGGGTAGTCTCAAATACGGTTATCGAACTTTTGTATTATAACGAGAAACAACTAGATTGGTCATTGTACCAACTGCAAGTTCCCATAATAGTTAACAGTACAATTAAGATGCAGTTCTTTCTTTTGAACGGCGTTCTACATAGGCGAGCTGTCGTTTTGAATGAATACCTAAACGAGGCGATTACAAAATGTCCAAACACAGCCAAAGAGTTGAATATACTTGAAAATAAAATACTAGTCGCAGTTAAAATACAAAAGAAAATCGTTGAAGCCGCCAGAAATACCAACGCGTTATTTGGACTTCTACTTCTCATTAATTTGTTATTAACTTTCGTGGTATTGTTGTCCGATGGCTACATGGTCTTATACAGTTTGGCAGTTGGTGGAAATTTCAATATTGGATACGAACTATGCTCAGCAACACGCCTCTTGATTTTTCAAGCACTAGATCTCCTTTTAGGCATGAATAGAACCACCGTTCTTTGCGCAGAAGTTAACTCGACCAAAGATGTCTTATTGAAGATCAGAATTGACCCAGACAATGCTAAAACTCGAAATATGGTACCTACAAATTTATTTGTAGTTATTTTATCAGCAAATTATGTTTATTTATAGGTTATGGCATTGGTTTTTACGTTAATGCACGACAAGCTAACAATCACAGCTTCGGGACTCTTCGATATGGATCTAGAATTTGTCTTCTCGGTAATCTTGATCATAGTAAACAAATTTACGGTTTTAAACACTGCGATTTTCAGATGTTTGCCGCACTGACAACGTACCTACTAATCGTGCTTCAATTTGACATCGATCTAACTAAATAAGGAATGTTCGAAATGTTTAAGGATAGATTAACAAATTATTTCTAAATGTGTAGATCTTGATATTTGGTGTAGGATTTTAAAATGTTCTTTGTCAAACAATACACGATTGAAGAAGCAATATACAATGATGGATGTAATGCAGGCGCAACGCTGACGCAATGTTAACGCAACGCTGCCGTATAGGGGATGTTTTAAGGGGTTTGAAACATATATTTGGCGTCAACATTCTGAAATCTTGTGAGTATGATAATTTTATAACTGCAAATACAGAAAAAATAGTAAAAAAATCTAAATCGAGTTTTATCCAAGGCTTATTTCCTAGTATATGACGTCACAGAGATTCGGGAAGAAACTAACATAAAAAAAGCCATCCTGAAGACTTTAATTATAACAATTTTCATTTCCGGAACGTACCGGAAGTAGTCATACCTGCACCCAGTTTTAGAATTTCAAAATAAAACCTAGGTCGTATGTGGTATAATTCGATAGATATTTAAAAATTAGACATCTTTCGTTGTAAAATATCTTACTCAATCATATGATTTACGAAATAATCCATATGATTCTCTACTTACTAAATACAAAACTATTACCTGTAATTATCGTCATGTTTACAGTTAATGCACCTATGCCATAACTGATTATGATTTCTTCCGTAAACCGTATTTATAAACATGCTTTCAACCAAATATTGTGTCTTATTAAAATATCTATCCAATGATACCACACACGACCTAGGTTCTGGTTATAAATTTCGCCCACACAATTATCACTAATTTCGATATGCTGTGGAAATCAAAACTGTTAGATCAATCAGGTATTTTATGTTACGTAAATTACTTTCCTAATGCTCTATGACGTCATATAAACCAGAAGAAATCATATATATGACATATTATGACAATCATATCTACGTGGTCATGTAACAAAGTAAACAATAAGAAAAATTTTCCAAAATTTGCTTCTAGTTATTGCAAAAACTAATAGGCTTAGTTAAATTTCAAAATTTTTATTAATGAATATTTAATAAAAAATCAATGCTCATCCTGTGATAATCCGATCATATTAAAGTTTACACCAACAACATTCACAATCACTTAGTAGCAAACTGTTCAACACGACGGTCGAGAATTGTTGCGGAAATTAAAAATTAGTGCAAAAATCTACATCGGACTTTAGCCCCTTACTGTACGTTATCTAAATTTTCCAAGGGGGCAAACTGATTAGTTTTAAGTCAATTGATTATCTAAGAACATATTCATGTACCTTTGGATTAAATTGGACCACAGCGCTAAAATAATTTTCAACGGCTAGCTACTCATTTCCAACCACTGTGCGCCGGCGCAACGCTGACGCAACGCCGACGCAACGGTAACGCAACGCTGACGCAACGCTGACGCAACGCTAACGCAATGTGTCTCGCATGTTTTACATAAACTCATCGCCATTTCCGACAGCTATAAATCTGTTTTCTCATTACCATCAAGCGCCATGAGATAAGGACGAAACAGGTGAGCTGCTGGCGGAAGTCGGCATGGCGTCGACACTTGCGGTACTGACGAGGTCCTCCTAGTAACCTTAAGCGATGCGATCGCCCGTAATGCTGCAATTTATAAACAAATCCTAATCTTAATTAAGTTCAGCCAGGTCGGCGGTCGCGAGGACATCTAGCGGGCGTCCGTTCGGGTTCAAATTAAGGTCCCAGGATGAGGATAGACCGCAGGTATGTACGTGCCAGTTAAGTGGCGCCCCCAAGCGGGACAGATGTTGCGACGCTAAAGGTCCATCGCTCATGCTGCTGGAATCCACGAATTCGTTGGGGATGTTTGAAGACGCCTTAGCAAGGGTCATAATTATTCGAGGGTTGGTAGTGCTGTGGATATAGCTCGGTGTGAGGAGGATTTAAATATTGAGTTAATCTGGAAAAAATCTAAAACCAAAAAGGAGAAAAAAGGTCCTAAAACATTACCCTGCGGTAGTACTCCACCCTTTTTATATCTTAATGGTTAGACCAAACATAATGCTTTTCTTAATATAGAATATCTGGAGGCTATAGTTAGCCCCTTGTTTATTCGTTAAATGTTCTCGAACGCGCAGCATGGTCATGGGCGGATGGATATACACTTAAAACATGATAAAGTAAAAAACATTAACTGAGTGAGATCTGAAGGTATATATACTCATCAATCAAAAATATACACTTAAAAATCTAGAATGACTTGACAAGTAGCACCGAAACTAGGTATGAAAATTGCCTACAATCCTATCAACTTAAACCAACTAAAACTCTAACCCTTAAAATAATTATATCCGACGTCATGTTCTTCCTAACCAACTACCTACCCCACAATGTTCGTTAACAACCCTCTCCAGACCGAAATGACTTCTTAAAACGATTTTTATCACCTGAACAATGAAAATCCAATGTAAAAGTTCACACGTCCCTTCATCCATAAAAAAGAGAACTCGAAGTTACATATTGCAAGGGTTGTTAGCAACACCCGGAAGGTCATAGTGTAATTGTAATGCAACGACGCGCTAGCTTGTTCGTCAAAGCTGCAAATCATCTACGTGGCCGTTTTCTGCATTACCCGACAGACGCGCTAATGGATCGATTTAATGCAAACTCATGCCTCAAATTGCCAACGGGCCATATGAAAGGTCTTAAATGGGTGTATCACTTCGACGCGCCGTGTTCGCCACTCTTGTCCTATTAATTTTACGAGGTAATGGACTCCAGGCTAGTGGACGATATTCAAATTTTAAAGCTCTCTAGTGGTTGATGGTCTGTATCGCGTACCGAGCGTTTTGAGCGCTTGCGACAACATGGAGGCTTGAAATAATAGGTGGGAGAATGTATCGACAGTTTCGAAAATTATCATAATTTGTTCAGTCTTATTTTATCTTTTTTCTATTTTTTTCATATCTTCCCTGATACCATTGTATATGTGACTGACCTGGTAAGAGAACGACCGTTTATACAGCTCAGCGCGATGGGCAGGTGGATCAAACAAACCCCTGTATCTAAATTAAGGTTATGGACATCCGTTCTACAGCGTATCTTCCGCATGAGGTATTGTGGGATCCTCTTGAATAGCAACTTATGATATAATATTGCTGCATGCAACACCCTAGTGTTATCCATGTTCAACCACTAAATACTACGTATGATAAAGTAAAAATATGGTTCTATTATCGTATGGTATGTAAATATTCTAGCTTCTAATGTTAGTTTATTAGATATTCTTCCGAAGTAGATAAAATCTCTATTACTACTAAATTTCAACGTGTTGCCTAATTTAAATAAAACTGGTCCCAGAACAGAACCTTGTGGTACCCCTAACCAGTTTATCAACTCACTTCACTCATTTCTTGCCACCTTACCCTTTTTGTTTCCTGTTATTAGAACTTTTTCAAAGAACAACAATCCAATGGAATCAGTAACGCAATTGAAAAGTCGATCCAATTTCTGGTACTAACCCCCCAGCAGTCAGGGGGTAAGTCGAACAGGACAACGCCACGGTAAGTGATCGATAAGGGGTGAATTGCCTCCAGAATCGTGTCGTAAGAAGCAAAAGAGAAGCAAAAGTTTGCAGACGATTCGATTGTAATGACCCGGATGCCGCTGACCTGAGTATGCATCGCATGCGATTGGCTGGGGTTGATATCCTGAAGGCAATTTTACACTACACTACTTTCGTCTTTCTCTAAACTTCTTTTAAATAACGAGAAAAACGGTCTAGATAATAGCATGGTTGGAAATACCGTGGATTTTGTAAGGTCTGCCAACAGTGCCAACGTGCGACATTTTGTTTCGTGTGACTATTATGAATTTATTATGCGCACCTATCTAAATCCAATGAAAATAGTAAGAAAGTGATTAATAATGTGTTGGACGAACATCTTTCGTGCTCATTTTCCATTTTAGCGATTGCAATTGTCTATTCTCTATCCAAAATTAAGTAATACAATCATTGTTGTTTTTACATTAAGCTAGGTAGCCAAGAAAAAAGAATTCTATAGCATAGAACTTATAGCAAAATTACGTGAAATTGTTGTTCTCTGACGTGGAGAATGGACTTTTATGCAAGTTTTTATTCTGCTAAATATTGGAGAAATAAAATAAACAATACATATTTCGTTGACAGCATCAATCAAATAAATAGATCAATTTTAACACCCCCGCCAACCAAATCCCAAATAAAGCGCACTAAACAAAAATTCCAGTTAAAGACAATTAGTGTTCAACACCTCTTTTCTGTCGTAAATAAGATAAAAAATCCAACACAGATTCTATATCAATTAAGATAATAAAATATGCACTACCCGTTGTGGCACAATTTATAACAGATTTACTTAATGACTCACTAAATACAGGAATAGTACCTGACTCTTGGAAAGTAAGTACCATTATACCAATACAAAAAATTGTGAACACCACCAAATGCGAAGAGCTTCGGCCTATTAACATGTTAGCAAAACTAGAACAAATACTGGAAATTATTGTTAAACAACAGCTCAGTGAGTACTTGGATGAAAATCAATTTATTACTGACCAACAGTCTGGTTTTCGTGCTCAGCATTCATGCGAGACGGCCCTAAATTTGGTATTGGCAAATTGGAAAGGAGAATTAGAAGACGGTAAAACGATAGTCGCTGTTTTTGTAGACTTGAAAAGAGCCTTCGAGACAATCTGTCGTCAAAAGTTACTACACAAATTGGAAACTTACGGAATCTGAGGAAAAGAATTGAAATGGTTTGAAAACTATTTAATAAACAGGAGACAGAAGGTTAGGATTGGAGAAAATGAGTCAAGTGCATTAATAAACAGCTTAGGGGTACCACAAGGTTCTGTTCTTGGACCAGTTTTATTTAATTTGTACATAAACGATGTTGCTTCACAAGTTAAATCTTGTGATATGCACCTATTTGCAGACGATACCCTAATATTAGTTGCAGGAGATAACTTACCTGATGTAATCGCGACATTAACCTCCGAACTAGTATCGATATCAAATTGGTATAAAGAAAATAAATTATGTTTGAATGTATTGAAAACAAAAGCTATGGTATTGGGAAATAGAAATTCTGTAAACCCTACACCAGACATAGTTATCGATAACACAGTTGTGGAGATAGTGGACAAATTTAAATATCTAGGTGTCATTTTAGATAATAGTTTGAAATTTACGAGTAATATGGAATATATAGTTACATTAAAAGCTAGAATATCTTTGTACCATACGATTATAGAACCATATTTTTACTATTGCAGCAGTATATTATTTTTGTGTACAGACAAAAACATTAAAAAGAACGAAGTACAACAAAATCGAGCACTCAGAATTTTATTACAAAGCTCCAGGTTCACCAGCATCGAGTCCATGTTGAGTAAATAAAATTTTTTGAATGATAAACAAGGAACGGTATGTCAGGCACTCACGTTGGTATATAAATGCATAAATAATAAACTCCCAAATTATATGAGGAATTATTTAACATACAATAGTCAGCAGCACGAATACAATACTCGGCAAAAGGACCACTTCAGATTACCAAAATATACAAAAAGCAGCACACAAAATTCATTTTATTATTAAGCACTGAAGATGTTTAACAGCCTACCAAGTGATATAAAAGACAGTAGTTCGCTAAGTCTTTTTAAGACATCATGTCGGGTTCATGTATTGGCTAATTTTAAGTAGTTGATAAGTTTAGTACTTAAGAAACCAAATTTATTGTGATTATTAGTTTCTTTTAACTAAATAAACAATAATTATTATTAATAACATAATCTTAATGCTCTTGGTTGCATCTGAAATAGATAAAGAAGTGTGTTTAGTACACCCATCTCTGGTTACTTTAAAACTTTTTTCTAGTTACCCAAAAGAAGTTTAGAAAAAGACGAAACTAGTGTAGTGTAAACTAGCCTTGACGGATAAATTGCAGTCACGGCACACGCGATCACGAAAATAGATGCGTTGCAGGACCGGCATCGGTACCGACGACATCGAGGTAATGAGGACGAATTACTATCCTGGAAGAAGACAGGGAGTTGGAAACGTCTCTCTTGTGAAGGCCGGATTGCCTGTAACTCTTCTGGCGGGTAAATGATGAAAAATGGGTTTAAAGCCAGCTGAGGACACTTGCCTCCGACGTGACAATGTGGCTAGTTTCACTTTATTAGGGTGGGGAATTGTAGAAATTGCGCCGGAAAGAGAGGGATGGTGCCACAATGGAGGAATTCAGGACGGTTTTGATTCATTACGTGGAAATATTTAATAAGGGGTGTCTTGTAGGGGTGATTTAACGTTTTAGTAAATGTGTTTGTTGTTGTAAATGTGAAAGATTTCTATTGTAATTTGTTGAATTTTAATTCGCTTGTGGGGAGCTCATGGCATAAGTAAACATTATTTGTTTAACACACGAAATGATAAGCCCACTTTTCCTGTTCTAACTCATACCGGCTGACGTGTAGTATTTCTGTGCTATTAGAGTGTTTTAACGTTCCCGTTTAGTTTGAATAGATCTATCTCATTCCGAACTTTCGTCGCCTCGTCTATGGCTTGCTGGGTAAAAATTGTACAAACCACCTTAACGCTATTGCTTTCCTGTGGTCGAGTGGCTTATTGTGCATTTAACGTAATTTTAATAATTAAGTTTATTTAAGCGATTGTTGATAATTCTGTGGCTGGAAAACTATTTTAGAAAACTATGTCCCGAGATGGGAGACACCATGTGAGGGAAATTGCCCGATTTTTTTATATATACCGATAGTTGCAGAAATACTTTAAGGTTACTTAAAAATATCACAATTTTAAAAATAATGCAGTGATTGTGATCAAGCTCGTCATAATTATCTCAAATATATCAATATACAATATAAATAGCATAGCCTACCGAGATGAAAGTTTCAAAAATTTCGATAGTTAATTTAAAAAATCCTAATAAAAATACTGCAAGAATTATGATCATAATTCACCATAATTATCTAAAATACAGCAATAAACAATATAACTAACATAGCAGGTCAACTTCAAGAGTGATGGTATGAATTTTTGAAAATACTAAACGCCTGAAATGCGTTAAGATAAAAATCAAACATGAGACTTACCATGTTTTTGAGTGCGTTGTTTATTTCAAAATCTTTCAAAGATTTCTATCCTCTCCAGGCATCTCTGATTTCTCCAGACATCCCATATCTCTCCAGACTTCAGACATTTCCAACCTGGAACTAAAAATCAAACACATTATTTCAAGTTATTTGAGATATTCCATATCAAAAAATCAAAAGAGTACCCGATTATTACAGTTTTAAATTAACGCTCGTCTGTACAAGTTTCCATGTTTCCTTACTTTACGCCCTCAATGCATACATATTTCGAATGAATAAAATTTTGAAATGCGAAAAATAAATTATAAGTATTAATATTATCGAATAAATATAATCAGCATCATCTGGACTACTTTTAATGTCAGAATGCGTTTCCTTAATTCAATAATACAAAGAACATTTAGTTATTGGACTGCAAATGTTTCACATTAAAGAATAACTACTAATATATAATTTGAGAGTACCATCGCGAGCATAAAAAACGGGGACAGCAAAGCGAAATTGGGCACTTATATTCTCAACAATTTTAGTTGTGTATCATTTACTTTGACAGTATTTGTTAACCTATGATGTCTAAATTCTGACAGTATTTGCCAACCTACAATTTTGTTGCGGTTCCATCAATTTTATTCTTCGCGGTATTCTTGCCGACACTTAATTCAATAACAATTTCTCGAATGCTGATTTTATCAAGTAGTCGAGTTTTAATTTGTCTTCTAAAATTCATTCAATTGCGAAATTTTTATTTATTACGTCAAAATTCAAGATGACATCAATGTGACATGACCAGCGTACTGACATGGCATTACGAAGCCCAGTTTAATCAGTGCAAATTAGAGTGTCCCCGTTTTTTATGCTCGCGATAGTACCTAGTCTGTAAATTTTAATTAGGCGGAATATATGAATAAAATGTAACTTTTATTAAATCTGCGATTATTATCTCATGAATTTAAGTCTCTGCAAGAGAAATATCCAGATTTTTTCAAGATTTTTTACGATAAAACTAAGCTTTTTAGTATTCAGCCATACAGGGTGAGTCATACATTAATAAGAATTTTGTTCAGGAAATAAAAAATCTCAACAAAATCATTGTCAGGCATATCTACATAGTCTCATTTCACAATAACTACTAAACGTACGTTCCTCTCATTGTCAACTAAGCTCCATTGTGCGGAGAATACCCGAGTTGCGAGTACAAAGAAATGTTTTTAGACCGCTGGCAGTAATCCAAACAAATGCCGGTAAGAATGGCCGGCCACGGTTGCCAATTATGTGCAACTTATCTGCTCGAAATTCCCTCATTCATTAGAGTGAAGAGCAGTCGCGCTGCGGTCGCATGACGCAGTAGAAAATCCTCCGCCACTGGCAAATACGGAAATGCGAAGAAGCGCAACAAATGTGCCTCGTTAATTTGTCCATTCGTAATAACATTTCCATGACAATGGGACTCGGGGAAGAGATAGGACGGTGTGTCATCTGCCCTGAGGGTCGAAGCACCTTTCTTTCACCACGTTACCATGGCCACTGGAGTAGTCCACCGTTATTGCAATATCATTCGTTACATTAATTCCTTTTTGTGTCATCCGACAGCTTTGAGTGGTTTCTGGTATCCGCAGTTAGCTTTCGTATCCATTTAAAGCCCCTGCTGTCGAAACTGTTCTGTGGTTTTGCGTTATTTGGGAAACGTTTATCAATTTTAGGATAGTGCTTTTGCTTGGGGTGATGGAATTATTGCTTTCCTGTGGTTGTGAGGAGTGTAAAATCTAAGTTTCAAAAATCCTCCTGAACAAACTAAAATAGATAGAGGGCTGTACTTTTTAGAATTAATTACCCAATGTATCTGACCCATAAACGTGTATAATAATAATTTGTATCACAACTACTTTGCTCGTAATCGCACATGAAGCGAAATAATAACATTCAACCACCGATAAAAAACGTAAAATCTAAGTTTCAAAAATCCTCCTGAACAAACTAAAATAGATAGAGGGCTGTACTTTTTAGAATTAATTACCCAATGTATCTGATCTATAAACGTGTATAATAATAATTTGTATCCCAACTACTTTGCTCGTAATCGCACATGAAGCGAAATAATAACATTCAACCACCGATAAACAACGTAAAATCTAAGTTTCAAAAATCCTCCTGAACAAACTAAAATAGATAGAGGGCTGTACTTTTTAGAATTAATTACCCAATGTATCTGATCTATAAACGTGTATAATAATAATTTGTATCCCAACTACTTTGCTCGTAATCGCACATGAAGCGAAATAATAACATTCAACCACCGATAAACAACGTAAAATCTAAGTTTCAAAAATCCTCCTGAACAAACTAAAATAGATAGAGGGCTGTACTTTTTAGTATTAATTACCCAATGATCTGATCTATAAACGTGTATAATAATAATTTGTATCCCAACTACTGTGCTCGTAATCGCACATGAAGCGAAATAATAACATTCAACCACCGATAAACAACGTAAAATCTAAGTTTCAAAAATCCTCCTGAACAAACTAAAATATATAGAGGGCTGTACTTTTTAGAATTAATTACCCAATGTATCTGATCCATAAACCTGTATAATAATAATTTGTATCCTAACTACTTTGCTCGTAATCGCACATGAAGCGAAATAATATCATTCAACCACCGATAAACAACGTAAAATCTAAGTTTCAAAATTCCTCCTGAACAAACAAAAATAGATAGAGGGCTGTACTTTTTAGAATTAATTACCCAATGTATCTGATCTATAAACGTGTATAATAATAATTAGTATCTCAAGTACTTTGCTCGTAATCGCACATGAAGCGAAATAATAACATTCAACCACCGATAAACAACGTAAAATCTAAGTTTCAAAAATCCTCCTGAACAAACTAAAATAGATAGAGGGCTGTACTTTTTAGAATTAATTACCCAATGTATCTGATCTATAAACGTGTATAATAATAATTTGTATCCCAATTACTTTGCTCGTAATCGCACATGAAGCGAAATAATAACATTCAACCACCGATAAACAACGTAAAATCTAAGTTTCAAAAATCCTCCTGAACAAACTAAAATAGATAGAGGGCTGTACTTTTTAGAATTAATTACCCAATGTATCTGATCTATAAACGTGTATAATAATAATTTGTATCCCAACTACTTTGCTCGTAATCGCACATGAAGCGAAATAATAACATTCAACCACCGATAAACAACGTAAAATCTAAGTTTCAAAAATCCTCCTGAACAAACTAAAATAGATAGAGGGCTGTACTTTTTAGAATTAATTACCCAATGTATCTGACCCATAAACGTGTATAATAATAATTTGCATCCCAACTACTTTGCTCTTAATCGCACATGAAGCGAAATAATAACATTCAACCACCGATAAACAATGTAAAATCTAAGTTTCAAAAATCCTCCTGAACAAACTAAAATAGATAGAGGGCTGTACTTTTTAGAATTAATTACCCAATGTATCTGACCCATAAACGTGTATAATAATAATTTGTATCCCAACTACTTTGCTCGTAATCGCACATGAAGCGAAATAATAACATTCAACCACCGATAAACAACGTAAAATCTAAGTTTCAAAAATCCTCCTGAACAAACTAAAATAGATAGAGGGCTGTACTTTCTAGAATTAATTATCCAATGTATCTGATCCATAAACGTGTATAATAATAATTTGTATCCCAACTACTTTGCTCGTAATCGCCCATGAAGCGAAATAATAACATTCAATCACCGATAAACAACGTAAAATCTAAGTTTCAAAAATCCTCCTGAACAAACTAAAATAGATAGAGGGCTGTACTTTTTAGAATTAATTACCCAATGTATCTGACCCATAAACGTGTATAATAATAATTTGAATCCCAACTACTTTGCTCGTAATCGCACATGAAGCGAAATAATAACATTCAACCACCGATAAACAACGTAAAATCTAAGTTTCAAAAATCCTCCTGAACAAACTAAAATAGATAGAGGGCTGTACTTTTTAGAATTAATTACCCAATGTATCTGACCCATAAACGTGTATAATAATAATTTGTATCCCAACTAGTTTGCTCGTAATCGCACATGAAGCGAAATAATAACATTCAACCACCGATAAACAACGTAAAATCTAAGTTTCAAAAATCCTCGTGAACAAACTAAAATAGATAGAGGGCTGTACTCTTTACAATTAATTACCCAATGTATCTGATCTATAAACTTGTATAATAATAATTTGTATCCCAACTACTTTGCTCGTAATCGCACATGAAGCGAAATAATAACATTCAACCACCGATAAACAACGTAAAATCTAAGTTTCAAAAGTCCTCCTGAACAAACTAAAATAGACAGAGGGCTGTACTTTTTAGAATTAATTACCCAATGTATCTGACCCATAAACGTGTATAATAATAATTTGTATCCCAACTACTTTGCTCGTAATCGCACATGAAGCGAAATAATAACATTCAACCACCGATAAACAACGTAAAATCTAAGTTTCAAAAATCCTCCTGAACAAACTAAAATAGATAGAGGGCTGTACTTTTTAGAATTAATTACCCAATGTATCTGACCCATAAACGTGTATAATAATAATTTGTATCCCAACTACTTTGCTCGTAATCGCACATGAAGCGAAATAATAACATTCAACCACCGATAAACAACGTAAAATCTAAGTTTCAAAAATCCTCCTGAACAAACTAAAATAGATAGAGGGCTGTACTTTTTAGAATTAATTACCCAATGTATCTGACCCATAAACGTGTATAATAATAATTTGTATCCCAACTACTTTGCTCGTAATCGCACATGGAGCGAAATAATAACATGCAACCACCGATAAACAACGTAAAATCTAAGTTTCAAAAATCCTCCTGAACAAACTAAAATAGATAGAGGGCTGTACTTTTTAGAATTAATTACCCAATGTATCTGACCCATAAACGTGTATAATAATAATTTGTATCCCAACTACTTTGCTCGTAATCGCAAATGAAGCGAAATAATAACATTCAACCACCGATAAACAACGTAAAATCTAAGTTTCAAAAATCCTCCTGAACAAACTAAAATAGATAGAGGGCTGTACTTTTTAGAATTAATTACCCAATGTATCTGACCCATAAACGTGTATAATAATAATTTGTATCCCAACTACTTTGCTCGTAATCGCACATGAAGCGAAATAATAACATTCAACCACCGATAAACAACGTAAAATCTAAGTTTCAAAAATCCTCCTGAACAAACTAAAATAGATAGAGGGCTGTACTTTTTAGAATTAATTACCCAATGTATCTGACCCATAAACGTGTATAATAATAATTTGTATCCCAACTACTTTGCTCGTAATCGCACATGAAGCGAAATAATAACATTCAACCACCGATAAACAACGTAAAATCTAAGTTTCAAAAAACCTCCTGAACAAACTAAAATAGATAGAGGGCTGTACTTTTTAGAATTAATTACCCAATGTATCTGACCCATAAACTTGTATAATAATAATTTATATCCCAACTACTTTGCTCGTAATCGCACATGAAGCGAAATAATAACATTCAGCCACCGATAAACAACGTAAAATCTAAGTTTCAAAAATCCTCCTGAACAAACTAAAATAGATAGAGGGCTGTACTTTTTAGAATTAATTACACAATGTATCTGACCCATAAACGTGTATAATAATAATTTGTATCCCAACTACTTTGCTCTTAATCGCACATGAAGCGAAATAATAACATTCAACCACCGATAAACAACGTAAAATCTAAGTTTCAAAAATCCTCCTGAACAAACTAAAATAGATAGAGGGCTGTACTTTTTAGAATTAATTACCCAATGTATCTGGCCCATAAACGTGTATAATAATAATTTGTATCCCAACTACTTTGCTCGTAATCGCACATGAAGCGAAATAATAACATGCAACCACCGATAAACAACGTAAAATCTAAGTTTCAAAAATCCTCCTGAACAAACTTAAATAGATAGAGGGCTGTACTTTTTAGAATTAATTACCCAATGTATCTGACCCATAAACGTGTATAATAATAATTTGTATCCCAACTACTTTGCTCGTAATCGCACATGAAGCGAAATAATAACATTCAACCACCGATAAACAACGTAAAATCTAAGTTTCAAAAATCCTCCTGAACAAACTAAAATAGATAGAGGGCTGTACTTTTTAGAATTATTTACCCAATGTATCTGACCCATAAACGTGTATAATAATAATTTGTATCCCAACTACTTTGCTCGTAATCGCAAATGAAGCGAAATAATAACATTCAACCACCGATAAACAACGTAAAATCTAAGTTTCAAAAATCCTCCTGAACAAACTAAAATAGATAGAGGGCTGTACTTTTTAGAATTAATTACCCAATGTATCTGACCCATAAACGTGTATAATAATAATTTGTATCCCAACTACTTTGCTCTTAATCGCACATGAAGCGAAATAATAACATTCAACCACCGATAAACAATGTAAAATCTAAGTTTCAAAAATCCTCCTGAACAAACTAAAATAGATAGAGGGCTGTACTTTTTAGAATTAATTACCCAATGTATCTGACCCATAAACGTGTATAATAATAATTTGTATCCCAACTACTTTGCTCGTAATCGCACGTGAAGCGAAATAATAACATTCAACCACCGATAAACAACGTAAAATCTAAGTTTCAAAAATCCTCCTGAACAAACTAAAATAGATAGAGGGCTGTACTTTCTAGAATTAATTACCCAATGTATCTGATCCATAAACGTGTATAATAATAATTTGTATCCCAACTACTTTGCTCGTAATCGCCCATGAAGCGAAATAATAACATTCAATCACCGATAAACAACGTAAAATCTAAGTTTCAAAAATCCTCCTGAACAAACTAAAATAGATAGAGGGCTGTACTTTTTAGAATTAATTACCCAATGTATCTGACCCATAAACGTGTATAATAATAATTTGTATCCCAACTACTTTGCTCGTAATCGCACATGAAGCGAAATAATAACATTCAACCACCGATAAACAACGTAAAATCTAAGTTTCAAAAATCCTCCTGAACAAACTAAAATAGATAGAGGGCTGTACTTTTTAGAATTAATTACCCAATGTATCTGACCCATAAACGTGTATAATAATAATTTGTATCCCAACTAGTTTGCTCGTAATCGCACATGAAGCGAAATAATAACATTCAACCACCGATAAACAACGTAAAATCTAAGTTTCAAAAATCCTTGTGAACAAACTAAAATAGATAGAGGGCTGTACTCTTTACAATTAATTACCCAATGTATCTGATCTATAAACTTGTATAATAATAATTTGTATCCCAACTACTTTGCTCGTAATCGCACATGAAGCGAAATAATAACATTCAACCACCGATAAACAACGTAAAATCTAAGTTTCAAAAGTCCTCCTGAACAAACTAAAATAGACAGAGGGCTGTACTTTTTAGAATTAATTACCCAATGTATCTGACCCATAAACGTGTATAATAATAATTTGTATCCCAACTACTTTGCTCGTAATCGCACATGAAGCGAAATAATAACATTCAACCACCGATAAACAACGTAAAATCTAAGTTTCAAAAATCCTCCTGAACAAACTAAAATAGATAGAGGGCTGTACTTTTTAGAATTAATTACCCAATGTATCTGACCCATAAACGTGTATAATAATAATTTGTATCCCAACTACTTTGCTCGTAATCGCACATGAAGCGAAATAATAACATTCAACCACCGATAAACAACGTAAAATCTAAGTTTCAAAAATCCTCCTGAACAAACTAAAATAGATAGAGGGCTGTACTTTTTAGAATTAATTACCCAATGTATGTGGCCCATAAACGTGTATAATAATAATTTGTATCCCAACTACTTTGCTCGTAATCGCACATGAAGCGAAATAATAACATGCAACCACCGATAAACAACGTAAAATCTAAGTTTCAAAAATCCTCCTGAACAAACTAAAATAGATAGAGGGCTGTACTTTTTAGAATTAATTACCCAATGTATCTGACCCATAAACGTGTATAATAATAATTTGTATCCCAACTACTTTGCTCGTAATCGCAAATGAAGCGAAATAATAACATTCAACCACCGATAAACAACGTAAAATCTAAGTTTCAAAAATCCTCCTGAACAAACTAAAATAGATAGAGGGCTGTACTTTTTAGAATTAATTACCCAATGTATCTGACCCATAAACGTGTATAATAATAATTTGTATCCCAACTACTTTGCTCTTAATCGCACATGAAGCGAAATAATAACATTCAACCACCGATAAACAATGTAAAATCTAAGTTTCAAAAATCCTCCTGAACAAACTAAAATAGATAGAGGGCTGTACTTTTTAGAATTAATTACCCAATGTATCTGACCCATAAACGTGTATAATAATAATTTGTATCCCAACTACTTTGCTCGTAATCGCACATGAAGCGAAATAATAACATTCAACCACCGATAAACAACGTAAAATCTAAGTTTCAAAAATCCTCCTGAACAAACTAAAATAGATAGAGGGCTGTACTTTTTAGAATTAATTACCCAATGTATCTGACCCATAAACGTGTATAATAATAATTTGAATCCCAACTACTTTGCTCGTAATCGCACATGAAGCGAAATAATAACATTCAACCACCGATAAACAACGTAAAATCTAAGTTTCAAAAAACCTCCTGAACAAACTAAAATAGATAGAGGGCTGTACTTTTTAGAATTAATTACCCAATGTATCTGACCCATAAACGTGTATAATAATAATTTATATCCCAACTACTTTGCTCGTAATCGCACATGAAGCGAAATAATAACATTCAACCACCGATAAACAACGTAAAATCTAAGTTTCAAAAAACCTCCTGAACAAACTAAAATAGATAGAGGGCTGTACTTTTTAGAATTAATTACCCACTGTATCTGACCCATAAACGTGTATAATAATAATTTATATCCCAACTACTTTGCTCGTAATCGCACATGAAGCGAAATAATAACATTCAGCCACCGATAAACAACGTAAAATCTAAGTTTCAAAAATCCTCCTGAACAAACTAAAATAGATAGAGGGCTGTACTTTTTAGAATTAATTACACAATGTATCTGACCCATAAACGTGTATAATAATAATTTGTATCCCAACTACTTTGCTCTTAATCGCACATGAAGCGAAATAATAACATTCAACCACCGATAAACAACGTAAAATCTAAGTTTCAAAAATCCTCCTGAACATACTAAAATAGATAGAGGGCTGTACTTTTTAGAATTAATTACCCAATGTATCTGGCCCATAAACGTGTATAATAATAATTTGTATCCCAACTACTTTGCTCGTAATCGCACATGAAGCGAAATAATAACATTTAACCACCGATAAACAACGTAAAATCTAAGTTTCAAAAATCCTCCTGAACAAACTAAAATAGATAGAGGGCTGTACTTTTTAGAATTAATTACCCAATGTATCTGACCCATAAACGTGTATAATAATAATTTGTATCCCAACTACTTTGCTCGTAATCGCAAATGAAGCGAAATAATAACATTCAACCACCGATAAACAACGTAAAATCTAAGTTTCAAAAATCCTCCTGAACAAACTAAAATAGATAGAGGGCTGTACTTTTTAGAATTAATTACCCAATGTATCTGACCCATAAACGTGTATAATAATAATTTGTATCCCAACTACTTTGCTCTTAATCGCACATGAAGCGAAATAATAACATTCAACCACCGATAAACAATGTAAAATCTAAGTTTCAAAAATCCTCCTGAACAAACTAAAATAGATAGAGGGCTGTACTTTTTAGAATTAATTACCCAATGTATCTGACCCATAAACGTGTATAATAATAATTTGTATCCCAACTACTTTGCTCGTAATCGCACGTGAAGCGAAATAATAACATTCAACCACCGATAAACAACGTAAAATCTAAGATTCAAAAATCCTCCTGAACAAACTAAAATAGATAGAGGGCTGTACTTTCTAGAATTAATTACCCAATGTATCTGATCCATAAACGTGTATAATAATAATTTGTATCCCAACTACTTTGCTCGTAATCGCCCATGAAGCGAAATAATAACATTCAATCACCGATAAACAACGTAAAATCTAAGTTTCAAAAATCCTCCTGAACAAACTAAAATAGATAGAGGGCTGTACTTTTTAGAATTAATTACCCAATGTATCTGACCCATAAACGTGTATAATAATAATTTGTATCCCAACTACTTTGCTCGTAATCGCACATGAAGCGAAATAATAACATTCAACCACCGATAAACAACGTAAAATCTAAGTTTCAAAAATCCTCCTGAACAAACTAAAATAGATAGAGGGCTGTACTTTTTAGAATTAATTACCCAATGTATCTGACCCATAAACGTGTATAATAATAATTTGTATCCCAACTAGTTTGCTCGTAATCGCACATGAAGCGAAATAATAACATTCAACCACCGATAAACAACGTAAAATCTAAGTTTCAAAAATCCTTGTGAACAAACTAAAATAGATAGAGGGCTGTACTCTTTACAATTAATTACCCAATGTATCTGATCTATAAACTTGTATAATAATAATTTGTATCCCAACTACTTTGCTCGTAATCGCACATGAAGCGAAATAATAACATTCAACCACCGATAAACAACGTAAAATCTAAGTTTCAAAAGTCCTCCTGAACAAACTAAAATAGACAGAGGGCTGTACTTTTTAGAATTAATTACCCAATGTATCTGACCCATAAACGTGTATAATAATAATTTGTATCCCAACTACTTTGCTCGTAATCGCACATGAAGCGAAATAATAACATTCAACCACCGATAAACAACGTAAAATCTAAGTTTCAAAAATCCTCCTGAACAAACTAAAATAGATAGAGGGCTGTACTTTTTAGAATTAATTACCCAATGTATCTGACCCATAAACGTGTATAATAATAATTTGTATCCCAACTACTTTGCTCGTAATCGCACATGAAGCGAAATAATAACATTCAACCACCGATAAACAACGTAAAATCTAAGTTTCAAAAATCCTCCTGAACAAACTAAAATAGATAGAGGGCTGTACTTTTTAGAATTAATTACCCAATGTATGTGGCCCATAAACGTGAATAATAATAATTTGTATCCCAACTACTTTGCTCGTAATCGCCCATGAAGCGAAATAATAACATTCAACCACCGATAAACAACGTAAAATCTAAGTTTCAAAAATCCTACTGAACAAACTAAAATAGATAGAGGGCTGTACTTTTTAGAATTAATTACCCAATGTATCTGACCCATAAACGTGTATAATAATAATTTGTATCCCAACTACTTTGCTCTTAATCGCACATGAAGCGAAATAATAACATTCAACCACCGATAAACAATGTAAAATCTAAGTTTCAAAAATCCTCCTGAACAAACTAAAATAGATAGAGGGCTGTACTTTTTAGAATTAATTACCCAATGTATCTGACCCATAAACGTGTATAATAATAATTTGTATCCCAACTACTTTGCTCGTAATCGCACATGAAGCGAAATAATAACATTCAACCACCGATAAACAACGTAAAATCTAAGTTTCAAAAATCCTCCTGAACAAACTAAAATAGATAGAGGGCTGTACTTTTTAGAATTAATTACCCAATGTATCTGACCCATAAACGTGTATAATAATAATTTGAATCCCAACTACTTTGCTCGTAATCGCACATGAAGCGAAATAATAACATTCAACCACCGATAAACAACGTAAAATCTAAGTTTCAAAAAACCTCCTGAACAAACTAAAATAGATAGAGGGCTGTACTTTTTAGAATTAATTACCCAATGTATCTGACCCATAAACGTGTATAATAATAATTTATATGCCAACTACTTTGCTCGTAATCGCACATGAAGCGAAATAATAACATTCAACCACCGATAAACAACGTAAAATCTAAGTTTCAAAAAACCTCCTGAACAAACTAAAATAGATAGAGGGCTGTACTTTTTAGAATTAATTACCCAATGTATCTGACCCATAAACGTGTATAATAATAATTTATATCCCAACTACTTTGCTCGTAATCGCACATGAAGCGAAATAATAACATTCAGCCACCGATAAACAACGTAAAATCTAAGTTTCAAAAATCCTCCTGAACAAACTAAAATAGATAGAGGGCTGTACTTTTTAGAATTAATTACACAATGTATCTGACCCATAAACGTGTATAATAATAATTTGTATCCCAACTACTTTGCTCTTAATCGCACATGAAGCGAAATAATAACATTCAACCACCGATAAACAACGTAAAATCTAAGTTTCAAAAATCCTCCTGAACATACTAAAATAGATAGAGGGCTGTACTTTTTAGAATTAATTACCCAATGTATCTGGCCCATAAACGTGTATAATAATAATTTGTATCCCAACTACTTTGCTCGTAATCGCACATGAAGCGAAATAATAACATGCAACCACCGATAAACAACGTAAAATCTAAGTTTCAAAAATCCTCCTGAACAAACTTAAATAGATAGAGGGCTGTACTTTTTAGAATTAATTACCCAATGTATCTGACCCATAAACGTGTATAATAATAATTTGTATCCCAACTACTTTGCTCGTAATCGCACATGAAGCGAAATAATAACATTCAACCACCGATAAACAACGTAAAATCTAAGTTTCAAAAATCCTCCTGAACAAACTAAAATAGATAGAGGGCTGTACTTTTTAGAATTAATTACCCAATGTATCTGACCCATAAACGTGTATAATAATAATTTGTATCCCAACTACTTTGCTCGTAATCGCACATGAAGCGAAATAATAACATTCAACCACCGATAAACAACGTAAAATCTAAGTTTCAAAAATCCTCCTGAACAAACTAAAATAGATAGAGGGCTGTACTTTTTAGAATTAATTACCCAATGTATCTGACCCATAAACGTGTATAATAATAATTTGAATCCCAACTACTTTGCTCGTAATCGCACATGAAGCGAAATAATAACATTCAACCACCGATAAACAACGTAAAATCTAAGTTTCAAAAAACCTCCTGAACAAACTAAAATAGATAGAGGGCTGTACTTTTTAGAATTAATTACCCAATGTATCTGACCCATAAACGTGTATAATAATAATTTATATCCCAACTACTTTGCTCGTAATCGCACATGAAGCGAAATAATAACATTCAACCACCGATAAACAACGTAAAATCTAAGTTTCAAAAAACCTCCTGAACAAACTAAAATAGATAGAGGGCTGTACTTTTTAGAATTAATTACCCAATGTATCTGACCCATAAACGTGTATAATAATAATTTATATCCCAACTACTTTGCTCGTAATCGCACATGAAGCGAAATAATAACATTCAGCCACCGATAAACAACGTAAAATCTAAGTTTCAAAAATCCTCCTGAACAAACTAAAATAGATAGAGGGCTGTACTTTTTAGAATTAATTACACAATGTATCTGACCCATAAACGTGTATAATAATAATTTGTATCCCAACTACTTTGCTCTTAATCGCACATGAAGCGAAATAATAACATTCAACCACCGATAAACAACGTAAAATCTAAGTTTCAAAAATCCTCCTGAACATACTAAAATAGATAGAGGGCTGTACTTTTTAGAATTAATTACCCAATGTATCTGGCCCATAAACGTGTATAATAATAATTTGTATCCCAACTACTTTGCTCGTAATCGCACATGAAGCGAAATAATAACATGCAACCACCGATAAACAACGTAAAATCTAAGTTTCAAAAATCCTCCTGAACAAACTTAAATAGATAGAGGGCTGTACTTTTTAGAATTAATTACCCAATGTATCTGACCCATAAACGTGTATAATAATAATTTGTATCCCAACTACTTTGCTCGTAATCGCACATGAAGCGAAATAATAACATTCAACCACCGATAAACAACGTAAAATCTAAGTTTCAAAAATCCTCCTGAACAAACTAAAATAGATAGAGGGCTGTACTTTTTAGAATTAATTACCCAATGTATCTGACCCATAAACGTGTATAATAATAATTTGTATCCCAACTACTTTGCTCGTAATCGCAAATGAAGCGAAATAATAACATTCAACCACCGATAAACAACGTAAAATCTAAGTTTCAAAAATCCTCCTGAACAAACTAAAATAGATAGAGGGCTGTACTTTTTAGAATTAATTACCCAATGTATCTGACCCATAAACGTGTATAATAATAATTTGTATCCCAACTACTTTGCTCTTAATCGCACATGAAGCGAAATAATAACATTCAACCACCGATAAACAATGTAAAATCTAAGTTTCAAAAATCCTCCTGAACAAACTAAAATAGATAGAGCGCTGTACTTTTTAGAATTAATTACCCAATGTATCTGACCCATAAACGTGTATAATAATAATTTGTATCCCAACAACTTTGCTCGTAATCGCACATGAAGCGAAATAATAACATTCAACCACCGATAAACAACGTAAAATCTAAGTTTCAAAAATCCTCCTGAACAAACTAAAATAGATAGAGGGCTGTACTTTTTAGAATTAATTACCCAATGTATCTGACCCATAAACGTGTATAATAATAATTTGTATCCCAACTACATTGCTCGTAATCGCACATGAAGCGAAATAATAACATTCAACCACCGATAAACAACGTAAAATCTAAGTTTCAAAAATCCTCCTGAACAAACTAAAATAGATAGAGGGCTGTACTTTCTAGAATTAATTACCCAATGTATCTGATCCATAAACGTGTATAATAATAATTTGTATCCCAACTACTTTGCTCGTAATCGCCCATGAAGCGAAATAATAACATTCAATCACCGATAAACAACGTAAAATCTAAGTTTCAAAAATCCTCCTGAACAAACTAAAATAGATAGAGGGCTGTACTTTTTAGAATTAATTACCCAATGTATCTGACCCATAAACGTGTATAATAATAATTTGTATCCCAACTAGTTTGCTCGTAATCGCACATGAAGCGAAATAATAACATTCAACCACCGATAAACAACGTAAAATCTAAGTTTCAAAAATCCTCGTGAACAAACTAAAATAGATAGAGGGCTGTACTTTTTAGAATTAATTACCCAATGTATCTGACCCATAAACGTGTATAATAATAATTTGTATCCCAACTACTTTGCTCTTAATCGCACATGAAGCGAAATAATAACATTCAACCACCGATAAACAATGTAAAATCTAAGTTTCAAAAATCCTCCTGAACAAACTAAAATAGATAGAGGGCTGTACTTTTTAGAATTAATTACCCAATGTATCTGACCCATAAACGTGTATAATAATAATTTGTATCCCAACTACTTTGCTCGTAATCGCACATGAAGCGAAATAATAACATTCAACCACCGATAAACAACGTAAAATCTAAGTTTCAAAAATCCTCCTGAACAAACTAAAATAGATAGAGGGCTGTACTTTTTAGAATTAATTACCCAATGTATCTGACCCATAAACGTGTATAATAATAATTTGTATCCCAACTACTTTGCTCGTAATCGCACATGAAGCGAAATAATAACATTCAACCACCGATAAACAACGTAAAATCTAAGTTTCAAAAATCCTCCTGAACAAACTAAAATAGATAGAGGGCTGTACTTTCTAGAATTAATTACCCAATGTATCTGATCCATAAACGTGTATAATAATAATTTGTATCCCAACTACTTTGCTCGTAATCGCCCATGAAGCGAAATAATAACATTCAATCACCGATAAACAACGTAAAATCTAAGTTTCAAAAATCCTCCTGAACAAACTAAAATAGATAGAGGGCTGTACTTTTTAGAATTAATTACCCAATGTATCTGACCCATAAACGTGTATACTAATAATTTGTATCCCAACTAGTTTGCTCGTAATCGCACATGAAGCGAAATAATAACATTCAACCACCGATAAACAACGTAAAATCTAAGTTTCAAAAATCCTCCTGAACAAACTAAAATAGATAGAGGGCTGTACTTTTTAGAATTAATTACCCAATGTATCTGACCCATAAACGTGTATAATAATAATTTGTATCCCAACTACTTTGCTCGTAATCGCACATGAAGCGAAATAATAACATTCAACCACCGATAAACAACGTAAAATCTAAGTTTCAAAAATCCTCCTGAACAAACTAAAATAGATAGAGGGCTGTACTTTTTAGAATTAATTACCCAATGTATCTGACCCATAAACGTGTATAATAATAATTTGTATCCCAACTAGTTTGCTCGTAGTCGCACATGAAGCGAAATAATAACATTCAACCACCGATAAACAACGTAAAATCTAAGTTTCAAAAATCCTCCTGAACAAACTAAAATAGATAGAGGGCTGTACTTTTTAGAATTAATTACCCAATGTATCTGACCCATAAACGTGTATAATAATAATTTGTATCCCAACTACTTTGCTCGTAATCGCAAATGAAGCGAAATAATAACATTCAACCACCGATAAACAACGTAAAATCTAAGTTTCAAAAATCCTCCTGAACAAACTAAAATAGATAGAGGGCTGTACTTTTTAGAATTAATTACCCAATGTATCTGACCCATAAACGTGTATAATAATAATTTGTATCCCAACTACTTTGCTCTTAATCGCACATGAAGCGAAATAATAACATTCAACCACCGATACACAACGTAAAATCTAAGTTTCAAAAATCCTCCTGAACAAACTAAAATAGATAGAGAGCTGTACTTTTTAGAATTAATTACCCAATGTATCTGACCCATAAACGTGTATAATAATAATTTGTATCCCAACTACTTTGCTCGTAATCGCACATGAAGCGAAATAATAACATTCAACCTCCGATAAACAACGTAAAATCTAAGTTTCAAAAATCCTCCTGAACAAACTAAAATAGTTAGAGGGCTGTACTTTTTAGAATTAATTACCCAATGTATCTGACCCATAAACGTGTATAATAATAATTTGTATCCCAACTACTTTGCTCGTAATCGCACATGAAGCGAAATAATAACATTCAACCACCGATAAACAACGTAAAATCTAAGTTTCAAAAATCCTCCTGAACAAACTAAAATAGATAGAGGGCTGTACTTTTTAGAATTAATTACCCAATGTATCTGACCCATAAACGTGTATAATAATAATTTGTATCCCAACTACTTTGCTCGTAATCGCACATGAAGCGAAATAATAACATTCAACCACCGATAAACAACGTAAAATCTAAGTTTCAAAAATCCTCCTGAACAAACTAAAATAGATAGAGGGCTGTACTTTCTAGAATTAATTACCCAATGTATCTGATCCATAAACGTGTATAATAATAATTTGTATCCCAACTACTTTGCTCGTAATCGCCCATGAAGCGAAATAATAACATTCAATCACCGATAAACAACGTAAAATCTAAGTTTCAAAAATCCTCCTGAACAAACTAAAATAGATAGAGGGCTGTACTTTTTAGAATTAATTACCCAATGTATCTGACCCATAAACGTGTATAATAATAATTTGTATCCCAACTACTTTGCTCGTAATCGCACATGAAGCGAAATAATAACATTCAACCACCGATAAACAACGTAAAATCTAAGTTTCAAAAATCCTCCTGAACAAACTAAAATAGATAGAGGGCTGTACTTTTTAGAATTAATTACCCACTGTATCTGATCTATAAACGTGTATAATAATAATTTGTATCTCAACTACTTTGCTCGTAATCGCACATGAAGCGAAATAATAACATTCAACCACCGATAAACAACGTAAAATCTAAGTTTCAAAAATCCTCCTGAACAAACTAAAATAGATAGAGGGCTGTACTTTTTAGAATTAATTACCCACTGTATCTGATCTATAAACGTGTATAATAATAATTTGTATCTCAACTACTTTGCTCGTAATCGCACATGAAGCGAAATAATAACATTCAACCACCGATAAACAACGTAAAATCTAAGTTTCAAAAATCCTCCTGAACAAACTAAAATAGATAGAGGGCTGTACTTTTTAGAATTAATTACCCAATGTATCTGACCCATAAACGTGTATAATAATAATTTATATCCCAACTACTTTGCTCGTAATCGCACATGAAGCGAAATAATAACATTCAACCACCGATAAACAACGTAAAATCTAAGTTTCAAAAAACCTCCTGAACAAACTAAAATAGATAGAGGGCTGTACTTTTTAGAATTAATTACCCAATGTATCTGACCCATAAACGTGTATAATAATAATTTATATCCCAACTACTTTGCTCGTAATCGCACATGAAGCGAAATAATAACATTCAGCCACCGATAAACAACGTAAAATCTAAGTTTCAAAAATCCTCCTGAACAAACTAAAATAGATAGAGCGCTGTACTTTTTAGAATTAATTACACAATGTATCTGACCCATAAACGTGTATAATAATAATTTGTATCCCAACTACTTTGCTCTTAATCGCACATGAAGCGAAATAATAACATTCAACCACCGATAAACAACGTAAAATCTAAGTTTCAAAAATCCTCCTGAACATACTAAAATAGATAGAGGGCTGTACTTTTTAGAATTAATTACCCAATGTATCTGGCCCATAAACGTGTATAATAATAATTTGTATCCCAACTACTTTGCTCGTAATCGCACATGAAGCGAAATAATAACATGCAACCACCGATAAACAACGTAAAATCTAAGTTTCAAAAATCCTCCTGAACAAACTTAAATAGATAGAGGGCTGTACTTTGTAGAATTAATTACCCAATGTATCTGACCCATAAACGTATATAATAATAATTTGTATCCCAACTACTTTGCTCGTAATCGCACATGAAGCGAAATAATAACATTCAACCACCGATAAACAACGTAAAATCTAAGTTTCAAAAATCCTCCTGAACAAACTAAAATAGATAGAGGGCTGTACTTTTTAGAATTAATTACCCAATGTATCTGACCCATAAACGTGTATAATAATAATTTGTATCCCAACTACTTTGCTCGTAATCGCACATGAAGCGAAATAATAACATTCAACCACCGATAAACAACGTAAAATCTAAGTTTCAAAAATCCTCCTGAACAAACTAAAATAGATAGAGGGCTGTACTTTTTAGAATTAATTACCCAATGTATCTGACCCATAAACGTGTATAATAATAATTTGAATCCCAACTACTTTGCTCGTAATCGCACATGAAGCGAAATAATAACATTCAACCACCGATAAACAACGTAAAATCTAAGTTTCAAAAAACCTCCTGAACAAACTAAAATAGATAGAGGGCTGTACTTTTTAGAATTAATTACCCAATGTATCTGACCCATAAACGTGTATAATAATAATTTATATCCCAACTACTTTGCTCGTAATCGCACATGAAGCGAAATAATAACATTCAACCACCGATAAACAACGTAAAATCTAAGTTTCAAAAAACCTCCTGAACAAACTAAAATAGATAGAGGGCTGTACTTTTTAGAATTAATTACCCAATGTATCTGACCCATAAACGTGTATAATAATAATTTATATCCCAACTACTTTGCTCGTAATCGCACATGAAGCGAAATAATAACATTCAGCCACCGATAAACAACGTAAAATCTAAGTTTCAAAAATCCTCCTGAACAAACTAAAATAGATAGAGGGCTGTACTTTTTAGAATTAATTACACAATGTATCTGACCCATAAACGTGTATAATAATAATTTGTATCCCAACTACTTTGCTCTTAATCGCACATGAAGCGAAATAATAACATTCAACCACCGATAAACAACGTAAAATCTAAGTTTCAAAAATCCTCCTGAACATACTAAAATAGATAGAGGGCTGTACTTTTTAGAATTAATTACCCAATGTATCTGGCCCATAAACGTGTATAATAATAATTTGTATCCCAACTACTTTGCTCGTAATCGCACATGAAGCGAAATAATAACATGCAACCACCGATAAACAACGTAAAATCTAAGTTTCAAAAATCCTCCTGAACAAACTTAAATAGATAGAGGGCTGTACTTTTTAGAATTAATTACCCAATGTATCTGACCCATAAACGTGTATAATAATAATTTGTATCCCAACTACTTTGCTCGTAATCGCACATGAAGCGAAATAATAACATTCAACCACCGATAAACAACGTAAAATCTAAGTTTCAAAAATCCTCCTGAACAAACTAAAATAGATAGAGGGCTGTACTTTTTAGAATTAATTACCCAATGTATCTGACCCATAAACGTGTATAATAATAATTTGTATCCCAACTACTTTGCTCGTAATCGCAAATGAAGCGAAATAATAACATTCAACCACCGATAAACAACGTAAAATCTAAGTTTCAAAAATCCTCCTGAACAAACTAAAATAGATAGAGGGCTGTACTTTTTAGAATTAATTACCCAATGTATCTGACCCATAAACGTGTATAATAATAATTTGTATCCCAACTACTTTGCTCTTAATCGCACATGAAGCGAAATAATAACATTCAACCACCGATAAACAATGTAAAATCTAAGTTTCAAAAATCCTCCTGAACAAACTAAAATAGATAGAGCGCTGTACTTTTTAGAATTAATTACCCAATGTATCTGACCCATAAACGTGTATAATAATAATTTGTATCCCAACAACTTTGCTCGTAATCGCACATGAAGCGAAATAATAACATTCAACCACCGATAAACAACGTAAAATCTAAGTTTCAAAAATCCTCCTGAACAAACTAAAATAGATAGAGGGCTGTACTTTTTAGAATTAATTACCCAATGTATCTGACCCATAAACGTGTATAATAATAATTTGTATCCCAACTACATTGCTCGTAATCGCACATGAAGCGAAATAATAACATTCAACCACCGATAAACAACGTAAAATCTAAGTTTCAAAAATCCTCCTGAACAAACTAAAATAGATAGAGGGCTGTACTTTCTAGAATTAATTACCCAATGTATCTGATCCATAAACGTGTATAATAATAATTTGTATCCCAACTACTTTGCTCGTAATCGCCCATGAAGCGAAATAATAACATTCAATCACCGATAAACAACGTAAAATCTAAGTTTCAAAAATCCTCCTGAACAAACTAAAATAGATAGAGGGCTGTACTTTTTAGAATTAATTACCCAATGTATCTGACCCATAAACGTGTATAATAATAATTTGTATCCCAACTAGTTAGCTCGTAATCGCACATGAAGCGAAATAATAACATTCAACCACCGATAAACAACGTAAAATCTAAGTTTCAAAAATCCTCGTGAACAAACTAAAATAGATAGAGGGCTGTACTTTTTAGAATTAATTACCCAATGTATCTGACCCATAAACGTGTATAATAATAATTTGTATCCCAACTACTTTGCTCTTAATCGCACATGAAGCGAAATAATAACATTCAACCACCGATAAACAATGTAAAATCTAAGTTTCAAAAATCCTCCTGAACAAACTAAAATAGATAGAGGGCTGTACTTTTTAGAATTAATTACCCAATGTATCTGACCCATAAACGTGTATAATAATAATTTGTATCCCAACTACTTTGCTCGTAATCGCACATGAAGCGAAATAATAACATTCAACCACCGATAAACAACGTAAAATCTAAGTTTCAAAAATCCTCCTGAACAAACTAAAATAGATAGAGGGCTGTACTTTTTAGAATTAATTACCCAATGTATCTGACCCATAAACGTGTATAATAATAATTTGTATCCCAACTACTTTGCTCGTAATCGCACATGAAGCGAAATAATAACATTCAACCACCGATAAACAACGTAAAATCTAAGTTTCAAAAATCCTCCTGAACAAACTAAAATAGATAGAGGGCTGTACTTTCTAGAATTAATTACCCAATGTATCTGATCCATAAACGTGTATAATAATAATTTGTATCCCAACTACTTTGCTCGTAATCGCCCATGAAGCGAAATAATAACATTCAATCACCGATAAACAACGTAAAATCTAAGTTTCAAAAATCCTCCTGAACAAACTAAAATAGATAGAGGGCTGTACTTTTTAGAATTAATTACCCAATGTATCTGACCCATAAACGTGTATACTAATAATTTGTATCCCAACTAGTTTGCTCGTAATCGCACATGAAGCGAAATAATAACATTCAACCACCGATAAACAACGTAAAATCTAAGTTTCAAAAATCCTCCTGAACAAACTAAAATAGATAGAGGGCTGTACTTTTTAGAATTAATTACCCAATGTATCTGACCCATAAACGTGTATAATAATAATTTGTATCCCAACTACTTTGCTCGTAATCGCACATGAAGCGAAATAATAACATTCAACCACCGATAAACAACGTAAAATCTAAGTTTCAAAAATCCTCCTGAACAAACTAAAATAGATAGAGGGCTGTACTTTTTAGAATTAATTACCCAATGTATCTGACCCATAAACGTGTATAATAATAATTTGTATCCCAACTAGTTTGCTCGTAGTCGCACATGAAGCGAAATAATAACATTCAACCACCGATAAACAACGTAAAATCTAAGTTTCAAAAATCCTCCTGAACAAACTAAAATAGATAGAGGGCTGTACTTTTTAGAATTAATTACCCAATGTATCTGACCCATAAACGTGTATAATAATAATTTGTATCCCAACTACTTTGCTCGTAATCGCAAATGAAGCGAAATAATAACATTCAACCACCGATAAACAACGTAAAATCTAAGTTTCAAAAATCCTCCTGAACAAACTAAAATAGATAGAGGGCTGTACTTTTTAGAATTAATTACCCAATGTATCTGACCCATAAACGTGTATAATAATAATTTGTATCCCAACTACTTTGCTCTTAATCGCACATGAAGCGAAATAATAACATTCAACCACCGATACACAACGTAAAATCTAAGTTTCAAAAATCCTCCTGAACAAACTAAAATAGATAGAGAGCTGTACTTTTTAGAATTAATTACCCAATGTATCTGACCCATAAACGTGTATAATAATAATTTGTATCCCAACTACTTTGCTCGTAATCGCACATGAAGCGAAATAATAACATTCAACCTCCGATAAACAACGTAAAATCTAAGTTTCAAAAATCCTCCTGAACAAACTAAAATAGTTAGAGGGCTGTACTTTTTAGAATTAATTACCCAATGTATCTGACCCATAAACGTGTATAATAATAATTTGTATCCCAACTACTTTGCTCGTAATCGCACATGAAGCGAAATAATAACATTCAACCACCGATAAACAACGTAAAATCTAAGTTTCAAAAATCCTCCTGAACAAACTAAAATAGATAGAGGGCTGTACTTTTTAGAATTAATTACCCAATGTATCTGACCCATAAACGTGTATAATAATAATTTGTATCCCAACTACTTTGCTCGTAATCGCACATGAAGCGAAATAATAACATTCAACCACCGATAAACAACGTAAAATCTAAGTTTCAAAAATCCTCCTGAACAAACTAAAATAGATAGAGGGCTGTACTTTCTAGAATTAATTACCCAATGTATCTGATCCATAAACGTGTATAATAATAATTTGTATCCCAACTACTTTGCTCGTAATCGCCCATGAAGCGAAATAATAACATTCAATCACCGATAAACAACGTAAAATCTAAGTTTCAAAAATCCTCCTGAACAAACTAAAATAGATAGAGGGCTGTACTTTTTAGAATTAATTACCCAATGTATCTGACCCATAAACGTGTATAATAATAATTTGTATCCCAACTACTTTGCTCGTAATCGCACATGAAGCGAAATAATAACATTCAACCACCGATAAACAACGTAAAATCTAAGTTTCAAAAATCCTCCTGAACAAACTAAAATAGATAGAGGGCTGTACTTTTTAGAATTAATTACCCACTGTATCTGATCTATAAACGTGTATAATAATAATTTGTATCTCAACTACTTTGCTCGTAATCGCACATGAAGCGAAATAATAACATTCAACCACCGATAAACAACGTAAAATCTAAGTTTCAAAAATCCTCCTGAACAAACTAAAATAGATAGAGGGCTGTACTTTTTAGAATTAATTACCCACTGTATCTGATCTATAAACGTGTATAATAATAATTTGTATCTCAACTACTTTGCTCGTAATCGCACATGAAGCGAAATAATAACATTCAACCACCGATAAACAACGTAAAATCTAAGTTTCAAAAATCCTCCTGAACAAACTAAAATAGATAGAGGGCTGTACTTTTTAGAATTAATTACCCAATGTATCTGATCCATAAACGTGTATAATAATAATTTGTATCCCAACTACTTTGCTCGTAATCGCACATGAAGCGAAATAATAACATTCAACCACCGATAAACAACGTAAAATCTAAGTTTCAAAAATCCTCCTGAACAAACTAAAATAGATAGAGGGCTGTACTTTTTAGAATTAATTACCCAATGTATCTGATCTATAAACGTGTATAATAATAATTTGTATCCCAACTGAGTACCAAGAAACCAATATAGCCTAATGATCTACCTCCTGGCACATGCTGAAGAAAGCCAGAGATCACCCAGACACCACTATACAGCATGTGCAGGGTGGTATTAAGCTCGCTCGGATGCACCCACTATCCCTACACTATCCCTACCCTGTCCATTATATGAAGTAACTCGCCTAACACGCTTTTTGTAGAAAATAAATGACTGAACACGGCCGATGGCTTTCGGATTTTTGGGGAAAAAATAACGAAAAACGGCGCGCGAGGTATTAGCCCTGCGCCCTTTAACAATACCCTAATAAAAGGCCAACGCGCGGACGGCTCTTTGTTGCCCAGCGAGCACCTGGCCGCCTGGAGTTCAGCCGTACGTGAAATCACCATAAAATTGCCGAAAAAAACATCATACACGCTACCAAAGGCGGCAAAACTAATATAAAATACGATTACTAGGTGTCTGGCCCACCAAGGGTGCAAGGCATTGTTGACCACGCTCTCCATATCTGGATACGGCGCATCTAATTGACGTAGTATGTCATTGGTCTGGTGGTTTATGATTGCACAATCGACTTTGGAAATATGGATAACCGAAATTGCGAGGCCCTTTTACGGTTAGTTAGTGTGAGGATGTATATACGGTTAGGGGCCAGGCGAGAAATCTTTTGTAAACATCGTTGGACGCCATTGACACCTTGAGTGGATCAGCGTGTATCGAATTTGAAGGACTAGGCTTACCAGAATTGAATTTTGTTGATTGTTATCCGTAGTTTAATAGTTCTAAACATATATATCAAGAGTTGTATTTATTTTATATTGTTTGTGCATGTATTTAAATATTATTAATAAATAAACTGTTGAAACTGTTATAATAGTTTGAATATTTATAGAACAAAATCGGGCATACTTTTTAAATGTTTTTTGGGTTTATCAAGCAAACTTAATTTACTATCCACCACTAACCGGAAAATCTGCTAGCTCCATATTATTAGATCTATCCGCTTCCATCAAAATCTTGTTTACAACCTTAATGTATAAAAACTGAAGAAAACAAAAACGCCAATCGATAGAAGAGTTTTCTCTCGTACCGGGTCACATATTATAATCAAAATTATGCAAAAATTAAGAATTTAATTGTTAGTTAAAATTACTACCTCGACAAGTTATCGTTCTTTTTGTGTATTGATAATAAGCTGCCCCGGTTCTCTCAGCTGTGTCTGTCCTCTCCGACATGACAGCACCGCTAACGCCTCCCTTCCCCGCAGCACCCCAAAGACCGTAGAGCGTCGGAATTCACGCGGAGTTTCAGCACGATCTTTTGCATGAAAAATGCAAGATAAACAATGATTACGTAATAAACTTTAAACCTATGAATTATTGGTTAGCCTATAGTCTATATTTCATTATTCTAGTTCTTCTGATAACGGAATAGCTGGCATTGCATAATATAGCTTTTTGTGGGTCAAGCACTAATCCAATGACTTCACGTCTGTTAGAACTACAGCTTGCTCTTATCGGATTAGAGTTCTATAAAATTTACTTGTTTCCTTTATTTTTCTCCAATTATCCAACTTCTACTGAGGAAAATCTTTTCTCAGTCTATTGTGTACGTGGTTCAATATTCCCATCGTCTGTGATCGAAAAAGCGAAGTTATCAAAAGTTATAAAACAAGAACGGGTCCATATCGACTGCACAGAAACTCTCTGATATTAGTTTGAAAATTTATTGAGTTGGAGTTTTGTTTCGTAATTTGCTGGATGATTTAATGAAATTGTACGAATAATTTTCCATTCGAGACTGAAAATACCCGTTCAATTTACGCTAAGTTTGACGTTGCTTTCATGTCTCGTTTCGTTTTTCGGTTAAATATAGCCCATTAAATTCCAAATTCAGTAGAATATTATTAAATAGGAACTGTTATATGAAACAAACTTGAACCATGCTGGTATAATTTGACGATGTTAAAGGAAAATGTGTCAATATGGATTAAATTAAAGCGAATTTCGTTCACTGTTTGGTAAATAATGATTAAATATACAATATTGGCTGTTATGTAATATTTCGTCCGATAGAGCGAATAATTTGCATACGTTTAAAAGGAATTTGATCAAAATATTTACTACGAAATCACCATACAACTCAAAGAACACCGATATATACAGAATTCTATAATCAGTAAACATCCGGTGTACTCTAGCTTCTAATTCCTTCTTAATATTAGTAAACACAAAAGCCTAATAATACTAATCCTATTTCATATCAATGGACCGGTGCGTTCGCAAAACAAAGGGTCTCCTTTGCCCTTAAAGGGTAGATATTGGGTGTACAGCGGGGCCTATCCATCACAATGGGGCTACGTCAAACCGGTAATCCCATGAAATGGGGTAATATCTGTAGAAAATTACTTTTAAAATGAATATATTACAGCCGGGACGAGGTTCATTGTTGCCCGAAATCCGGATTATAGAAAACAGTGGACGGCGCGCGCATTTTTTTCCCTAAATCCCCTCTATTTAATCACATATGTCTCCATTACACGCGTATCCACGTGTCATGCTCAATCCGGATTATTACGATCACACATGACACGCGAATTATACGAAAATTATAGGTTGCGCATTTGAGGGGAATTGTGATTTTTTTGGGATTAATTTTGTTAATATTAGGTGAAAATTTTGTTAGGGAATGTTTCTGCACTCACGTCAGGAGCAATTTATTTTGCAGGACCAAGATTTACTAGTGTTCCAGTAGGTCCAATGCTTGTCGCTTGTATATAGTAGCTAGCGGATTGGTCCCAAGCCAGTACCCTGAGGTAGCTCTTTTTTTACTTAATTATAAGTTACAAGTTATAAGTTTCACTTTAAACAATACCTGGATTAAATTTACACCAAAACTTCTCATATACATACATACAAGTGGTTGTGCAGCATCATATCGTGCGATAGAAATCTGGATGAATATAACATCAAGTGACTCAAGAGATCAAATAAAGCCCTGTAAGCTGGCTTGTTGTATAAAGGCATATCGCATAATATTCCAGTGCCACGAATAATTTTCCACATGGGAAATTGCTACCATCTGTAAACGCTTGCATTGGTTTGAATTCGCCAAACTGAACCGGTATGTTTGTTACCAAGGAAACTAGACAGTAGCAGTACGATTTGTACGTTTTGATTTCAGTGAGCGCTTTGCTATGCAACGGGGCTATGCAGACTGGATAGTATCGAGCGGGACATTAGGATAATGGAAGGTGCTACGTGATTCCGTCAACGCAACGACAGGAATAATTGGGACCAGGAGCCCGTGATACAAACACTACAAGTCCCACAATTGTAGGTACTGAGTGACTGTACACAGATAGAAAAGGTGTCTTGTTTTTAAGACATTTTTAGTGTGAATACCTCATCAAATTATAGTTTAAGATGGCGCTGTAAACACTCTCCTGGCAGTTAGGCCTTATCTTGCAACTCGGGTACGAAAGGAGCACAAAACCTCTGGTTTGAGGTACAAAAATAACACAAAAGATCGGTATTAAAAAATTTAGATTTTATTTCAAATTTTGAATTTGGGTCCATAGACGCCACGCCGGAAACGAAAATTGCTAATAACTCGGGAACGAAACCAGCACAATATTTCTGGTTTGCGCCTCAAAATAGCACATTTCACATTTCGTTCCTTAGTTATTACCTTTTTCTGTTTGCGGTGTCCCAACTTACAAACATTAAACAACTTAATTTTTATTGTTTTGCGCTCGTCTTGTTTGGACGATGTGAACATATATCAACAATGTTTATTATAATATATAGGGTCCTGCAACTAAGCTCCCGTCTTCTGTAGTTCACTTACTCATTAAGCTAAGAGTTTGACATTTTGCAAGCTTACCCTGTACTTCAAGGTACAATTCAAGAAATTATTTTTTATTATACAGGGTGTTCCGGAAATGTGCAACGCCATGGTAATATATTTTTTTAAATTGCATGCTATACATTTTTCTACACATTTGGAAGCCTTTTATGGTTGCCTACATATGACCAAAATTTTATTGAAATCGGTTGAGTGACCGCAGCGGAAAAAAATAAAAACAAAAAAAAATTGATTTTGCATTGTAGGCTTTAAAAATCAATAAAAACCACAAAATGCACCTCGATAATAAAATTTTCGACGTGCTTATTAAGTTAGATGTAATAGTCTAGTTAACCAAGTGACATTGGTCCAAATTATACAGGGTGACCAAAATCGAGTGTCAAACCTGTCAAACTTCAAAGCGTGTTATTGTTCTTATTTTAAATTGGAACCCATAAATTTTTTTATGTGAAATGATGCAGAATTAAAAAATAAATATTGTTTCTAAATACAACCCCATAACAATTCCCAATATTTTAAAACTTATTCGCCAAAAACTCATTTTAGGCAACGGCAATTTTAGATAATAAATATCGTACGTGGCTTTGAAAAACTATTTATTTTATAAAAAAATAATAGACGTATTTTAGATTTGAGTGTACTTAATTAAGTAGTTATTCAAATGCTAAATTTACTGCATAATTTACCTATAGCGGTAAGGACGGAAATGTGGCTATAGGTAATTTCTGCAGTAAATTTAGCAATTGAGTAACTACTTAATTAAGTACAGTAAAATCTAAAATACCTCTCTGCGTTATATTTTATGTAATAAATTGTTTTTCAACGCCACGTACGATATTTATTACCTAAAATTGCCGTTGGAAACGTTGAAAAATGAGTTTTTGGCGAATAACTTTTAAAATATTGGGAATTGTGATGGGGTTGTATTCAGAAACAATATTTATTCTTTAATTCCGCAACGTTTCACCTAAAAAAAATTATGGGTTCCAATTTAAAATAAGAACAATAGCGCGCTTTGAAGTTTGACAAGTTTGACACTCGATTTTGGTCACCCTGTATAATTTGAATCAATTTCACTTGGTTAACGAGACTATTACATCTAACTTAATAAGCACGTCGCAAAATTTTATTAACGAGGTGCATTTTGTGGTTTTTATTGATTTTTAAATCTTACGATGCAAAATCAATTTTTTTTTGTTTTTATTTTTTTCCGCTGCGGTCCCGCAACCGATTTCAATAAAATTTTGGTGATATGTAGGCAACCATAAAAGGCTTCCAAATGTGTAGAAAAATGTATAGCATGCAATTTAAAAAAATATATTACCATGGCGTTGCACATTTTTGGAACACCCTGTATAATAAAAACAAATTCTTGAATTGTACCTTGAAGTACAGGGTAAGCCTGCAAAATGTCAAACTCTTAGCTTAATGAGTAAGTGAGCTACAGAAGACGGAAGCTTAGTTGCAGGACCCTGTATAATGCTATAATAATGTATGATAAAATTTAAGATATAGAATGATTTATATTTCAAATTCAAATGATACGTATACTACACGTCTTTAACCATATATAAAATGAAATATGTGTTTCTAACATGTTCTTTCATAGATATTAAAATACATACTTTTGGATATATAACATTTTTATAATACAGTTTTCTCAGTGTGATTATTCCCAATTCGTAATTTGTTTTTAAGACCTTTGTCATATTTATAAACTTGTTACAAGTGTAGAGTATAATCACAGGAGTCATACTCAAACCTACAGATAAACCGACTTTCGGATGAACAAAAAACAAACAAGCGTTCTAAGTTAATTATTATCAACCCGTTCAGTTCAAACAACATAATTACGTTATTGTCCTTACGCTTGTACGCGAAAACCCCTTTTGACATTATACCACTCGATCCACTCGTTCTGCATCGAGGGCTTAGAATTAAATACAATTACTAAAGGACAATTACAAAAGGACAATAACAACGTCACCACGATTGACTGGATAAAGGACTCAGGAGCACGTATCTGTATCCTAGAAAACTCCACAACGATTGTTGTGCCAATACTCCTTTTTTTCACTTCGTTTGGTTCATTTATATTCCGGCCGCGTATTGTTGTCAACAGGAGTTTAACCCCTTCTTCGTGTAATCGATACAGCCCTCTTAGCGGTGGGTTTTGTTGGACTAGAGAATGCAAAATGTATTGACCTGGTTAGTATGTTAAACTTCGGAACTGTGGATCTATAATGGGTTGCCAGAATTGAGATAATATTTGAATAACGAAGACAACAACGCACCACTAATGGCGTGTGTTGTGGATAGTAAACTATGGAGGTGTTTAGTGCTAGGGGTTTGAGAAACTTGATCCTGAACAAACTTACTGATGATAATTATCACATAACGGGAATTTTGAAATTTATTTCTACAAACCAACTCTTGAATGTTTGAGGGAAAAAGCTTTCTCGATGTACCGAATTGCTTCCGAAGTTTTCTTTTTGCCCGTATTCACATAATTCCACATTTTGTGTGTGTGTGTGTATGTTTTGATCTTCTGGCCCCACAAAATTTTGTTCGCGAACTATCACCTGGTGGTTATAAATGCCGCCACCTATTTGGTATATTGTGATATTGTTCCTCCAAGCATCTGACATGTTCGCGGTAATATTAATTTAAATATAATCAGTGGCGGACTGGGTCCAAAAATATTGGTTGCCAGGAACCTAGGGGGGGCCACTTTTTTTTGTTCATGCTGACGGTACATACATATACAGGTATCCACTTTTTTCCCCGCACAATTATTTTTAGAAAGCAAATCTCATTCTGAATAAATTTTATATAAGGGCTTATTTGTTTTCTCAATTCCTTGAAAAGTTTCAGCCGTTTGAACACACCCACTACATGTTACAACGATAGAGAGAAAATCAATTGAATGAAAAATATTTAAAACCAAATCAACAAATTGAATAAGTAAATGAACAAAATAATTCATATGAAGCTATTTATTAATTTTTTTTTATGAAAACTGTTCATGTCATATGGAGGAAAAAGTATCATTATGGACTTTTTGGTTTTCTCAATTGCTTAAGACGTTTGATTCGGTTGAAATGCGGTTTTGTTAATAACTCAAACGGTTGTAACTTTGTTCTAAATTGAAAACATAATAGGTCTATACGAAACATTATACTCTGTGTGTCATTTACTATACTGGATAAAAATTGCGGGGAAAAAGAGAAAAATGCAAGAGTTACAAAGAAAAACTTACAAAAATATTATGAAATAGAATGTAAAATAAGTGTTTTTGGTGTAAACAAATTTTAATAGAAAAAATGTCGTTTACCAATAACGTAAGGCGTGATATGTTAAGGGTTTATTATTGTTCTCACAGAACTGCCCCATCGTACAATATTGCTAACATCGGACAGAAATGTAGCGGAGCATGGTCGTTTAGTAAACCCCGCAATCCTTATAATCCTCATGGAAATGTTGAAAACGATAAACGTTAGATTACCATAATTTGCAATGCTTCAACTACTGGTTTTTAGATAAATGAAGATCTTCGGATTTTTACGCGGGAAGTAGCCTCTAATTTGGAGTTGCCGCAAACACGTGTTTGGAGATCATTACGAACAAAGAAATTGAAACCGTACAAACCCCACACAAGTCATACTTTGCATCGTGACAATAACACCAGACGTGCGGAATTTTGCGTCTGGCTACTAAATAAAATACACCATGGACAAAATTTCTTAAATCACATCATTTGGTCAAATGGGTCGAAATTTATAAATTTAAAATGTTTAATCGAAACAAGGAGCATTATTGAGCGACAGAAAATCCTAGGCACAGCAGAACAATGAGGACATGTACAAAAACGGGTGCGGTTTTATCCCTTTAAGAAAATGGTGACCATTTGAACATTTACTTAAAAAATAAGCTTTTTGTTGTACAAACTAGCTTCTTTTACAATCTGAATGTTCTTAATCCAAAGCACTCTTGTTCAGTCCGGCGGTCTGTAATCAAGCTCCGGTTGGGTACCTGGTAACCACGACAAACAACACGAAAAAGAAGAAAGTTTTTTTATGATTAAACAATTGTTTAAAAAAATAATGACAACATGTTATACATTGCGGAAATGAGAAAACAAACGACTATCGGATAATGCCAAAACTCAACATGGCGCCCATAAAAAACAAAAGTTGGTCATGGTTACACCGCTGTTAGGTATTTCAAATTAAAAACACTGCATTCTTTGTTAAAAAGTCGCTAAAAGGAATGTTTGTGTTTCAAATGTCTAGTTACATTTCGCTTTGAATAAAAAACGATATCTTAACATTTCAGTTTTTTGCGGCTATCTTCAAAATGATAGCTTAAATTTCTCTACAGATAATTGATCAGCTTAAAAATACGAATCATTGCCAAATTTAAATATAGGCTCTATCTCCACTAATAAGCGAGATCTCCATGGGAAGCCTCGAAATTCACCCGGTATATAAGATCGATAAATCAGTTTGCCTAAAATGTCTAACTCGGTGGTCTATCGTCAACAGCTAAAAGGTTATTAAGCATCTAATGTGACATTTGTAACTTATGCACAATATTCATAAATTAATATTAAATATCCAGTGTTCGATGAAATTCAGCATACTGCAATTTTGATTTATACAAACGTATAATTTGTGATAATTATTTTCGTCAAAGTTACAGAATTAGTAATTTATGCATAAATCTAAAATTCTTTAAATAATATTTATCAAATGCATTAAATTGTTCATGGTGGTCCAACGCTTTGAAAAACTAGATCGCCTGATTTAGTCGAGTTTGATTTGTTACTCTGGGGACATATTGAGGAAGAAATTTATTTTTTGCTCGTTTATTTGAAGAGATGCCAGAGTTAAATTCGGGCAAACGCATTTTTTGCTGATCCAAGCAATTTCCACATACAACAATAAACAGGATTTTGAATTTTCGTTATTAATTTTGTGCATACATGAATATTGTTGAATGTACATTTGTCTACAAATGTATGAAAAGTCGCCAGTTCCCAAAAATGGGCTTTACATATTATTTTATTTTCTTTACGAAAGTTTTATGAATTATTTTCATTGACATCATCTGAATTCCCCAAAATATATAAAAGCCTGCTGTTTGTCACATTAAAAATAAAGCGTTTGGTACATTGCGGTGCGGTTTTGAGAATACTCGACATTGTTCGAGCATTTTTGTGTCTCGCAAGGAAAAACAGATCATTACGATAGTTTTTTAGATTTTAGCAAAAATCTCAAAAATAGTATCAAATAGCAGCAACCTCTTTTTTTGGCACTGCATTCTTTAGGTAGCCTGAAATGTAATCTTGAATTTTGGTACTTCAATGCAAAGGAGACGGCAATCACTAACTAAATGAAGTGTTATTTCATTACTGTTAAATGAGCGACGAAAAATGCTCCGTGTCCTATTAAAAAAATTAGCATGCACAAATTAACGGAATTCTATCAAGTGCAATTATTTTTTAGGGCAGTTATGCTAAACTTATTCTTTTAAATATTTAACTTAGTTTTTTCAAAAATGTGATGTTACGGAGGTTCGTCTACCAAAGACATTGGAAAAGTAATCCACAAAAAAAACTACCTAAATCATGCATAGAGGTCCGCCGTCTTCCTGGACCTATTTCTGAACACTGCCCCGAAGTATCGATATGGACGATATGCAATTGAATTTGGGTTGTAATAAATTGTATTATTATTGGTATAAAGTATTATTGTTATATAATTTTCGAAAATTATATATAACTTCGAATTCTAATTCTAAGGCGATTTATTTATTATACAATTAGTGCGCCCTAGCCCCTACAGTATTTAGGTCGAATGGGGCTGCTTACGGGCCCCCCTTTCGCCGGGCCCTAGGCACATGCCTACTTTGCCTACTGGTAAACGCGGCCCTGCCTTAGAATGATTTTCGGAAAATGCCAATTATTTCACAATATCTCAGAAACAGTACATAATAGCCTAATACAAGTTGATGTCAAAACAATTAGGTTAGAAATCTTCATTAAAAATTGCAATAATATACCTAGTGTTCCTATAAATAAACATAAGTTTGTTGGTACGTTGTTGTGGGACAGCCTGTAGGTAAGCATGAAAATATTTTCTGGCTGTAGGGCGAATGATTATCTATAACTTTTATAGCACTCTGTACATCGATTTTATATCTTCGAAAGTCAAATCAACTATCACTTTTTATATCATTGATAAACACAAAACTGCGCAACTTTGTTTCTAATATTTTTTTGTATTTTCATGTCTTTTTTAGATTATTTTGTTTTAACTTACATATTTTAATTTATAAATAAATTTTATTTTATTTTGATTGCATTATGTATAAAGAACATTCTGTATAAGCGATTCATTTTGGTACCCACGTAAAATTTTATTCATTTTACACAATGTTTTCCTGTATATCAATTATTCGCTTTAAGCTTTAAACTTAATTGTTCATCATAGCATTCGACTTTTTTATTTATCTTGGTAAAAAGACTACCACGTGATACGATAACAATTCTGTACTTTGTGACGTATTGGTAATGCAATTACGGACGAATAATATTTTTGCCAGAACCTTGTCAATCAAAGTGAAATAGTAAAAAATTCTTTCCTGGCAGGAACGGCACGACGCGCGAGGTGCCACCGCACCGGCACCGATAGCGTGCGAAGGGTTTGTTTGTTTTTACTCTGTGTATATCTGTTAATATGCAGACATGAATTTAATGCAAATAGGTGGGGGGCCCTCTTATTGCTTGATATTTTTTCGTGCGGCGCTCCCGTGCCTGTTGCAGTATAAATAAATATATTAATAATATTTTCAACATGTTGTCTTCAGGGGGGCCCACTCAAGGGGGGGGCCCACTTGCCATCGGGCAACCTGGCACTACCTGGCCAGTCCGCCACTGAATATAATAAAACTTTCAAAACCTTAGTTTGTCAAATATTTAGGTAATTTGGCTAGATTCTTTATATTAGCAGTTACGTACCACCTACTCAAGTAGTTTTGATAAGCTCATATTTAATACAACTTTATACTAATCTAAGGCTTAATAAAGCCGCATATAATATGTGGATGATATGTATGATGAGGGCAAAAATATATGTTATCAAAACATCATATTTATTATCTTTATTTTAGGAAATATATTTCAAAAGGTTTACATATTTTCAGAACTGTTTATGTGGCATGTGTAGCAAAGCTATACCCGTTATTATTTTAATGGTATTATGTTTCTAAATTCTTTATTTATTTTATTCATATTTAGTACTGTTTGAAAATTGTAAATGTTTTTTTCTACTTTGCGTTCGTTATAAACTCATAACGAAACCGCTTTCGGTGTCATTATGAAAACACTAGATCACAAACTTTTAGCCAACTTTTGGTTTTCCAAGATTGATGAAAAGGCTGACATCTCAATCGCTTTTGGTAAATTTATGTAAAATTAATGTCGCAAGGTAGAAAAACTAGTATATAACAAAACAACTCGTGCGCCAATTTTTGTCTTCTAAAACTTGTATTGTAGTAGTAGTAATAATCTTTATTCCAACATCCAGCTTTGTACAGGTTTATTACACAATTAGTTTCATTTAATAAATTTCATTTGGTGTTCGAACGGGCTATTGACCTAGGTCTTTCTGCCCTGCTCCATCTCTTATTTTGAGTGTCTTCTTGTATTATAATATCCTATAATTGTTAGTTTTGTTGAAGTTAGAACGTTTTGTACGTTAATAATATACAAATACAAATATTATTATTTAAATCACATACGGTAAATGAGTCAACAATTTCAGCTTTCATAATTATGCGGAGCACTTGCAACAAGCTCGCGGAGCACCAGTGTTCCGCGGAGCACCGGTTAAGAACCACTGCCTTAAATCAACAACAAGTCACGAGCAACCTGCCAACTGGTACAGTTCCAATTTCTCTTTAACGAACACCAATATACCATTAAGCCCGACTACAAATTGCAATAAAACCACACCTAGCACCTTCATCAATTCCAACTGCGGTTACCATTAATTTCTTTGCCAATGTACATACACCACTTTTAGAAGGCTTAAAAATGCATTAAGGATCGTTGCCGATGCGCCATTCCCATATAATTGCTTTACCAATTTGTGCCACCCTAATAACAGGAAGGTTAAAGTTAAACTGCCCATTTTACATGATCGCGTGCGCTGTCAAACTTATCAAAAGGAAAAACGTTCAAATGTTCAAGATACACAGATAATAATCATCGATATTGTAAAAGTTAAGCCAAGTGCAAATGTTAGTATATTTTTAAAGACAGAATATACCATAAGATATAATAATAAACAATAACCTTTAACATAAAATCTCATTGTCATTGTTTATTGTGATTGTACAATGTACAACTTCCGGTTCGTTAGTGAGAATAACAGGCAAACTGGGATCATTTGCGTTCGTGTAATAGGCGTGAAACATGGATACGTGCTTTTTTGTAAGCGGAGCTTTCAGCTAAAAGCTCTCTGTTGTAATGAGTAAACTGGTGCATCGTGCATACATGAATGGCAACGACGATTTTTTTTGGGCCGTGTGAATTGGCGATAGGTAAAAAAATCCATTACGGAATTTGGGCGTGATGTTCGTTGATGATGTAAAAAAGCAATGATGCTAACATGATTGATCGGATATGTGAGATTTATTCGTTTGGAAAGTTTATCATGCATATGATTTATCGTAATCTGCATAGTCGTTTGTGTTACATTACTAATAATTTGTGTTACTTAATAGTATACCGGGTGATTCAATTTCGAGGCTTACCATGGAGATCTCGCTTATGAGTAGTGATAGAACCGATATTTAAATTTGGCAAAGTTTCGTATTTTTGTGTTGATCAATTATCTGAAAATAAATTTAAGCTATCATCTTTCATTTTGAAGATATCCGCAAAAAACTGAGATATCGTTTTCAAAGAAATGCCCCATCGTACAATATTCCTAACATTGGACAGAAACATGTGGGGTTGCCACATGCCACAGAAGAAACATGTGGGGTTGCCATTTAAAAAAGTGTCAATGGCGTCATTAGCCAACAAAACAAATTTTGCTTAAATTTTATGATTGGCCAAGTTTACTTGTCAAACATTCAAAGTTACCAGTCATCAAAGGGCCATCGGTCTCATGGTGTAATGGTTAGCACTCTGGACTCTGAATCCAGCGATCCGAGTTCAAATCTCGGTGAGACCTGAATTTTTTTTCACTTCCATCATCGTTTTTTATAATTTTTATTCCTATAATGTTAAAGGAATTATCCCAACTTCGATTTAAACTACATATCTTCAATCATTATTTTCGTGTTATTTTCATTTTGTATTTTGTATCTTTTAACTTAAAAACGTCGTCAATAACATACATCAAAATCAAACTCTAAATTATGATACACAATACGATCAAAGTGGCGATTATATACATGGACTCACTTTCGTAAAACGACAGAAAATACAACACCACTTGGGACTATTGAGGATGTCAACAATGCCTAATATGTTAACATGATGCCAACACAACAAAAAAAGGCTATACGCTATCTTCAGAAGTCTACTACTTTACTAAAGAGCCACAATTCGCCATTGTTGACCTTCTTGAATGAAACCGGGTCATTGTCGCCATCTTTCCACTCGAGTAAACGAGTCGATTCATTGTTACAGATTTCATTCACTCACAGCTTAGGTATGCGTGCGTCCTTTCTAACCAACTCTGCAGAGATACAATATGTAGAAGAAACCAGTAGTCCCCAAACTTCGCCTTTCCCCAAAACTGTTTAACGATAATTTTTTCATATCTTCCCTGAAACCATTGTATATGTGACTGACCTGGTACGACAATGGCCGTTTATAGAGCTCAGTGCGATGGGCAGGTGGAGCAAACAAACCCCTGAATCTTAAATTAAGGTTATGGACATCCGTTCTGCAGCGTATCTTCCGCATGAGGTATTGTGGGATCCTCTTGGATAACAACTTATGATATAATATTGCTGCATGCACCACCCTAGTCTTATCCATGTTCAACCACCCCAAGTCGCCCAGCCCATTCGATACATGATCATACTTCCTCAAACCAAAAACAAACAGAACGCGTGCATTTTGGCCACGCTGAACACGCTGCCTATCCGACGCCGTCAGGCAAGGACCGTACACGGTGTCACAATATGAGATCTTTTTACTATTGACAGTAGATATAGCGAGATATTGTCAAAATATCAGCATTTGACACTACCGGTACTGTCATTAGACTGAAAATATTTGGAAAATCCTGGCTCACTATATAGTATTATATCAATGCAGAAAAATACCGCAGAGTTATACAGCAAATACCTATCGTAAATGCAGAATTTGTTACTTACAAGTTGTTAGGAAGACTAGTAGCTGACCTACTAACACAATAATCAAAAACAATCAGGCGAATAGCGTTGAACTTGCGGTGTGCCGCAAGGATCCACTTTCGGACCAATGTTATTCATGATGCGAATAAAGTTTGGGGACCTGTGGTAGGAGGCGACGCAAGCGATTTAACGGCATAATATGGTGTATAATTTTCGGTTAGGGCCTACGAATTCCTACCCATTTGTCGGCTCATTGGTTAGCCCAGTATTAACGTCCCAAAGGTGTCGTGTTTTGCACGTGTAGGAGCAATCGTGAGCGCCCTTTGTCGGCTCGTGACAATATAAGATTGATAATTTCTTATAAATCACGGCCGTTTAGTGGCGAGGGTGTTTACCGACGCTCGTCTAAGGGTCAAATTTTACGCGTGAGCGCTTAAGAATGATACGAAAAACGTAATTTTGGTAAATTATCATTTTTCGACTGCTGCTTGTTGCCTTTTGATAGGAACATCTGCTTTTTTGTTGTGCTGGTATTTGTCTGGCTGACAAATTATTGGGAGAATTATTAGGGGATTTTAGTGGTGTAAGGGTTTTTAAGTTACCAAAATTAGGGTGTTTTGAAGTTATTTAAAAATTAATCTTCCTTGTGATGATGTAGAACTTTTAGTAGAACTTTTAAAGTGTAAAAAGGTATCCGATTTTTGCGATTGTCTTTCGGATTTTCCCCACTAAACTGCTGTTCCAAAAATTATCATTGTGTGTGTAACTCAAGATCTCCTCTATAGATTGGCTCTTGAGCTGTCGTAAATTTCTTGGTAATAAAGTTTGTAAACAAGGTTATTAGGAACGCAACTATCTCAGTAACGGATTATAGCACGACAAATTGATAAGGACGAAAACAATCGTCATATTTTATAGAATCCAAATTGAGTTGTACCTACTATAAAGTAAACATTTTTACGACAATTGAAACAGCACAATTTTGAAATATGTACCACGACATATATAAATTTAATTTATCTAATACACATATAAGTAAGTAAATGCACAAATCAACTTGTTGCCAAGGATAATCACTGAATATAGACCATTTCAGAATTGTAATATTAAAATATATACAATGCACATATTATATCTGTATTTACTTTATAGCAGTTAAAGTTTCAATTATCTTTCATGAGATCTAATACATGCTTGACAACCAAAATAATTAAAATTAAAGCAATAAGCTCCAACTTCTGAAGGAACAGAGAAAACCAATAAGACCATATTAAACTTATTACTTTCTACGTTCTAGAAAAAAAAGACAGTTTTGTATTTACTATTGTTCATTTGCTAATTCCAATTATTAATATTTTTACTTAAAATTAATAAGTTTTTATTGTTGTAATATGTATTTATTGTGTTATATTTTTGTTTTGCATTGTTTAATAACTTTTTAATTTTTTATTTTTATGTTTTGTTTGTTAATATTTCAAAAGGCTCTACAAAAGTTTTATTGTAATATAGTTCCAGTTCAATAAGCACACATTTATCATTTACAATATGTTAGTTGGAACAGTTTTGTAAATTCTATTTCTAAATAAAGTCAGATTAACAACAATAATAGGTTAAAAATAACACTTTTACTTATGAATTGTGTACTGTAAGGTTAATTAAAACACATTTACATAAAAAACAAAGGTCATTTAAATTTCCAAACAATATAAACTATAACTGAAAATGTTTAAAGGCATACTTTGTTAAAGTAATATTATCTCTAACTGTACTAGTTTTGGACATAGAGGGACCTAATTTTAATAATAATTTTATGTTGTCTAAATATTCTTTTAGATGGTCGTATATTTTAGTTTATTTATTTTTTTAATAATAATTATTATTACATACTTACATTCCATCAAAATTCGTCGAAAATTTAGAGCTTGCTTCTACAAGCTATTATAAATGCTTGTAAATTAGTGATATACATAATTGTCATTATTTTCAGCTGTCAGATATTTGAAAAATATTGCTGTAAAGTAAATATAAAATGATAATATAAAAAAATTTAATGATACATTCATGTTATACAAAATATATACTCCTTTCTGTTTATTAAGTGAAAAACTGCAAAATATCGTTGAAGCCTAAATATCTCGAAAACACCAGTAAATCACAAGTAACAAATTACCATAAATACAAACTTAAAGCAATTTAATTTTAATTTATTTCTATTTTGTGAATAAATGTGGATACATATGTTAGTTCTGAAATAACCTTCAGTAAAAATATTGCCAAAAAATTGATTTTAGTATTTATTAATGCAAAAAAAGCAAGACTGTACATGAAAACACGTGGTTTCTTCACTTATACTGTAATATTCTATTAATATTTTGCTATTGACCTAAGCGTACACTCATTTCACCATTACTCAGTACAAAATAATCACATTAAAACATCAATTACTTGAGCATGTGCACCGTGAACTTCAATCGATTCGCTTCCGGTCATCTCGTCGTCAAGCGAGTCGACGCCTTCGTGAAGGGTACGTTCATGTATGTACCCTCACACGAAGCAATAATAAAAGCCTCGGACAACCGTGGTGTAATAATAAAGGGCAGGTTGCATGTGCAATGCATTCGTGATTAAAATTCCTGAAATTTTCGCTCCCTCCATGTCGTATATGGTCGCTGTTAAACGCGTAAGCGTTGGAAATTGTTGTCGCGAAAGGGTGCGCACCCCCATCTCGACTATACACCCCTTAACCTTTTCGTATACGGTATAAATGCGAAATTAAAAAAAGTTAAGTAAAGCGAGGCGAATGGTGGATTTTTTTGTCAAGTTAGACGCGTGAAGTTTCAAATGCATCTGTCAGCAGTTGGGGGTTGTTTATGGCTGAGCTTGGGACACTTGATTTTATTATGAAACTCGTTTTTTGTGAAGTGGCAAGATTGAATATTGTAGGCGTTCTCATAGAAATCAAAAATATAGTTTTTAAATATCTAAAATTTCAACATTTTGAATTAACATTGTAAAGGAATAATAAAAAAAATCTGATATGGCTAATCTCAATAGTGCCGCCCCCCTGATTGATTGATTAATTACTATTACTTATATTTATTGCAAATGATTGAAATAATTATTATCAAATAATAAATCATGCATCATGAGTCCTTGCGTGAGTTAAAGCCGCGGGAGCGCTTTAACAATTTTTAAAAAGTTATAAAGATGAGGTGATGAACGTACAAGAAGCTGAGTACACAGATAAAGTCTCTTCATTGTGGTGTTTACAGTTTATATAGTCTTTAATTGCTGAATCTGCAGTTTTCAGGAAAAGGCGTGGGCCGTATTGGTAATTCGTGTATTATTTTTTATTATATTTTGCAAGGTGCAAACATCCTTCACACTACGTACCTACAAAGATATTATTTTCTTGTCGAAAGTAAAACGTATTAAGAATTCTATAGCGCGAAAACCATTTCTTGCAGGCATAAGAATGTATTTTTCACCGGTGCATTCATGCGGCATTAATATGTTTACCTCAAATAGTCTGCCCAATATCGGCGTAGAAGGTTTTTATTTTGACGGCCACAGAACTACAAGTTTTTGTCGAGCCAGCCGATGCGTTCGAGACCTTGCAACGTGTTTGCAAGTCCAGATGTGCGATGTTATGAATCGGCATTAAATATTCATATTTTCCGTACAAATATTTGACAGTGCATATCTCGCAGTGCAATTTGCTTAGATTAATAGGATAATAATACTCGAAAACAAAAGACGATAGCTAATTTTGGTTTTCGCCATTGAGTTTCTCTCAAAAAAAGATGATCTTACACATTTTTCGATATCTCTTATAGTTACCGATATGTCCTATAGTAACATCGCATTTGGCCCACCTGTACATACGTTACATACTTACAAAATAGTAGCTCAATTGATTAATTACTTTTATAACAAACCAACTGCAAATCATTGAAATAATACTGGGTGCAGGGCCGGCCGTAGCGTTTTTGCCGGCAAAACAGATTTATACAAGAATCATGATCCTTTGGAGATTATACTAGTACTAACAATACTTTTAAAACAACAAAAAGTAAAGAATACTAGTACAATATAGAAATATACAAATTAAAATTAGCTCTTTCGAACCTTTTTTCTGCAAAATCGCGAGTAACTTCTTTCAGATCTAATGTATTACTCAATTCATATTCAGTGGCTTTCATTGCTAACCCATTAAGACATTTTTAAGTAGACATGGTTCTTAAGTACTTTTTTATTAATATTAGTTTAGCAAAGTGTTTATCGCCCGCTCAGGTAGCAACAGTTATAGGCAGGGTTAGAAAAAAAGTGCTAACCAATGTTTAAATTTGGCCCAATGTTAAGGGAGCTAATGAATTTTTAAAAACGTCAACTGAACCTTCTGGAAACAAGGTCTATGGACGCAAAATCATTTAACATCATAATTAATTCGCCCGACTATGAATATAGTACCAATAGTACCATCAAAATGTTTACAGAACATTATTATTGAAATTTATTATAAATTATCAGTGATTATCAGTGGCATATGTCATGAACTACTTGGAATATCTCCCAAAGTATTAAGCTTAGCAGAACAAAATGTACACCATATTAAAGATGAAAAGAATTACTTAAAAATATTGAAAGATGTAGATTTGGGAGAAGGTCAAAAAACGGGTTTTCAGAACCGAAATATTATGTCAATATCTACACTGTTAAGTCACCTGTCATCAGCAAGTCGTTTTTGACAGAATAGATATTGACATAATATCTCCGTTCTTTACATTTTCCCAAATCTAACTCTTTCAATATTTTAAGTAATTCTTCGTTTATCATGTACCCAAATCTTCATCAAAATTTTATCTTTAATATGATGTATAATTTATCCTGCTAAGAGTAATATTTTCGGAGATATTGATGCAAGCATTTCATGGGGAATTTTTTAATCACTGATTGTTTTTAATTAATTTCAATAATAATAATATCATCAAAGACTCAGCATATTTTAATTTTATTTTTATAGGCGGGCAAATTATGTGTCTACCCAAATAAAAATTAACTAGCTTACCATTTCGGCAGCAAATGCTAAACCGTTAAGATGGAGGATTCGCCAACTTTTAAAGCGGTTTCTATATCTTTGGAATGTGCCAGTAAATCATTTTTACTTATAAAATTTTCTTTAAGTTTGTGGATTCTCTTTTGTTTTTGTATAGGATCACTACATTACAGTACACTTTCATATTATTTTTCCTAATTTTTCCTAATGACCTATTTTATTTAAGTATGTCTATTATTGGCTGCTATGCATCTTAAAATATAGGAATGGCCTGAAGCCTGTCAATTCCGATTGTATTTGATTGTATTTTACTATTCCTTTATTTTCTAGATTCAGGCAATATTTTAGAGCCCTTTTTATTGTAGTTCACTTGGTTTTGCCGCCCCTAAACTTTGCCGCCGTAGGCAGTTGCCTACCTTGCCTACCGCCTAGGGCCGGCCCTGTTACATAATGCACTTGAAGCGATGTTGCTAGCTATTTGAACTGACGATCGACTTGTTTTTGTGTATAGAAAAACGCCCTGATTCATAATATCGCCGATTATGTAAGTTCCGGAAAAACCGGAAGTCATACATATATCAAATAATATCAATAAAATTAGTCGTTGCACTTCATAATTATAAAATTGGAAGGGTAGTTTTCACACTGTCATAGAATTCACCAAGAAATTAACAAACGTACTGAGCAGAAAATTCCAGAAAATACATTCTAGATTTTGTATTATACTTCTTGCTACATAAAACTTCCATAAGCGGTAATATAACTGCATAAAGTATAAAACTGCCTGCTTCGTTTAAACTAGCTGCAGAATAAACAGTGCAAATCGTTGCCCATTTCCAGCAGACGTGCTTGAAAAATGCAGGCCATATAGCGTCCGATACAGAAAAATCGATTTCAACTTATAAGGGCATGAAAGTTTGCTCACTTTCGGGCAAAACTGAACAACTATCAACCGATAAGCGGAACGTCTCGCATTTTGCACTCGGCCACTCATCGTTATTGGTTCTCTCGATGCGATATTATTACAGTCAATGAAGTTTTCCGTACAGTTTTGCCCCGCTTCACAGTGGGACGAAATCACGAAAAGCTGGCGAAAAACTCAAAGAAACTTCGATTTAGACAAAAATTGGTTAACAGTGGTTTGTGAAATCGCTGATTACCAGTGAGCTGTACATACTACGTATAACTGGAACGGACCCGCGCTTTATATTGTATGGCGAGAAGTGTTGCAGGCGCAAGCAAAAGAGAAAGAGCGATACCGTGGGCAATGTGTCACTGTCTGACTACCGTAGGTAGATAGGGGAAGGCAGTAGTGTTTCGATTTTTTATTTTATTCCAGCTAAACCCATTGTCCTACAAACCTCAAAATGGTCTCATAGTAAACCTAAATCTCTGAATTTTTACGTGAAATTGCAAAAATATGTTCCCAAATGTTTTTGACGCATTTACAGCGATTCTTTAAGTGGGGTGCAGACGGCTTCATAAAAAAAAACGTAAAAAAACGCAATAACCTTACAAGATATGCAGCTTTTGGAAAAACGCCTATTCGCTTACCACAAGCAAACAAAAGTTATCAAAATAACACTAAGTTTCAATAGTCTTTCACTCGATTTTTTTAAATGTTTTACTTTACAATTATCTTTACAATTAACAGACCTATCAATACCAGTACAAACAATATGGGGTTGCGATGTAGTAAGCGTGGATGGCGTAAAAAGTCGAAAACAATTGAAAGTCGGAAATTAAATTTGATGTAAATATGTATATTTTGATAATTAAAATCGACGAAATTTTTCAAATAACATACCGTTTCAGACATTGTGTCATGTTTCCTTACTTTACGCGCTCAATGTATACATATTTCGAATGAATAAATTATAAAATGTGAAAAATAAGTATTACTATTAACGAATAAATATAATCAGCATCATGTGGACTACTTTTAATGTCAGAATGAGTTTCCTTAATTCAATAATACAAAGAGCATTTAGTTATTGGACTGCAAATGTTTCAAATTAAAGAATAACTACTAATATATGATTTGAGAGTACCATCGCGAGCATAAAAAACGGGGACAGCAAAGTGAAATTGGGCACTTATATTCTCAACAATTTTAGTTGTGTAACATTTACTTTGACAGTATTTGTTAACCTATGAATCTAAACTGACAGTATTTGTCAACCAACAATTTTGTTCCGGTTCCATCAATTTTATTCTTCGCGGTATTCTTACTAACACTTAATTCAACAACAATTTCTCGAATGCTGATTTTATCATGTAGTCGAGTTTTAATTTGCCTTTTGAAATTCATTCAATCGCGAAATGTTTATTTATTACGTCAAAATTCAAGGTGGCATTAATGTGACATGACAAGCGTACTGACATGGCATTACGAAGCCCAGTTTAATCAATGCAAATTAGAGTGTCCCCATTTTTATTAGGCGGAATATATGTATAAAATATAACTTTTATTAAATCAGCGACCTATTATCTCATGTATTTAAGTCTCTGCAAGAGTTAAGGGTTGATTAATTTGTTCCAATTATATTGAAAAAGATATTACAAATAAAAATTTTAATGAATTTCAATTCCTAATGAATTTCGTTAGCTAATACAATTACCTAAAACTCTAAGCTACCCACTTTGTGGACAATGGTGGTATGTTACTTTTCATCTATTAGAAAAATTATGTCTCGAACATTATAACGTTTTCGCGAGGGTACCAAATATGACCGTATTTCAAGCCGATAAACATTACTTTTTAAAGTCAATTAAAACAGAAATAATTTTACATACTTCAATCAGTCGAATACATCTCGTAAAAATTAAATCTTACTATTCATTTAAAGTTCGCTGTTTTTGGTCTATGTTCTCGCCTAGGTCCAACGGTTTCATGAAAGACCAACTTCGAACTCAACTACCGAGCTTAGTATAAAGAGTTAGGCTTTCCCTTTCCAGGGTTGAATGCAGTAATCATTTATCTATGTAACCAAACAGACAAAATTCTCCGGACCAAATTTTCATTGTTTGAGGTTCTCGCCAGCTTTTCGAGATTTTGTCCCACAGTGCGGCTCCAGAGGTAAATGGGTCGATAACAGCCCGCAAAACTACCTCGCCTAAAGTTTTATTCGTTACGTAACGAATAAATATAATCAGCATCATGTGGACTACTTTTAATGTCAGAATGAGTTTCCTTAATTCAATAATACAAAGAGCATTTAGTTATTGGACTGCAAATGTTTCAAATTAAAGAATAACTACTAATATATGATTTGAGAGTACCATCGCGAGCATAAAAAACGGGGACAGCAAAGTGAAATTGGGCACTTATATTCTCAACAATTTTAGTTGTGTAACATTTACTTTGACAGTATTTGTTAACCTATGAATCTAAACTGACAGTATTTGTCAACCAACAATTTTGTTCCGGTTCCATCAATTTTATTCTTCGCGGTATTCTTACTAACACTTAATTCAACAACAATTTCTCGAATGCTGATTTTATCATGTAGTCGAGTTTTAATTTGCCTTTTGAAATTCATTCAATCGCGAAATGTTTATTTATTACGTCAAAATTCAAGGTGGCATTAATGTGACATGACAAGCGTACTGACATGGCATTACGAAGCCCAGTTTAATCAATGCAAATTAGAGTGTCCCCATTTTTATTAGGCGGAATATATGTATAAAATATAACTTTTATTAAATCAGCGACCTATTATCTCATGTATTTAAGTCTCTGCAAGAGTTAAGGGTTGATTAATTTGTTCCAATTATATTGAAAAAGATATTACAAATAAAAATTTTAATGAATTTCAATTCCTAATGAATTTCGTTAGCTAATACAATTACCTAAAACTCTAAGCTACCCACTTTGTGGACAATGGTGGTATGTTACTTTTCATCTATTAGAAAAATTATGTCTCGAACATTATAACGTTTTCGCGAGGGTACCAAATATGACCGTATTTCAAGCCGATAAACATTACTTTTTAAAGTCAATTAAAACAGAAATAATTTTACATACTTCAATCAGTCGAATACATCTCGTAAAAATTAAATCTTACTATTCATTTAAAGTTCGCTGTTTTTGGTCTATGTTCTCGCCTAGGTCCAACGGTTTCATGAAAGACCAACTTCGAACTCAACTACCGAGCTTAGTATAAAGAGTTAGGCTTTCCCTTTCCAGGGTTGAATGCAGTAATCATTTATCTATGTAACCAAACAGACAAAATTCTCCGGACCAAATTTTCATTGTTTGAGGTTCTCGCCAGCTTTTCGAGATTTTGTCCCACAGTGCGGCTCCAGAGGTAAATGGGTCGATAACAGCCCGCAAAACTACCTCGCCTAAAGTTTTATTCGTTACGTCGGACAGACCCCGTCCGTCGGTCGAAAAACAAAATCAAACTCGACAGGAAATTTGCCCGAAATTTACAAAGTGCCCGAGAACTCCGACAGATGGCAACGCTCTGGTTTGGTCGCCGAAATGAATATGGAAACCTACTCCGTTGAGGAAACTTATTTTTAGGTTAAAATTGATGAATATTCAGTTGATTTTTTTTTAAGATTAAGTAAATTATTGAGGCGTAAATAGTAAATTCATATAAGTAATAATATTTGAGGCATGGGTACATACGTACTCACATAAAGGAGTAATCTAAAAAAAAGAACGGTAATTTATAATATGCAGACCGTAAAAAGTAAACATTGCCATTTGTAAGTTCAATAGGGTTATCTCATTTGCTAAATTTGTACAGTATATCGAGTGCTATTTATTGCAACAGCCTGGGTACTGCAACGACTTGGATACGCGGCAAATTTTCTCGCAACCGTCGATAGCTCAGTTGGTAGAGCGGTGGACTGTAGAGGTTTAAAAGAAAGCTGATATCCATAGGTCGCTGGTTCAAATCCGGCTCGACGGATTTTTTTTATTTTAATTTATTTTTCTTAATTTTTTCTACAAATTATTATGAGTTGGAATTTGAAACCAACTGTTGGATTTAATGGAATTTTTAAACGGTAGCACAAAATCCATGGTTCATAAACACTCCACAGATAAAGTTCTATGATATATATACAATTTAAAACATTAAAAAATAATAGTATGTCAGCATTACGTAAATCTCTAATCTTCTATCATTTTTGGTGTCCAATATACAATAATATGGAACATATAAAAGCATTTATGGATAATATCAATAGTGACTGCAGCCTGAGCCTGCGTTTGCAAGAAAAATAAGTCATCAACCGTCGATAGCTCAGTTGGTAGAGCGGTGGACTGTAGAGTGTTTGAGTGAAAGCTGATATCCATAGGTCGCTGGTTCAAATCCGGCTCGACGGATTTTTTGTCACCGAAAATGCTGAAACCTCGAACCGAACTACTAAATCTGATATCCAGATAGCTCTGAAATATCACAAAATTCCAAGTATTTGTGATATGTTACATCAAAATCAACTTCCGATACCAGCGCAATAACCAAGTTTTTATTTGTAAAACGTTATCAGTACTTAATCAATAAAATACAACGGATATATCAGAGACCTTTATAATAAACTCGAAATGTTGAAAATTGAATTTGAGTTTGAAACCAACTGTTGGATTTAATGGAATTTTTTAATGAGGAAATGGGTTTAATTTCGGAACAAGTTTGAAGTATCGAAAGATAAATAAATCGAAGAAAGTGATATTGTAGGTAGCACGAAACTCTAATATAAGAAAATAGAAACATCGATATTGCAAAGCAATAATAAATAACGAATTTGCTAAGCCGCGGTATGAATATAACGGAAGTGGTGACGTTTCTGATCGAATGTGACGTCTCTCCACTTTATACTATCTATATGGTTCATAAACACTTCACATATAAAGTTCTATGATATGTATACAATTTAAACATTAAAAAATAATAGTATGTCAGCATTATGTAAACATCTAATCTTCTATGATTTTTGGTGTCCAATATACAATAACATAGAACATATAAACGCATTTATGGATAATATCAATAGTGACTGCAGCCTGAGCCTGCGTTTGCAAGAAATATAAGTCATCAACCGTCGATAGCTCAGTTGGTAGAGCGGTGGACTGTAGAGTGTTTGAGTGAAAGCTGATATCCATAGGTCGCTGGTTCAAATCCGGCTCGACGGATTTTTTGTTGCCGAAAATGGTGAAACCTCGAACCGAACTACTAAATCTGATATCCAGATAGCACTGAAATATCTCGAAATTCCAAGTATTTGTGATATGTTACATCTAAATCAACTTCCGGTACCCTCATTAACCAAGTTTTTATTTGTAAAAGGTTATCAGTACTTAATCAATAAAATACAACGGATATATCAGAGACCTTTATAATAAACTCAAAATGTTGAAAATTGAATTTGAGTTTGAAACCAACTGTTGGATTTAATGGAATTTTTTAATGAGGAAGTGGGTTTAATTTCGGAACAAGTTTGAAGTATCGAAAGATAAATAAATCGAAGAAAGTGATATTGTAGGTAGCACGAAACTCTAATATAAGAAAATAGAAACATCGATATTGCAAAGCAATAATAAATAACGAATTTGCTAAGCCGCGGTATGAATATAACGGAAGTGGTGACGTTTCTGATCGAGTGTGACGTCTCTTCACTTTATACTATCTATATGGTTCAGAAACACTTCACAGATAAAGTTGTATGATATGTATACAATTTAAAACATTAAAAAATAATAGCATGTCAGCATTATGTAAATCTCTAATCTTCTATCATTTTTGGTGTCCAATATACAATGATATGGAACAGATAACGCATTTATGGATAATATCAATAGTGACTGCAGCCTGAGCCTGCGTTTGCGAGAAAAATAAGTCATCAACCGTCGATAGCTCAGTTGGTAGAGCGGTGGACTGTAGAGTGTTTGAGTGAAAGCTGATATCCATAGGTCGCTGGTTCAAATCCGGCTCGACGGATTTTTTGTTACCGAAAATGCTGAAACCTCGAACCGAACTACTAAATCTGATATCCAGATAGCACTGAAATATCTCGAAATTCCAAGTATTTGTTGTATGTTACATCAAAATCAATTTCCGATACCAAGTCAATAACCAAGTTTTTATTTGTAAAAGGTTATCAGTACTTAATCAATAAAACACAACGGATATATCAGAGACCTTTATAATAAAACTCAAAATGTTGAAAATTGAATTTGAGTTTGAAACCAACTGTTGGATTCAATGGGATTTTTAAATGAGGAAGTGGGTTTAATTTCGGAACAAGTTAGAAGTATCGAAAGATAAATAAATCTAAGAAAGTGATATTGTAGGTAGCACGAAACTCTAATATCGAAAAATAGAAACATCGAAATAGCAAAGCAATAATAAATAACGAATTTGCTAAGCCGCGGTATGAATATAACGGAAGTGGTGACGTTTCTGATCGAGTGTGACGTCTCTTCACTTTATACTATCTATATGGTTCAGAAACACTTCACAGATAAAGTTGTATGATATGTATACAATTTAAAACATTAAAAAATAATAGCATGTCAGCATTATGTAAATCTCTAATCTTCTATCATTTTTGGTGTCCAATATACAATAATATGGAACAGATAACGCATTTATGGATAATATCAATAGTGACTGCAGCCTGAGCCTGCGTTTGCAAGAAAAATAAGTCATCAACCGTCGGTAGCTCAGTTGGTAGAGCGGTGGACTGTAGAGTGTTTGAGTGAAAGCTGATATCCATAGGTCGCTGGTTTAAATCCGGCTCGACGGATTTTTTGTTACCGAAAATGCTGAAACCTCGAACCGAACTACTAAATCTGATATCCAGATAGCACTGAAATATCTCGAAATTCCAAGTATTTGTTGTATGTTACATCAAAATCAATTTCCGATACCAAGTCAATAGCAAAGTTTTTGTTTGTAGAAGGTTATCAGTACTTAATCAATAAAATACAACAAATACATCAGAGACCTTTATAAAGAAACTCAAAGTGTTGAAAATTGAATTTGAGTTTGAAACCAACTGTTGGATTTAATGGAATTTTTAAATGAGAAAAATAGAAACATCGATATTGCAAAGCAATAATAACAAACGAATTTGCTAAGCCGCGGTATGAATATAACGGAAGTGGTGACATTTCTGATCAAGGTGACGTCTCTCCACTTTATACTATCTATACGGTTCAGAAACACTTCACAGATAAAATTCTATGATATGTATAAAATTTAGACAAGAAGAAATATTGTTTTGTTTGTAATTTATTGTGTCCAGAATTTTTTTAGATTGTTAACCAGAATGTCTATTAAACCGCCCACTGTTTAAAGGTTGAATCAATCTTATAATATTGATAGAAGCTTTTAATATAAACAATGTACCGTTTATAGGTATTAAAATATTTGTTAATCTTGAAATTTTTGACACCTTTAACAAATTACAAAGAAAACAATATTACGATTTAGAACAGAATTATAAATGAATTTGATGCAATTAAAATAGTAAATAACACACATTATACCTAGTTACTATAAGAAATACAACATTAGTTGCGTTAACTGAAATCACTTGTTCCCATAACAAATATAGCATGTTGTTATAACTATCACAATTGGTTCCAATAACCAATTTATAAGTGGCAACAAACATACCCATTTGTTACGGCAACTAAGACAATTTGCACTTTCAACTACTATTTTTGTCCTGCCAAATAATAAACCTCAAAATAATAAAAATTGATCTACCGAACTAATACAGTCAGTTGTCTAAATGTTCACTAACCATATTAGTTGCGAGTACTCATATATCAGTCGTGGTAACTAAATTGATTGTAGAGTATATAATTATTGAAAAAACAAACTGTCTTAAACATTATAATATAACCAACACAATCAATAGGCACTAACATTAGGAATAGGTAAGTAACACGCAGTAGTCCACAAAACAGGCAAAACCGAGAATAGTTGTAAAAATATATCCGACAGATTCAAATCGACACCCGGCACTAACGTCATGTTCACCAGATTTCGCCATGCCCACGCACAAACTCTTATAAGTGCTATCTGTTTTGACGCAATCTCTCGCGGGTGGACCGAGTGTATAAGCCCTTTTTCCCCCCCAATTTCCGGACGGTCCATAGTTGCAAATAAAACGACACGTGGTCGAGCCGCCCTTTTTGAAAAACATCGGAGTGCACCCAACATGGGTGGTGGTAGCCCAAACCATCTGGGTGTAGTGGCCAACCGTCATCAAGTCACAATTATTGAAGTCCTTGATGCAACTAACCGACGTTTCATTGACTTCTCCGAACCAACCGTAATAGCTGTGATTCACATATGTGCTACATTGATCTAAATTGGTTAACGAGTACGCCTCGTAAATGTTTTGGCCAACCTGGTGCATCTCAGCTTTCCATTTGTCTGTTAGGCGGCACGTGTCGTGCCCGCTCACGCATTTCCTGATGTAGCAGTTCGTCATGTATTCTAGTTCCTTGTCATACGCCATAACCTTCAGAAAACAAACAATAAATATGTATCTCTTGTTGATTATTATTAAAAGAGACGAAGTAACATTTTGGTCATCTTGATATAATTCCTTTAATTCCTTTATTACAAGGGCTAGAATAATGAAATTTAGACTATAGGCTACCCACTAATTCATAGGTTTAAAGCTTATTACATAATCATTGTTTATCTTGCATTTTCCCTACAAAAGATCGAGTTGAAGCATCTCATGATTACTGCAATTGAATTACGAACGCAATACATATAACCACACGGCGATTATGCCTCGCCAAAGAAATTTGGATATCCGGCGGCAGATTACCGAATTAAAAAATAATGGCAAAATGAGTCAATAAGATAACAGAACCACGAACAGGCATTTGGAAGTCCCATGGAAATTATTAGCAATTTAAATAGGGTTTCGGGATTAGCATTTAAAATTAATGAACGATCTGCAAAATAATCTATGTGTCTACAAATTTACGATGCCAAATTTGTTTGGCTAATCCGCTAATCGGAAAATCTGCTAACTCCATATTATTAGATCTATCCGCTTCCATCAAAATCTTGTTTACAACCTTATTGCATAAAACTGAAGAAAACAAACGCCAATCGATAGAAGAGATTTCTCTCGTACCGGGTCACGTTTTATAATCAAAATTATGCAAAAATTAAGAATTTAATTGTTAGTTAAAATTACTATCTTGACAAGTTATCGTTCTTTTTGTGTATTGATAAGCTGCCCCGGTTCTCTCAGCTGTGTCGGTTCTCTCCGACATGACAACACCGCTAACGCCTCCCTTCCCCGCAGCACCCCAAAGACCGTAGAGCGTCGGAATTCACGCGATAAACAATGATTATGTAATAAACTTTAAACCTATGAATTATTGGGTAGCCTATAGTCTATATTTCATTATTCTAGCTCTTCTAATAACGGAATTGCTGGCATTGCATAATATAGCTTTTTGTGGGTCAACCACTAATCCAATGATTTTAGTTTCCAAATTTTAATAATCTTTTAATTGATTTGCGGATTTGCCACCGACATTTCGTACAATTTAAAAAAAAAAACATTTTTTTATTGATTTTTTATCACCGGAAATCTGTCCACACATTTTATTCTTTATGAAAATTGGCGGCTCGTATGAAACCAAAACTGTCAAACAGTCAAATATGTAAATTTCGCTATCATATGCCAAGCGATTCAGAATATATGAATTTGTGCTAAGAGTAAAGTACCTTTATTTTCATTATTATCACTAAACTTTATTTGGAAATTTTGTTAAAAAGTAAAAATGATCAATATTGTCAAAATATCTGTCAAATCCTTACTAACTTGTGTTATTTTAATGCAGACACGATCGATCTCGATCAAATAGAATGTGCCTGGCCACATCAGATTTTTTGTTCAATACAAATTAAGAAATGATATTTGCGAGTAGGAAACACATCACAATACATCTACGGACTGTTCCACGTGACCTGGGACCGTCGGCTTCCTGCTAGTATTTTTGTCACGCAAAAATCTCTATTGCCTGGTCTAAACCGGTATGTTTTATGGTTCTACGCCGAATGTTACTGGAATATTTGAGCAAAACAAACGCATACCGACAATGTTCAAACTCATACCACAGAAAAATTCATTTCCTAGTTGAAAGAAGTTGTTATTGCGTCCACACGAGATTTCGTTTTATGTTTAATTTCGACGAGAAATACCGAAATGTTTATTAATTTTTAAGCTGTCCATGTTGGTATTATTATTAAATTTATTATTAAATTTAATTTAAAATGTATATATAAGTATTCATCTGGGTTGGATTCAGTCCAAAGTTTGTCGCTATTTTTGGTTTAATTTTGCTGCGCTGGAAATGACAAAACCGCCATAAGGAAGTCATTATTACCTGCATATCTGTAGCGCCAACATTCCCACCTTCCTTCTCCGTGCCTGACGCTACCCTCTCTCTGAATACGTTGTGCATTCTCAGATACTCCGCCCGACGTGGGTCATCCATGGTGACAAATTCAGGTTTGCCACCACAAGCAGCCTCATCAATTACACATTTGCATGCTGAATTTTCTTCTCCTTTGCACTTCAAAGTGCAATAGTCTACACCAGGGGCTGCACCTGGGAGAGCGGTAGACGCCGCATCACCTCCTGCTGCTGCTGCCTCTGTAGATGCATCGTCAGTTTTAGCGATGATGCACAAGTTTAAAACCAGGCCGGCAATCAGCAATGCCTTCAACATGTCTGGGACACTGGAGATCGTATCACGAGCTATATCTGACAGCAAAAATATTTGCGATCATCAATCTCTGTTTCCATGATTATTTTTTGACGTTTCTTAAAACCAATGAAATGCTTCTTTATTTGTCACAAGGGTAACTTTCAACCAATTATGTCATTATTATAGTGGGAATAAATCTCTTGTGATTATTCTCGGGAATAATCACTGTAGCTTTTATTTGCCTAGCAACTGTCAGATACTTGTTACTGAAAATACGCAGGAGGAAACACTTAATAACAAGCAATTCCAAATCCTCAATAAATAATGAGTCACGAAATATTTTTAATAATTGCGTTTTTCATTGTACTAATTTAAATTGTTAATTCTTTTAATATATTCACAATGTCTCCACGATATTTTCATATATTGTAAGTAATAATTAATTAAATTAAATTTTTCAATAATTTTATGATAGTTTTATTGATCATTTTTATTGTAAAAATTTGTGAATCAAAAAATAATCTAGTCAAATATAACTCGAGAGTTCCATAAATTAGAAAATAATTTGACAGATTTTGTTGAAACTTGTTGCCATTTGGTAATAGCCACGAGAGCCCGCAGGGCTCGAGTTTTGGCAACAAGTTTTCAAACAATCTGTCAAATTATTTTCAATTTATTCTCACTCTCTTGTTATATTATTACTGATTACATGCGTCCCAACATGGTCTCCTCTCAACCACCGACTACTAGTCTCGAAGCATCTCATATGTATCTATCTTAATCTGTTCCTTCCTGAACATTTGATAGATGGCGCCTTCATGATGCTATTGAGGCTGAATTATATAAGGTAAACGTCCCAAACTCAGACACTCTCCTAAATTCCGACATGTTTCTGTTTAGATAAAATAAGAAATCTACAACATTGCACTCTAGTCATAGTCATAGTCATAGTTTATTTGTGTAAAGCATTAACATACATACACGCGTCACGAGACATCAATTATTAGTAAACTATTTTAGGACATCCGGTTTGTTGATTTGACATTACCGTTACCAACCCACAATCGTTTCTTATTCTACCAATTGCTCTGTCAGCTGTCAAAATATAACCTTAAAGCTTGACTGACCTTGATAATTGATTGTTACGGTAAAAGTTTATTGAAGTTTCCTTATAAGGCCAGTCGCCCATATAGGTGGTGTGGTGGAAGTGTGATAGCAACGTGGCGATGATATGGTAGACTGGCCAATGTAAACAAATGCATCAACGCCCACGAAGGTGATGCGGTAGTGTTATGTAACTGTCGTGATAGTGGATCGGATTCCACTCACCTCCCAATGTTTAATCTCGAGTGGCAAGCGCGCCAAGCGCCTCTCGCCGGCCGCCGCTGCTGTCAGTAACCGAGAGCTCAGCTTCATGTGCCCTTTCGGTTTGTTTACTATTTTTGTTTTGTTTTATGTTTATCGTGTTATGTGAAAATTGGTTTGTGATGAGTAACCTGAGTAACATATAAATGCAAGAAATGCAAGTAATTTTTGCATAATTCTGATTATAATATGTGACCCGGTACGAGAGAAATCTCTTCTTTCGATTGGCGTTTATGTATTCTTCAGTTTTATACAACACGATTGTAAACAAGATTTTGATGGAAGCGGATAGATCTAATAATATGGAGTTGGCAGATTTTCCGATTAGTGGCGAATAGTAAATTAAGTTTGCGTGACAAACCCAAAAAATATTTAAAAAGTATGTCCGATTTTGTTATATAAATATTCAAACCATTATAACAGTTTCAACAGTTTATGTATTAATAATATTTAACTACATGCACAAACAATATAAAATAAATACAACTCTTGATATATGTATTACATATACTACAAACGTCAGCTTTGAGCGTATAAAACTTAGAAATATCAAAAAACTTTTACAAATTTAATTTTAAAAGTTAATATTAAATGCTAATCCCGAAACCAGATTTAAATTGCCAAAAATGTCCATGGGACTTCCAAATGCCTGTTCGTGGTTCTGTTATCTTATTGACTCATTTTGCCATTATTTGTTAATTCTGTCGCCGGATATGCAAATTTCTTTGGCGAGGTATAATCGCCGTGTCGTTATATGTATTGTGTCCGTAAACACTCTCCTAGTAACTAATGCACGTGCGATCCGCTACTACTTGCAGCGTCGCTGTCGATCCCTTCCCCCGCTCGCCGGAAAGACCGAACAGCGCCGCATCAATTGCAGCAATCATGAGATGATTCAACTCGATCTTTTGTACGGAAAATGCAAGATAAACAATGATTATGTACTAAGCTTTAAACCTATGAATTAGTGGGTAGCCTATAGTCTATATTTCATTATTCTAGCTCTTCTAATAAAGGAATTCCTGGCATTGCATAATGTAGCTTTTTGTGGGTCAAGCACTAATCCAATGATTTTACAAAAATGCACATTCAAAGCTAACATTCCACAGGTGATTTTACTTTTCAATTCGTTGAAATCTATATATTATTTCCGGAGTAATAATTGCTAAATTTAAACGAATAAAATTTACGGGGGAAAAATAGCGCCAATTCGTCTTAATTTGTAAAAATCGGGAAAACGTCAACATATACAACTTTCTAGTTTTTATGAGTTGTAGCATATTAATCAAGGACAGTATCAGAATTTTTTCAAATTTTTTCGCTCCTAGATTTGCGAGAAACTGGACTTCAAAAGAGGGGACATAATATAGTATCCAATTCTTGCATATAGTTTTTTAGGGCGCTATGTCCTTTGGTCACTAAAGTATGATAAATAAATGGCAACAGAAAAAATATTGATATCTCTTACAATTTCTTTGAAAAACTGTCTATTATTTAGGTCTCTACATGAGAACCTCCCCTTCAACCTGTTGCGAATTATTGCTAACAAACTGGAAACAAAACAAGTATCAAGACTACCCTAGAGGCCATAAAATACTATTTATTTCGACAAACATACACAAATATATGCATGCTAATAGCTATTTTTCGATAACAATCAACAGATAAACATTATTGATTAACACAATAGAACTAACAACTTTTATTTTAACTGTTCTCTGGCGCCCAGCGCAATTTATTCTCGTTTTTAAGTAAATATTACAGGCGCTAGATTACACTTACAGCATTACGCATTGCTGGATAATATCAATAGTGAGTGCAGCCTGAGCCTGCGTTTGCAAGAAAAATAAGTTATCAACCGTCGATAGCTCAGTTGGTAGAGCGGTGGACTGTAGAGTGTTTGAGTGAAAGCTGATATCCATAGGTCGCTGGTTCAAATCCGGCTCGACGGATTTTTTGTCACCGAAAATGCTGAAACCTCGAACCGAACTACTAAATCTGATATCCAGATAGCTCTGAAATATCTCAAAATTCCAAGTATATGTGATGTTACATCTAAATCAACTACCGATAACAACTCAATAACCAAGTTTTTATTTGTAAAAGGTTATCAGTACTTAATCAATAAAATATAACGAATATATCAGAGGCGTTTATAATAAACTCAAAATGTTGAAAGTTGAATTTGAGTTTGAAACCAACTGTTGGATCTAATGGAATTTTTTAATGAGGAAGTGGGTTTAATTTCGGAACAAGTTGGAAGTATCGAATGATAAATAAATCTAAGAAAGTGATATTGTAGGTAGCATAAAACTCTAATAATAGAAAAATAGAAACATCGATATTGCAAAGCAATAATAAATATCGCATTTGCTAAGCCGCGGTATGAATATAACGGAAGTGGTGACATTTCTGATCAAGGTGACGTCTCTTCACTATATACTATCTATATGGTTCATAAACATTTCACAGATAAAGTTCTATGATATGTATACAATTTAGACATTAAAAAATAGTAGTATGTTAGCAAGAAGAAACTTTGTTTTGTTTGTAATTTATTATATGTCCACATTTTTTTTTACATTGTTAACCAGAATGTCTATAAACCGTCCACTGTTTAAAGGTTGAATCAACCTTATAATATTGATAGAAGGTTTTAATATAAACTATGGACCGATTATAGGTATTAAAATATTTGTCAACAATCTTGAAATTTTTGACACCTTTAACAAATTACAAACAAAATAATATTACGATTTAGAATAGAATTATAAAAGAATTTGATGCAATTCAAATAGTAAAGAACACACATTATAGCTAGTTACTATAAGAAATACAACATTAGTTGCGTTAACTGAAATCACTTGTTCCCATAACAAATATAGCATGTTGTTGTAGCAATCACAATTGGTTCCAATAACCAATTTATAAGTGGCAACAAACATACCCACTTGTTACGGCAACTAATACAATTTGCACTTACAACTACTATTTTTGTCCTGCCAACTAATAAACCTCAAAAAAATAAAAATTGATCTACCGAACTAATACAGTCAATTGCCTAAATTTTCACTAACCATATTAGTTGCGAGTACTCATATCAGTCGTGGTAGCTAAATTGTTTGTAGAGTATATAATTATTGACAATCAATAGGCACTAACATTAAGAATAGGTAAGTCACACGCCGTAGTCCACAAAACCGGCAAAACTGAGAATAGTTGCAAAAATATATCCGACAGATTCAAATCGATACCCGGCACTAACATCATGTTCACCAGAATTCGCCTTGCCCACGCACAAACTCTTATAAGTGGTATCTGTTTTGACGCAGTCTCTCGCGGGTGGACCGAGTGTATAAGCCCTTTTTCCCCCCCAATTACCGGACGGTCCATAGTTGCAAATAAGACGACACATGCTCGACCCGCTCTTTGGTTTGAAAAACAACGGACTGCACCCAACATGGGTGGTGGTAGCCCAAACCATCTGGGTGTAGTGGCCGACCTTCATCAAGTCACAATTAGTGAAGTCCTTGATACAATCAACCGACGATTCATTGACTTCTGCGAACCAATTGTAATAGCTATAATTCACATATTTGCCACATTGTCCCATATCGGTTAAGTCGTACGCCTCGTAAATATTTTGGCCAACCTGGTCTTGCTCAGCTTTCCATTTGTTTGTTAGACGGCACTTGTCGTGCCCGCTCTGGCATTTTCTGATGTAGCAGTTCGTGAGGTATTCTAGTTCCGTGTCATAAGCCATAACCTTCAGAAAACAAACAATAAATATGATTCTCTTGTTGATTATTATTAAAAGAGACGAAGTAACATTTTGGTCATCTTGATATAATTCCTTTAATTCCTTTGTTACAAGGGCTAGAATAATGAAATATAGACTATAGGCTACCCACTAATTCATAGGTTTAAAGCTTATTACATAATCATTGTTTATCTTGCATTTTCCCTACAAAAGATCGAGCTGAAGCATCTCATGATTGCTGCAATTGACGCGGCGCTCTTCGGTCTTTCGGGCGAGCGGGGGAAGGGATCGACAGCGACGCTGCAAGTAGTGGCGGATCGCGCGTGCATTAGTTACTAGGAGAACAGTGCTTACGGACACAATACATATAACGACACGGCGATTATGCCTCGCCAAAGAAATTTGGATATCCGGCGACAGATTACCGAATTAAAAAATAATGGCAAAATGAGTCAAGAAGATAACAGAACCACGAACAGGCATTTGGAAGTCCCATGGAAATTATTAGCAATTTAAATAGAGTTTCGAGATTAGCATTTAAAATTAATGATCGATCTGCACAATAATCTATGTGTCTACAAATTTACGATGCCAAATTTGTTTGGGTTTATCAAGCAAACTCCATATTATTAGATCTATCCGCTTCCATCAAAATCTTGTTTACAACCTTATTGTATAAAACTGAAGAAAACAAACGCCAAGCGATAGAAGAGATTTCTCTCGTACCGGGTCACATATTATAATCAAAATTATGCAAAAATTAAGAATTTAATTGTTAGTTAAAATTACTATCTTGACAAGTTATCGTTCTTTTTGTGTATTGATAATAAGCTGCCCCGGTTCTCTCAGCTATGTCGGTTCTCTCCGACATGGCAGCACCGCTAACGCCTCCCTTCCCCGCAGCACCCCAAAGACCGTAGAGCGTCGGAATTCACGCGGAGTTTCAGCACGATCTTTTGTATAAAAAATGCAAGATAAACAATGATTATGTAATAGGCTTTAAACCTATGAATTATTGTGTAGCCTATAGTCTATATTTCATTATTCTAGCTGTTCTAATAACGGAATTGCTGGCACTGCATAATATAGCTTTTTGTGGGTCAATCACTAATCTAATGATTTTAGTTTACAAATTTACAATTATCAAACAAAAAACATTTTTTTATTGACTTTTTGTCACCGGAAATCTGTTCACATATAATATTTCAACTCGATTGGAAATTTTATTCTTTATAAAAACTGTCAAATATGTAAATTTCGGTATCATATACCGAGCGAATCAGAATATATGAATTTGTGATAAGAGTAAAGTACCTTTATTCTCATTATTATCGCTGACCTTTATTAGGAAATGTTGTTAAAAAGTAACAATGGTCAATATTGTCAAAATATCTGTCAAATCCTTACTAACTTGTGTTATTTTAATGCAGACACGATCGATCTCGATCAAATAGAATGTGCCTGGCCACATCAGATTTTTTGTTCATAACAAATTAAGAAATGATATTTGCGAGTAGGAAACAAATCACAATACATCTACGGACTGTTCCACGTGACCTGGGGCCGTCGGCTTCCTGCTAGTATTTTTGTCGCGCAAAAATCTCTATCTCTATTGCCTGGTCTAAACCGGTATGTTTTATGGTTCTACGCCGAATGCTACTGGAATATTTGAGCAAAACAAACTTATACCGTCAATGTTCCACAGAAAAATGCATTTTTTAGTTGAAAGAAGTTGTTATCGCGTCCACACGAGATTTCTTTTTCTGTTTTAGTTTCGACGAGAAATACCGAAATGTTTATTAATGTTTAAGCTGTCCATGTTGGTATTATTATTGAATTTATTATTAAATTGAATTAAAAATGTATATAGAAAAATTCATCTGGGTTAGATTTAGTCCAAAATTTGTCGCTATTTTTGGTTTTATTATTACCTGCATATCTGTAGCGCCAACATTCCCACCTTCCTTCTCCGTGCCTGACGCTACCCTCTCTCTGAATTCGTTGTGCATTTTCAGATACACCGACCGACTCAGGTCATCCATGGTGATAAATTCAGGTTTGCCACCACAAGCAACCTCATCAACTACACATTTGCATGCTGAATTTTCTTCTCCTTTGCACTTCAAAGTGCAATAGTCTACACCAGGGGCTGCACCTGGGAGAGAGGTAGACGCTTCATCACCTCCTGCTGCTGCCTCTGTAGATGCATCGTCAGTTTTAGCGATGATGCACAAGTTTAAAACCAGGCCGGCAATCAGCAATGCCTTCAACATTTCTGGGACACTGGAGATCGTATCACGAGCTATATCTGACAGCAAAAATATTTGCGATCATCAATTTGTGTTTCCATGATTACATCACATGCGTCCCAACATGGTATCGTCTCAACTACAGACTACTAGTCTCGACGCATCTCATCTCATATGTATCTATCTTAATCTGTTCCTTCCAGAACATTTTATAGATGGCGCCTTTATAATGCTATTGAGGCCGAATCTTATAAGGTAAACGTCCCAAGCTCAGACACTGTCCTAAATTCCCACATGTTTCTCTTTAGTTGGATAAAATAAGAAATCTACAACTGTTGAGATGTGTGTAACATTATATTATTATTATGTATCGTACCTTTAAAGGTATATTGGGTTGCCTATCTGTGTCACGTGTATAAATACTGTGTGCCTGTGTATGAATAAACAATTGATAGTAGACACGACATGAATGTGTATTATTTCATGAGAACGCTCCCACAACAACCATACAACATGGCGCAGTCGTAAAAACGTAAAACGTATAAGCGAAAGGAGAAGTAGTAAAGATGGACAAGGGCATAAAACCCATGGAGATGTCCGGCAACCAGGCCGAAAACTGGAGAGCATGGTTAGAAAATTTTGAAAATTACATGGTGGCCTCAGAGACGGAAGAAAACCCGGAAAAAATCAAATGTGATAAGCTGTTACAGCCAATAGCCAATAGCCAAATCGTTCAATCTAGTTGAAAAACAAAAGGACAAATTGGAGGTATGTACTAAAAAAAAATTTGAAGACTATTTCGTGCCTAAGAAGAATTTGACGTTCGAGAGATTCAAATTAATTAACATGCGGCAAGAACAAAGAAACGGCAGAACAATTCGCGGCCGACCTTAGGAATCAATCCAATCAGTGTGAGGTGGGAACCTAAAAGTCTAGTTTACACGGGTCATGTGATGGCGCAAGTAGCTTCCCTTTGCACTTGCGTGATTTTGTTTTACTTGACTTGACTCAATAACAGTTTGAACAAACGCGTTTACATGAGCTTCAAGTAGAGAAATACTAAATGGGTCAAGTAAAGTCTGTAAAGAAGGGTGCTATTCGCGCTGTGGCACAAAATTGTTTAACAAATTTACCAAATCATCTCTTGGATGAACTCATTAACGCCAAAACGTTCCTTTCCTCCCATTCTTTTTATGACGTCTTCCTCCGCAGCTTTCCTGGCATTTTTATTGCGGTAATTGGCATTACTTTTTACTTTATCATACGCAGTATAATATTACTTTATCATACGCAGTATAATAAAGTATTGTAATCGTGCCGAAGAAAAAATTGAGATTTTAGCGGAAATAGGTCTCTTTGGGTCCCCTGACATTTTTGACCAAGGTACAAAAAAATGTCTCTGTGTGTGTGTACCCGATTTTTGTGGAGACGATTCCAGAGAAACTACTAGAGGTATCGGGCCGAAAGTTCATATTTAGAACTTGAATGACTAAACTTAGAGCTGAAAAGCATTTGGTTCAAAAGGGTCCAAAGGAACTGGCTATTTACTCTTAGCATTTTGCAACGATTTTGGAAATGAGCAGCCATTTCTGTAATTTCGTCAAAATAGGTAAATTATAAATTAACGTAGAGGAAATTTTGTATAATTTATGTCTTTAGCATTTTTTGGTAAAATTAATAGTTTAGCTGCAGGAGCAAATTCTATTTGATCGAAATCGTGTCTGCATTAATAGTAGGTAGCCAAGATATTTTGAAACTTTTCGATTCTATTTGATCGATCTCGATCAAATAGAATCTCCTGCAGCTAAACTATTAATTTTATATATTGTATGATAAAGTCATGTGCCTGGTCACATCAGATGTTTTGCATAAGAAAGTTTACGGCTACTTATTAACAGAAACGCTGGTGTGCCTGGCCGGAAGTGGGTTGCAGACCACTTATTTAACAGACGATGATATCTGCGCTACTATACAGAACACATATGTCAAATTTGCCACAATTATAGAAGAATATACACTCAATTGAAAGCAAACTCAAATTGGCCTCGAAGAGACCTGAAAGACCTCTACGGTAATGCAGCGATTATTGGTATACAGAAAAATATTCTATATGCATTTATACAGGGTTATTATAAATGATTGTAGTCGAAGTAGGCGCTGAGATCCAATGAAGAAATTTGCGTTTTCCGCTTTATTTGAACGGAATACTACTATGATACTACTGTGAAGCGGCAGAAATGTAGTAACATGGGCATGGCCTACTTCGACTACAATCATTTATCATGACCCTTTATTTATGTGTTCCATATGTTCAAAGTTTTCGTTTAAAGAGCGAAATAACTTTGTAGCACTTAAAATTTTATAAAAAAAACTCCTGCCCGTTTAAATCAGTTCCATATTTGTTTGTAGGGTTCAGAGTGTGTTTTTCAAAAGTTTCTTCATCATGTGAACCAATGTTTGAACCACTATGAAAATCAAAATCTGGTGAAACTTGACAAACAAGTTTCTCAAATCTCCATCTAAGTTGCTCAATTATTGCGTCAATACCCTCCATGTACAGGGTGCTGCAACTCAGCTCCCCTAATTAAGCTAAGAGTTTGACTGTACTTCAAGATACATTTCAAGAAATTATTTTTGAAAAAAATGTCTGTGTGTGTATGTGTACTCGATTTTTGTGGCGACGATTCCGGACAAACTACTAGAGGTATCGGGACGAAAGTTCATATTTAAAAGTTTTATGACCAAACTTAGAGCTGAAAAGCTTTTCGTTCAAAAGGCTCCAAAGGAACTGGGTGTTTCCTCTAAGCCTTTTGCAAGGATTTTGCAATTGAGCTGCCATTTCTGTAAAATCGTCAAAAAAGTTAAATCATAAATTAAAGTAGAGGAATTTCTGAATAACTAATGTCTACGACATTTTTTGGTAAAATTAATAGTTTAGCTGCATGAGCAAATTGTATTTGATTGACATCGGTCGTGTCTGCATCTTAGTAGCCAAGATTTGCCCAATAGTTTGCTTCATTCTAATGTCAGTAGGTATATAGTGTCATACGCTGATGTTTTGACAATCCTAGATATTTTTACGAAAAAAATCTGTTCTGCAGTCTCATTTATGTTTTTTTAGAGTTTGGTATGATTGTCAATTGTGTAAGTTATTTCGCATTTCCTACAGCGCTTGAAGAAGTGCCCAGTAGGACACAAAACATGTAGCGATTGCTAAAATAAAAGAAAATTAAGGAATCCGACCACTTTTTATTGTATTAATTAATTGTATTTATTTAATATATTGTATTAATAATAGCTTATGAGTCTAAGACAGCTCTACCTGCACTCTGTACTGAAGGTCACATATACGGATTCTGAGTTGATAAGTACACATTCACATTCTTATTTTACAAGTGACGGAGATATGGGTTTGCCTTATGGAGCGAGCAAGTCGATTGTCCAGAGATCATTTCTGAGTGTTGCACCAAAGATATGTAATACGTTTGCGGTTTATCTGAGGAAAGCGGGGGTTAACGTGTTGGGTGTACTTTCGCCGGACAGATATATGTTTTGCCATTCTAGGGAATTTATTTGTTCGATGGGTATTGATGGGTTGGTGTAGTTTGTGCTAAGGGGGGATGGTTTTCCGATATTTTCTGTTCGTTCTGGTCTCGCAATGTGTATTATATGATTTGTTAATTTTATTTTTCTTGGGCGTATGCGTACTCATTAAATTAAAGCCACAGACCCGAAACTACAACTTTTACAAATGAAACCCGAGCAATTTACTCGGAACACGATTCTTCCCACAATCATTTTCAAATCGAAATACATCAACACATCAAAGACCATATAAGCATAACAAAACGCGCCCCCAAGTACGATCTCAAACGCAAATAACCGCGCCGAGGTTTTAATTCGCGAACGAACCGCTTCGCTCAAAAAAGAATTGCAACCCATACAAATTTCACGATGTTTGGCAAACAATTACCGCCGTTCGTCATTGTGTGCACACCCTGTGCAACCATTCGCGTTATTTTAGTTGGCTTCGGGTACCGTGCAAACAGCTCGTAGGTCGATGATACTCGAATTTGCGTCGCAAGTGCGTTGATCTGGCAGTTGAGCGTCAACAAATAAGATATTGGCACAAATCGTATATACAGACGATACAGGGTAAGCATCCCCATTAGTTTACGGGCACGTGTCGACTCTTCATTTCACCCCCCAAGGGCATGGGTTGTTGTTAACGGTCACGTGACCGACATACGTTGTGATTTGTAGTGTTTTCGGTTTTCCCACACTTTGAAGTGATTTTAAAATAGTTTGGTATATTCGAGTCGGGGCACTTTTGAATTTGGGGGGGCCCATATACGGGGGGAAGATATTGTGAAATCAATGTCAAAATCGTGCATTTTTCTAAAAATCATTCTGAGGTAACTAATTAAGATGAAGAAACGAGAAAACTCATTCTAGACAGTAAAAATGTCACTTTTTTTGAGAGATATGGTCTATTTGAGATTATAATATGAATTATATAAAATAAATAACCAGCCTGTATGCTCGACAGCCATCAACAGATAAAAAGTTATTAAGTATCTAATTTAACATTTATTACCTACGAAAGAATTCTTAAATTAATACAAAATATCTAGTGTTGCCAGGAAAAAATTCGACAAACGCACAGACGTCAAAATTTGGCGTTTTGTCTATTCATCTATTCGTAGCTTGTAACAACTTTTACTCGCAATAATGAATTCTAATAATGCAGAACTTCTAAACATGGTTTTCATATTAGGAGAATGTCAAAGGAAAACTCCACTCGCTCAAAGAGTACATGGCGAAAGGTACCCAAATGTCTGAATCCCGAGTAGGCGATTCCTCGAAAATTTATTGGTTAGGTTTCAAAATACTGGAAGTATTGCTACCTTGAAACGTATATATAACAGTTATGTAGTT